>CM062829.1:21594448-22194448 GCA_031772345.1 Himalopsyche anomala
TTTTTTTTTTGGATATCAAATTTATGGAGCTTCAAGTACCAGGACGCGCCAGCGTCAAGGTTCTTCCAGTCTCCTTCATCGATAAAGATTTTGAAAAATTGTAAATTGCGTCCCCTTACCGTCGTTCGCAGACGGAAGGGCGCGATCACTACAGAGATAAGAAGTTCACGGGAACTTCATATGCATTATTTTGCAAATCACATTCCATATGCTTCCTCCATACTATATCCGTACATGTACACACACATGCGGATACATACATACACACATACAGTATACAAATTGTTTTTAAACAAAGAGAGTCATTTTCGTGATGCTAAGTTCGTTCTAAAATTGACAATTTTATACGACATAAGATCTATGGAGGGTCGTCGAGCAGGACTGCTCTGGGTCTAAAACGATTCTCAGGCAGTGTCTCGTCATAGTTGTGGAGATCAGAGATCGTTGGGTTAGAATGCTTTCCTACCTCGCTGTGAAACTTTTGTGATATTTCACGAACAAACTCGCGGATGGTAGGTATTTTCAAGTCTCTGTGAAGCAGCGAGTTACGCACGTACCACGGGGCGTTACATATCTGTCTCAGTGATTTATTTTGGACAATCTGGAGAGTCTTCATATGTTTACGGTGAGCATACGTCCATATTGGAGCAGCGTACACCATGATTGGTCGAGTAATTGCTGTGTAGAGGAGCAGCTTGCTTTTGAGAGTAAGTTTGCTTCTCGCGTTAAGCATAAAGTACAACCTTGCCTTTGTAGCATTAGCTTGACTTTTTTAAATCGCGACGTGTTCATTAAATTTAAGTCGACTATCTAGCGTGAGTCCAAGATACTTAACCGAATTGGACCAGTTGATCTCTGCGTTGTGCATGCGTATGCAAGCAAAATTAGGTTTTCTAATAAAGCCCTTTGAAAACATTACTGCCGCGCTTTTTTCGGTATTAATTTTGATTCGCCATTTGTCGCACCAGTCTGCTATTGTATCGGCAGCTGATTGAACCTGCGTGACAGCGCCTTGTCGATTTCGAGATTTAACTAAAATAGCCGTATCATCTGCATATTGTGCTATAATTGCGTCGTTATCTCCGCCGGAAGGAATGTCATAGGTGTATATATTGTATAGTATGGGTCCCAAAACAGAGCCTTGCGGAACTCCCGCCCGAGTTGGCCTTGATGAGGATCGAATTCCATCCATTTTAACGTTGAAACATCTGCCTGTCATGAATGAGTTGAGAATTTTTACCAGCGGTGACCCTATACCAGCCTTCGACATTTTGAATACAAGCCCTTCGGTCCATACTCTGTCGAAGGCTTTTGCGATATCTAAAAAGAGGCCAGCCGTGACTTCTTTAAGAATGAATCCACTTGTGATAAACTCCGTTACTCGGAGGAGTTGGTGGTTTGTCGAGTGGCTAGCACGAAAGCCGTGTTGAGTGTCTGGGATGATTTTTTTTCACCGTAACTACTTCTTGTAACCCAATCTTAATTACACGCTCTAAGACTTTGCTCATTGCGGGGAGCAGACTTATTGGCCGGTGATTTACTGGGAGAGTATGATCTTTTCCAGGTTTTGGAATGAGAATAATATCAGCTTCTTTCCATCGTGCCGGAAAATATTGTAATCTCAAGCACGCATTGATAATGTTTACTAGCGAATTAATGCCCTTTTCCGGAAGCTGCTTGAGAGCCTTATTACCAATTTTGTCATTGCCCAACGCTTTCCTGTCAGGTAGGTTTTTGATGAGACTTTCCACTTCGGCAAATGAGGTGGGATAGATAATTTCGCCGTCTGCATCTTGAGATTGATCTAGAATTAACTTTGCAGCGATTTCTATATCAAACGCATTTTTATTCATGACTAAGTTGCTTGGGTCAATTGAGTTAGGTGTAAATTGGCTTTCAAGGCTATCTGCAAACTCTTCAACTTTATCACTGATGGTGAAAACAGGTCCCTTTGGTCCGTAAAGCGGCATCAGCGGGTGTTTTTCTGCGCGGAGGGCTTTGGAGAGGGCCCAATATGGGTCACTTCCTTTAACAAGATCACTTAATCTGTCGTCAGAAGTTTTTTCGCGGTAAGTTTTCATAGCGAGTCGGATTTCAGCAGACAGACGGTTAACGCGCTGCTTAACTAAGGGGTTACAGAATTTTTTCCATTCTTTTCTTGCACGCCGTCTGTCATTAATAAGGATTTTAATGTCTATCGGCAGGGGTTTACTGTAAGGTGTATTTTGTAAAGTTGTTGTAGCATACGCGGCAGCTAAGTTAATGTTTGTATTGAGATTAAGAATCTCAAAGTCAATGCTTTGGTTATCTTTAAGATCACACTGAGGAATTATCATATCGTCAATAAAAGTCTCAAATACGTCCCATTGGACTATTTTTTGCGTTTGACTTAAGTTATTATGACTAAAATATGTTGGATCACCTAACCTCAATATGACAGGATGGTGATCCGAATTAAGCTCGTGTACTATATGAGTTTCATAAGGAAGGTTGACTCCACTCAGAATAGCAATGTCTATAACATCCGGTAATCCTCCATTTCTTGGTAGAGTTGTTGGATCGGAGGGTGCAGCTACAATTGCTTCAATATTACTAATATAAGATTTTAACTGTCGTCCGCGTGAGTTTGTTAGTCTACTGTACCAGTCTTGATGCTTCGCGTTGAAATCACCAGCGGCAATTGTAGGTACACCGATAGGAATAACTACTTCTAGGTCCCTAGTCAATATTTGCCCATCAGGAGGGCTATAGATAGAAACGAATCTAATGAGGCCTGAATACTTCGTGTTTACAACTATCGCGTTTGCTTCTAGTTTGCCTTCAAGTGCTGGTAATGGAACTGCACAATGGTCTATGTGTTTTTTTATGTATATTGCGGTCCCTCCTCCTGAGGTACGGGTGCGATCAAAGCGGTACAAAGAATAGTTTGGTATTGTGGGACGGTGTGAAGGTTTGAGAAAAGTCTCATTCACCAGGAGGATGTCAATTTTATACCTTGATAAAACGTCAACTATCTCCAGTTTGTCATGTCTTAGGGTACCTCCACTGTTCCAGTGAAGAACCTGTAAGGATGCCGGTCGGATTTTATTCGCCATTGTTTGTATCAATGGGCGCCTCTTGGGCGGGATATTTAACCAGAAATTGGTTTCCGATGTTCACAATTTCGCGCCATTCATTGAGCATGGATTTATAATCCAGAGTAACATGCGCGTGTGGCAATTCTGAGCGGACAGAGTTAGCCTCACTCTGATCAATACGGGGAACAGGTTTTAATTGTTTCGCCATATTTTGAGTTTCAGCTGTCGATAATCTACTGTTATTGGCAAGAGTTGGCAAGGGCCGCTCGTTAGGTTGGTGTGTCGGCGGCCTAGAATTAGGTGATTTTCTTGGAAATTTTGGGCATCCACGGTAGTTTGCCGTGTGAGGCCCGCTACAGTTTGCGCATTTAGCTGGGCCGCTATCCTTAGTGTAAGTGCACTCATTAGTAGAATGGTCACCCGCGCATCTCACACATCGCGCTTGACCACGGCAGCATGATGCTGAGTGGCCAAACCCTTGGCATTTGTGGCATTGACCCGCTGAGGTTTTTCGCCACAGTGACTCAACGACAATGTTCATTTCAAAGAATTTACGTAGGCTAAAAATTTCTTTCCCTCTCACATTTCGTTCGAGGCTTAAGAGAACAAGTGGGATCGCGGTCTTTTTGACATGGCACTTCATTCTTTGTACCTTTATAATGGGAAATTTGAGCCGTTTAATCTCGTTCAAAACGTCTTCTTCCCCAACGCCTACTGACACGCCTCTCAAAACTACTTTGAGTGGTTTGTCTTCATGCGCCATGTATGAGTGGTATGGTTCATTTCTTACGTCTAACAGTTTGGTTGCTTTTCTGAAAGCGTCGATTGAAGAAACCTCGATTTTTATGCCATCTTTGAGATCTGTTGCATGTCTTATAGATACGCCTGCAAGTTTAGCATCCCTAAGAAATGTTATATAGTTTTCCTTTTTATGAAGGACAATCGGGGGAATTTTTTGTTTTTTGTCGTATGTTTTAGGTGAGTTAGAAGGTTCTGGCAAACCAGCGCTGGGCGAAGAGTTTAGACATATTGTTGGTGTGTTAGGAGCCTTATCGCGGCAGTCATTAAAAATAGGCGAGCATGGGTTTTCGGCAACCTCTTCTCCGGTAATATTACTTTTAGACGATTCCTTATCAACAGTAAGATTATGGTCGTCAATTGATTGAGACGGCCAAGCAAACGTATCTCTGGCTGTAGCCATTTTAAAGTTGACAGACCCATCATTCGAGATCAAGTCGGAAGTTGCCGCGATTTCATTGGTAAGCATGCGTGAGTCATTGGTAGAGTTTACACTACTAAGGGATGGTGATGGGGGTGGCAGAACAATTATAGTTGGTGAACTGGGAGTGACGACGATGGTTTTGGGTTTCGAGGTTTTTTTCTGTGGCTGTTTTGGCGTAGAGGCCTTTAGTGGTAGCGAACCGTCCGAAATGTACTTGCCTACCCCTTCGTTAACAAAATCCTTAATTTTTTCATATATTGGCAGTAAGGTTTCGAATGCCGCTTGGTTATTATAGCCAGTAATATTTTTTATTAGCGACATTGCCTGGTCACTCATTACCGACATTTTGGAGGAATTCCTGGTTTTCCGTCCTGAACGCATCGCAGACAGTATTGGAATTTAAAAAAGTAAAGATAAAATAGGTTACAGGTTTAAGTGGGATAAACAAAGCAGTAGGTTAGGGAACAGGAAGCAATAAACAATGAGCAAGTTACTAATAAAAAATTGAAAAAAAAGAGGAAAAAGAAAGTAAGTAAGTAAGTAAAAAAAATAAAAAATGTATAGAAAGGTAATTTGTTATCTGATTCTTCTTGGTGGTAAGATCTTTTCCTCCAATATCGTCGTCGGCGATTTTTAGTCAACACAAACACTGAATTGAGTTATTTAGGTATGAACTATATAATCATTTAGCAACGGAATAACTTTAAAGTTAGGTTTTAGCGTACAAATACAATTGATATAATAATAAATGTTGAACCACCAGAATTGCAAGTAAAGCTAGCACACTTATCTCAACACAAAGGATTCACTAGACAATTGTTTTTACGATCGCACAGTTGTTTGTAATTTTTGAGATGGACAGGAAATGACCTTTCTCGAAACAAACAATAGATCTATTCACTTAGGTAAGAAGCACAACACGTGCGCTATAAGTAACATCCAAGTTATAACGAAGCAGGGCCGGCGCCACCATACAGGTGAAATAGGCAAACATCTAGGGCGCAAATCATTGGGGGCGCATAAATGGAGTATCAAAACAATTTTAATATATACTCATGATAATGAATAATAGTTTGTATTTGTTCGATGTAATTATAAATCGTATTATACATGATGAAAAAAAATAAGTTAAGCAACTGAGTAACAAACAGTTCACGTACAACAACTTTTGATGAGATACCTTCATTAAGAGACCATATGCTCCACACTGGGAGGAGACATGAATATATAAAAATAACTATTTCTAATGATCCCGAATTGTTTTTCTTGCATTATTTCGAAAAAAATGGGACGATTTGTTAAAAGGGGGCGCACCAATAACTGTTGCCTAAGGCGCAAAATAGACTCGCGCCGGCACTGTTACGAAGTGTGTATTATGACCCGCTTTATTATAAAAAATATTTTTTAATTTACTAAGAGATAATCGAGTGTTATTTTTAAATGCATTGTTTTATTACCACGTACATACATATAATACATGTCTTTCACTAAAACATCGCAACAAATATAAACGCATAACATGGCTTGTATCCAGAGATTCTAGTAAAATATTCGAATACATTCAGGCTTATTTTGATTATTGGTTATTCGAAAAATATTTGTCTTAATATTTCGAAACAGAAATTTACTTATGTATATATTCATTATATTTAGGTATACATAATTTATTTCCATAATACTTAATTGATTCATTTTTTTTCCAACTCTACCCGAATACAATCTACACATATTTCTATAATATCTTCGAGCATTATTTGTTATTGCTACTATTAAGATAAGTCATTTTATTTAAGATAAATAATTGACACAGCTCACTTATAAATTGACAAAAATGTGGTATCAACCTTTAATAAGTAATTTGTGGTGATGATGATGGTTAATGATTTGGTATTGCCAATACAAATTCATAATAATTTTTCAATATTGTTTTTCGAAGTTCAATCATCAAATGGACAACAAAATTATGTATGGTATGTATTTCATGAGTCTTGAATCGGTAAAAAAAAATGCTTTGAGCCCTACAAAGGTTTATGTAAAGACTTTTATCCCACTGGAGCAAACCTTTTAATTTAAATTGGCAGCGGTGAGTGAGAGGCATTCAGTTGGCGCGCGGCAGCCGGAAAATGAAGAGTGAAAGACGAAAGCTGCTTCAGGTGAGATAATCTCGTTTAGCAGGGGTGGGGTAGAATGTGATGGGAACTGGGACGCCTCGTTGCCTGTGCACAACGAAATCCGTAATTCAATTGGGCCCCTGTCGAGGGATTGACTGAAATATTGCAAGGGGCGTCTAGTGACGAATTGCGAGAGAGGGAGCGACTGTATTCTGCAATGATTTTTATACCCGTAAATAAATAAGATAATTTGATTTATCTTCATATCCTTGCCTTTAATAAGCATTGTATACAGCACTTATTAGATACCAACCTTCTACGAAACCCACCGTGGTACTTGCGCGCACCAGGTAAAAATTAAACGAACGGAGTGTATTCACAGCAAGTATATTCAATCATCTACCATTTTTATGACCCCAGAATTTTAGGATCTACATCTTTTATATTTGAATTTTTTTAGATATAATCTTAAAGTAAATTAAAAAAACATCATAATTCAATTGTTGCTTATAGCCGAGAATGAAAAATAACATTATCAAAAACAAAAAAAAACGCAAAACACTTTTTGTAGATTTTATAGAAACGCTGTTTGACTTTAAATCTTTGATTGGTCATGAACGTTTTAGTTTTCAAATAATTATTATTTTAAATACTTTCATGGTGAATGACAGTACAATTATTGCAGACTTGTCTCAATTCAGTTACTGAATATCAACTTGAAGTAAATGTTATTTATTCACTGTTCACTACCAAACAAAAAGGAATAAAATGAAAACATATATCAGTAGGTTTTTTAAAACAGTGTGGAGGCTTGATACATTATTGAAAAATACTTGAGAGACATTGACAAACACGCCAAGGAATGGAGACGATGCTCGCAAAATAACTTAACGGCGTGGAAAAGATTTGTAAACAGGGTGTCAGTTATCCTACGAGAGCCGTATATGTGAGGTGAACCGACGTCGTAAAGTTTGGCAGACCGCGCCAGCTCGCTAAAGCAACTTTACTGCGAAGGAGCTTCGCTTCAACGAGGTGAGTAACTTTTATCATCGCGGGCGCGAATTATTATTCGTTTTCGCGCTTTTACGTCGTTTTAACTGCTGCATTTTTGTCCCCCCGCCTCCTGTTGACCGTGGCATGGACGTCACTGGGAAGCCGTGGGTCATTTTTTTGCCACACCTTTAACAAAAACTAAATAAATAAATACAATGTTCACTGTTATAACTAAATAAAAGAAAATATATATTTTATTCCATACGATTCTTTCTTAATGAAGCATCATCTGCTAGAATCTGCAAAAGTTTATGAGTATAATCAAGTCAACCGCAATGTGAAGTAACATGTTTCGTGTCGCTTGTGTAAAACAACTTTATGCAAAGTATTCATACAATGGTAAAAAAAAATATCAATTTCTTTCAGAAAGACCAGTTTAATTTAAAAAAAAAAACTAAATTTTACTGTTGAATTGATAAAAGTATTAAATTATAACATAATCTGGATATTGCTCGACAGATAGCAATTTAATTTTATCAGAACTGTGTAGTCAGACTTGGAATTATGTAATCATAGTATTTTAGTATTAGTAGAATCAGAATAATGAAAAACATGGTGACTCCGACTACCTTTATGAAACTATTTTTTTTTAATATGGATTTTAGTAAATGTTGAAGAATACACAAAGACTACGTTTAATATTTTTCATCTTTTTAAAATCTGATTTTGAGTACTATACATGCCAAAGTCATAGTTGCGGTTTTTTTAACTACACTGGTTTTAAGAAACTAATTACAATTTAAGACCTATGTCATATTTATATTTGTCAAACCATATGTCATTGAAAAATATTTATAAATATCCTTCGCTTAGTATGGTAAAAAATAAGATTGGCATTCATCCACCTCACTTTAACTAATGATAATATTATATACTTTAACAGAATAGTTTCAGAATACCCTAGCTGGACGAGGCTGAGTTCGATTATGTAATACCAAATAATATCTTTACGAATTATAGATATATTTTTTCTTTAATTTGGCCCAGTGGCGTGCCGCGCCCTGCCGAGTTTCCGAAGTAAATTCTTAACGCCAAGTGCATCCGGTGGCAGTGCACCGTTATTAATGAAACTCTTTATAAGTGCAATAACCGACCGCGCACGACTGCGCTATAAATTATCTGCACCGAGAAGTTAAGAACACACGGAAAAGTCAGCAGTATTCCATAAACCTTTAATAAAATTCCAAAAATATTTACATTCACGACTTATTTCAGTTCATATTTTGAGTGGTTATTTCTTAATTCTATTATGAATAAAATATTCCATTTAAATCAAAAACAAAAAATCTCTCAGCGTTTAATCGATGTTGACTTAAAAATTGCAATTGTCAATGTGCAATTCAGCGTTGAAAATTTTCGGCTTTATCTTTCGGACAACAAAAATATTTTTAGGATCATACATTGTAATATAATATTATGGATCCTCTATACACAGTATATATAGCTGAGTAAATGTACGTTTAAAGCATAGTTCTGACGATGGCGTAAGCCGAAATAGCTATCAACCTTTAACTTTTTAAAAACTGTAGAAGTGAAATACCTTGATATTTTACCCTATTATTATGGTGTACAGTATTTCATTATAAGCTTATGCTTACCACAAGCATATGAAGACTCTTCAGAATATTAAAAATAAATCACTGGTACATATATGTAACGCCCCGTGGTACGTGTGCAACTCACTGCTTCATAGAGAGTTAAAAATACCTATCATCAGCGAGTTCGTTCGTGAAATCTCTCAAAAGTTTCATAGCGAGCCAAAAAAACATTTTAACCCAACGATCTCTTATCGTGAAGGTATTGATGTGATAAGTTGTGAAAACTATGACATGACAATGTCTAAGAATTGTTTTAGACCGAGAGACCGAGAAAAAGGAATTCTTTAACTACGCATAGTCAACGTATGGTCAACGCCTATTCTGATATTATGATAAAATTGACTGACTACTTTCAGTTCTCTATATGAGCGTTTCAGAACCGGGGTCTACGTGGAACAAACGACAACAAGTCAAAACACTTAAATTTAACAGGCCCTAAAAAGATCAGGGGAATGAGATAACGCTCTAAAATTTTTGTCATTGACGCCTTAGGCGATATTGAACAATTATTGGCTTAAAACGCAATTTACCGAATTGTGTCGCTTAAGTTCTTTTGCCGATTATGGGTTGATATAATCAATTAAAAGTTACTATTGTTAAAAACCCTGTATAAAACAAGTTCATAAATACTGTCACAATAAAAAAGATGTCTTATTAATGATAGCAACATACACAAATTTACAAAAAATTGTTGTAAATTACTCTGGGCGATGTCGTCACTAAATTAGCGTAATTCCACAATTTTCAAACCATAACGGCGTAATGGACCACAAGGTTTGAATGGCTTACGCATCTTTCATATTGTCAGCAGCAAATTGGCCGACATTTTATTTTCGTTTACATTAACATTTTACTTCATGAAGAACTTGAGTAAATGCTGTTTTAGCAATGTATTACAATACAACATTGCAAGTTTAATTTTAAAACTAAATATTAAATATTCCTTTATTATTGGCTGAAAATATTGCCATGTTCAGTAGAAAATAATGGTTACTATAGTAAAAGAAATAATATGTGTTACTGAGCAGATAAGCAGATACTTTAAATGATTTGGTTTTTTATTTTTTCATCCATGTCCGCTTATAATGTGGAAGTATGACCTTTTGAGAGAAAATAAGCATCGAGTGGTAAGCTAATCGCTCTCGCTACACTTCCGATTGGAAGGGTTGGAGGGAATTTTTGGCTGTCACAAACATCCATGCGCTTAGACAGAAATCAATAAAAATGTTCAATTGAAAAAATGCTGTTTGTACTGGAACTCGAGTCCGTGAGATTCCTCTCGAAAACCAACAACGGAGATCTCTGCAAGACGGAACTGACAGATTTTTGTATTACTGACATATGTTTTATTACTCAATAAGTAATTCTATTACTATTATTGCAAACAGGAAAGCGTATATTTTTTATAATATGAATTATTCGCTCTTATACGATAAATTATATAATTATCGTTTAATGAATTAAAATATTTTATCTTTTTAATAAACAATTGAATCAATCCGTGCTTGCGGTAAAGTATTAAACTATTTCTTGACTTATAATAAATACCACATAAAAATGAATGCATTCTACATATGAGCTCTCAAGAGGTGAAGTGAGCCAAGTAATATAATAAAATGGTAAATTTTTTTATTGAACTTTCAAGTAAGGACACTTGGTGTTATGGTGGATTGCATATTTATATTTTAGGGAGATAACACTATTGCTGTATGTATTTACTGAGCTAATTTCACTTTTACAATAATTTAAAGACTACAGAATATTACGCACCCAACATTTTTTCTTTAAATACCACTTGGCTCTCTTTACCTCTCATGGGCTCATTTAACCAGAGATAATAAAAGATTTATATCGCCAACTTTTTGAGCACTCAAGTTTGACACGACACAAAAAAATCACTTTTTTTATGCAATCATATTTCATATATATTTTTAGACAAAAAATAAGAGATAGTTTCATTCGTATTAGGACTTTTTTATACCTTTAAAATGAAAATGGTCAACTTGATAAAAAAAAAAACCTTTTGTTAGGCAAACAAGACCGTAATACCATCTTAAAATTATTTAATCAAAAAGAATTTTTTTGGCAATAAAAAAAACGCTGTTCACTGCAGTTACAATGCAACGATATGTGATTTATTAGTTTCTTCGTTATATTATATGATATATTTTCCAATGGAATATTATCGTACTAAAGCTGCAACGTAAGGATAGCTTTTCCTGTATAAAAACTTTGGCATATAAATACGACGAGCAGGGGTGATGGCAAGATACCCTATGTGATAAGGACGATGTATCCTTTACATTTGCGGGCCAACGCAAACATTTCGGCAGAAGAAAAAGAAGAAAAATAATCGTTAACGTGTCAAACGCAGTGAAGTACATAATTCACTGACATGATTATTATCATTATCACTATTGGTTTTATTAAACCACGGAAAACACAATGCGAGAATGTATTCTTTAGCGAGAAATTCTACAATAAATTATTCTTATATATCTGTGCAGCTAAATAATGCACTTAGTAAATTTATGAATTAAATTAATAAATACATTATTCATTTTAAACAGTTACAGTTTATACGACAGAACCATATACGTAGTTGAATTGTTCACAAACGTAAAAACAATTACGCGTGAACTCGTGGTGATGCCGGCCACTGCTATGCTCACAACATCGTGCAGTTATTGTGTTTCACTATCATGTGACATTTTACATAACCTCGCAAATGTCAGCGTCTTGTTATATTTTTCGCTTTATTTCTTTCTAACCTAAACTTACTTAACCTATCACTTTTAAGGTGTTTACTGTCAATACTTGTTGGAATGGCATTATAATAAAACTAATAAAACATTTTTAGTACTTTTTTCACATAAAATTTATTGGATCAGGACCGCAATGGTCAGGATATACAATGATTCATTGTATTTCTTATCAGTTGACAGTACTCGCAATGAGCGAAACCGATCCTGATTCAATAAATTTTATGTGGAAAAAGTACTTTAAAATGTTTTATTATTTTTATTACTTAACCTAAGTTGTAATTTCATTTATATTTTGGCTAGGGCCTGTCAGTATATCAACATAACAGCATTGACTAGTGAATGTATGTATATACTGACAAAATTTCGCACTTTTACTGTGACATATATTATATAATATAGAATGTTTTTCAATAAATTTTTGGAAAAAAAAATATAATAATTATTATACTAAGTAATTCTTAACGGAAAATAATGTACTTGAAGATTTAGTTATTATAATTAATTAAAACAGCTGTAAATCACTTGGTTACGCTAGTCATGAGCAAAACCGGTCCTGATCATATATAATAAAAGTGGAATTAGTACATTTGTTGAATATCATTGAACGTTCTCAAATTCAATGAATGGTTAAGTGAGACAAGGTCACACAATTTGTTCGAAAATCTTCCATATATTTAAAAACATATTAACTTATTTTACTTTATATGATAAGTTAAAATCATTCTGCTTAAAAAGGTTAATCTCAAATTGACAATATCGGCAGTTAAACTAATTGTAGTGTTAAAAAAATAGTGACCAAAATCGAAAAGACCTTTAGAATACTTTCCGTTGATCCTTCGTTGAAAAAATAAAGGTTCCGTCACTGTCTTATCCTGTGAAGTAAAGCTAGTAGAGATGCAGGGCGAAGTTCATTTAATTGAGCACTTTTGCGGGAATGTTCGCGATAACGTTCCACTACGACGTCTCTCAACTTTCGGCGTAGAAGCGTAGCACCGCATTGGCGACACCCATTCAGCGTCTTCAAAACAAGTCCGCGGGGAACTTTGCTTCGCATAACATCACGAATCATCTATATCTACAATGTTAACAAATACAACGTATTTAATATAACTTCAAACATTTTGGCTAGCTGCAAATTAAATGTTTCAAAGAGCTTACTGTGGACGACTGGAATTTTCATTAAATTTTAAACTCATTAATATATTCAATTATTCAATGATAAAGAAAAGTGTGGTTTTGCTGTAGAAAATTTAAATTGCTTCTACAATAATATCTACAATTGTGAAATCGTAATTTCATTTTTCACCAACAGACTATAATATTATTATCTACTAACGGGAGAAGTTGATAAAAAAAACAGTTTTTCGGTTCTTATCGCAAAGCTCAAATATGTTCATAAATTTTTTACTTAAATATAATTCTACAAAGAAATGTACTTTTTACAATCCTTCAATAATGGCTACTTAGAAAAAAATAACTATGACTAGATTTTACGTTCTGTAATTTAAAAGAAAAATCATCTTTTATGTTGAATAAATTTAACATGTTTATCTAAATAATATAAATGACTCACATATTTAAAAAAACACACAATAACTTTTTATACTTAATTTCCGACATTTTAACAATGTTATTGTAAACAAAAACAAATTTAAATGAAAAGGTGTAACAAACAATTAGCACTGTTAAATTTTATTTCTTAACAGTTGACGATGCTCGTAATGAGCGAAACCGGTCTTGACATATTAAATAAAGTGGAATGAAGTACAAAGGAATATTGGGTTTTCATTAATATAATGCCTTTCCATCAAGTATTGACAGTGAACACCCTAAAAGTGAATATGAATACCGTTTATAAATATTGTCTTTTAATCAAATAGCATAAAATCTATCTGTCAATATAATAAATGAGAACAGGATTTTTTTTTTAAAATGCGTATAAGTCCACCATCTAAATATGTTATTTTATATGGAAATAATATTTTTAAAATACATCGGTATTTTGTATTGGAACAGGACATATGTGCCAATGGAGTGCTAGCAGAGATGAAAGGTAGATGAGACCGGAAAGCAATTTACTGCCAGCTGAGAGACACAATTTCCGGTCACGAGCCTTTCCGGAAAAGGGGACGAGGCTTCATCGTGGATGTGATTGCCTGCCGACCGCCGTTGAAGCCATCGCAATCGTAAATGAGTGTGAATTGCCTACCGAATTACTTATCATGGTTAACAACATGCTTTAGCGTATGTTTGAATATATTCATTACCTTGGAAATTTCGGCGGAATAAATGCTACGCATCCTGGCAAAATTGGCTTGAACTAAGTACCTCTTCGTGAAAACTGAATTCAAAGACTTCAGAACAAAGATACTTTATTTAACTATTGCACAATAGTAAAAATTTTGGTATGACTTTAAATATTTCATAAAAGAATAATGAACCCATGAGAGGTGAAGTGAGCCAAGTGATATTAGTGTAAAGTATCGTATAAGTGAACTGAGCTGAGTAAATACACACTGCAATAGTTTTATCTGCCTAAAATAAAAATATGCAAAACACCAATTAAATTCAATTGAATTAAATCAGTTGATAATGTTCGCAATGAGTGAAACCGGTCCTGACCTTTTAAATAAAGTGAAATAAATTTTAAAGAAATATTGAGTTTTATTAATATAATGCCTTTCTACCAAGTATTGACAGTGAACACCCTAAAAGTGACACGGTAATGCCGTGATTATACTTAGAAGTCCAATGGAAAAGTTTTACCATTTTACTATTTGGCTTACTTCACCTTTTTGGAACTCAATTAAGAAAAGAAAAACTTAATTATTGTAAGCCACACTTTTTTTCTGGAGAAAAATTAATTTATATGTAAATGTGAAATTTTAAACATATTTGCAACATTATAAAAAAGAATCGAAGAAACAGCGAATTCATAAAAATTCAATCTATTCCAATCGTATTCGAATAATCTCTGAAAAGCGAGATAGATCAACCAAATGATTCAAAATTGAAATCCTTTACATGTAATCCCATTCAAACACAAATTAACATGCTTTGAAAATATTTATCAGGAAAAAAGAAGACTTTTTAAATTAACGTCGAAATTTACTTCTAATAGATAATTAATAGATAATTAATAAATAATTCTAAAATAATTCAACTCAACTTTCAACTGCAATAATGTATTTGTTACAATCAATTGCCGTAAATATTTTTTTAATAAAAAGGATCGCCTATTTCAATAAATTAAAAAAAAAATCAATATCAACCTTTTTTTAATACAGCCAACAGAATTGAAGCATTTTTTTCAACTTTTAGAATATATATTAAAAGTTTTTTTGAAATATCTTTTAAAGAGAGACGATAAACTTTGAAAGAAAAACGATTGGGAGACGTGAAAAGGGGAAAAGAAATGTAATGATATTTTGAGAAGAGTGTCAACATTGATGGGTTGAGAAGTCAAAGAGCCGTCAAGTGTCGACTGTCGAGAAAACTTCCTATTAGAATATTCATTCTCGGAATAACCTATGTCAGCAGTTGACAACCTTTGTTGGTATCTCTATGAAAACGAAATAGTGAATGCTGTTTGACCTGAAAAAATAGTCAAAAATTCGTGTTACTAAAAGTGATACTTCATATTAGTGAATTATTTACTTTATAGTACAAAGTTACTATCGAATCCTTCAAAATTTTCAATTACTGATAACTAACTTACATTTAAGTAGCCTCAAATCAAAATTTAAGCTCGACCGATTATCCAATAAATTGCTCGAAATCAGTTGCTCGAAATTAACTTTTCATAAGTATAATACGAATGTTTCATATCTCGAAATACAATTGCTTGATTGTGGTTTCTTCGCTGATGTTAATACGGTTTTGTGTAATATGTTTTCACAAATGTTAATCTCTCGGTATTCTATTACATTCGATGCGTGAATAATTTTATAACCCGAGCTTTTTATCACATCGCATTTTATTGCAATACTTTTTATCATGGCCTGTAGCACTTCACTTGCATTCAAATAAATATAATACTTAATAATTTTTTTCGAGCAATTCATATTCAAGTTGATTGTTTTTTATAAAATTTGTTCTACGACGAATTTCCTTTCAAAAATTTCGTTTCGAGCAATTCACTTAGAATCACACAGCAGGCCGAGTAAGAAACAGCTGTTTCAAAACGTGATTCAACAACAAAAAAAAATGTTTAAATTTCGTTACAAGAAATATACAATCATTAGCAAAGAAATCTTCTTCTTCAAAAACCAGTTTTCACATCAAAATGTTGCAGATGATGAAATTCTATTACACGATAGTGAAGTATTACGATGTCACGTAAGCCTCGAGAATAAAAGCAATGTAAATTAAAAAATATAAATTTTATAAAAAATGTGTAGCATTTTGTTACAATTATATTTTTACTAATGAGGGTTTTTGTTTTTATAACTTCATTTATAAAGTTACGCGATTTAACAATTTTAAGTTTTGATATGACAGAGGATTAAATTTACAGGTACGATTCAGAGAAAAATTCTTTGAACTCTTTAATATAATTGAATCTCTGTGATATGAAATTTGACATGCATGCCTTATTAATATTGGAAATAAAAAAAAAATCATAACATAGAGCAATGCCCATTGCCTTATTTTTTTTTATCCCAATAACGTTTTTAAAATAAAAATATCTATGTATTAAATATTTCATTACAAACTGTTTTTTACTCCTTCTTTTCGTATATATTACTGCGCTGAGCATTATGGGAAGACCGGATATTGAAATATCTCTCATGGGTTCTGAGGATTTTTTTGAAGAAAATATTTTCTTCTCGTTTCGATCAATCTTGAAACTGTTCAATCATATTTGAATGTGCCAATAGTACTGGAGCCAAAAGAAATATTGCATACTCAAAGTTTGTCTTGCGCGAGAAACAATCTTAGTATATAAGTAAATATGTTTTCTTGAATACAATTTATGGTGGAACTATTTATCATTTGAGATAATCAGATTCGTTTTCTTCTGTCAACTTTTCCAAGATAATATATAAATACAATCTGTTTGCGAAAATTGTGGAAAATTTCGCAAACAATACTAAATATTTGAGGAGTAAACTTTAAAAAACACAGTTTAATATCAGTTCTGATAGTAGATAATAAAATCTATGAATGAAAATAACAATTAGTGCTCAAAAAAAGTTTTTTCCAATAAAAAATAAAATAGAAATTTGACACATTCGAGGAAACCGTGATTTCTCTAACACTCAAATCATCATTTCCAAAGCTCTGCATTTGTCTGCCAAATCACTTTTTGAATGTTTGCTCCTCATTTTTTGTGAATTTTAAATAATACAATAATTAATCTGTCAAAAAGTGAGTTTCAAAATTCATACAATCAACTAATGCGATAAAAATAGTATTAAGCGAAAACAAAACTTTATTTTTGGCCGTGTTTTATTTAAAAAAATAGAAATTATTAAAACATATTAAAAGTGGATATTATACGAAACGTTTTCTAAATATATTAAAGAAATACTTAGAACATTTTAATGGTTTTCAGTTCAATTTACTTTGTAGTTAAATATAAAAACCAAGCGAGACCTAGTTCGCTTTCATTTCGCAAAAGGCTTTTAATTGATTCCTAAATCAGTGGTTAAAACATTGGAAAGCAAATTGGGAATCTTCCAATCGAGATAATCTCACCCTCGCAAAATCTCACCCGCTATATATTATATGTTACATGAATTTCGTTTGCGAACTCGATTCGATTTGAAACCAGCAGATCTCAAAATACGGTGCAATGGAAACCAGATTAATACGCTGTTTTCAATTAGAAAGAGCTGATTTGTTTTTTAAAAAAATCATACGCATTATTATTTTTAATCTCATTGTTCATTTATTCAATGACTGTTCAAGTAGTATCGATTTGTGATTATATTTAATAATGCAGAGCACATCTCTAGTTGTACATTTACGGTTGGGATCTTGTAAAATACATGTAACTGATATTTAAGGTATTCTTAAGTGTCATAGATTTTTTTTTTTACTTAAAGTAATACATATTAATACAAATAATGAAACATTTTTAGTACTTTTTCCACATAAAATTTATTTGATCAGGACCGGTTTCGCTCATTATAAAGCCAATTAAATTTATAATTGTTTGGGTTTATAATTGACATCATTTGCCACTTATATTTATTAGTCTGATGATTTTTTAATTGTATGTTATAGGTCTTAAGCATTTTAATTTTGTGTAATTATAATGTAAATTGTAAATCCTTTTCATTGTTAATAGTTGCTTACACCTTTTATTTCAATTTAAATTTATATAAATAGCATTGTTTATATATTTTTCTTATCAGTTGATAATGCTCGCAGTGAGCGAAACCGGTCCTGATCAAATAAATTTTATGTGAAAAAAGTACTAAAAATGTTTTATTATTTTTATTATAATGCCATTCCACCAAGTATTGACAGTGAGCACCTTAAAAGTAGTACATAGTACGTAAAACAGATTTGATATCTTCCGATAAATGATACTTTTTTTTAAATAAAATTCACCCAATCAATTATCTTTTAATCTTTACATGGCGGATTAATAAATGTTGTATACATAGTCATTTGAATATCCAAAAATAACATTCTGTATTCTGATTTATTTTCTTTCATACTTAACCATTACGTATTATTTTGTTGGTTATCGATTTTCGATAGTCTCCAAATATATATTATATTAATCAATTGATTTCAGTCGATAAACGGTAGTGTAACTCTGAGACGTTTTCATGAATAAATTTGTTTCATTTCAAGAATCGTCTGGCAAAACACACAAATTAAAAATAAACCGTTATAAAATATTAAAAACATAGAGAAATACAATAATATTTTTTTTACCATGTCCGCTCCCAATATGGAGCATATGGACTCCTAATGGAGTTTATCTCAACAGAAGTGTTTCTACGAAAACTGCTTGTTACTCAGTTGCTCAACGTTTCTTTTTCCAAGGAGAGTAGGAATAGATGGAAAGGGCTTAGGACAGAACTAGTGGTTAGCTAATCGCTCTCGATACGCCCCGTTCATAGGATAGGATGAGTGGGAGGGGGGAATTCAAGACATCACATACATCCATGCCTTTGAACAGAAATTCATAAATCGGCTGAAAAATCAATTTATAAAACTGTCCGTACTGGGATTCGAACCCGTGCCCGTAGCGGTAGCTAACGATGTTGACCACACAGGCGGCTTTTTAGGTTATGAGAAATTTATGTATAGTCATTTCTATTGTCAACTTAACATTGAATTTATACGTTTCGTCAATTTTTGTGATTAATTCCACAAATAAAAAGTCTTTCTGATAATAAAAATCAACCATTAAAGTCATTGATTACAAAAAGAGTACTAAAAATAAGACTCATAAATTTTATCAGCAGGTACTTCAGTTCATTCATCCAAAATAAATAAGTGTACCTATACATTTCATATCTAAATATCTAACCGTGAAGATTTCACTTCTCGATTGCCCAAACAATACAAAAGCACACTTCACTTTCACGCAATAAACTTTGAAAGCTCTTCTAAAAGGTGTCGGGGTGGAAAACCCACAACCCTACCAACCTACCAGCAAACCCTAGGACCCCTAGCCCCCCAGCGAGCAAAGGTGCTCGTCTGATTTCCCGGTGGTGCTCTATATTAATTTTATTCGCCGGCCGAAAGAGACAACCTATCTTATTATTCTTTCTTGTCTATTATTTTCCGTGAAAAGCTATTTGAGGATTCTTTGAAAGGTTTGTGTACAATATTGCATGTCCTGAAGGCCTTATTAATACTTGTATATAAATATATATCATTTTGAAAACCAAAATGACCGCGCTGTTCTTCAAAATTACTAAGATTCTAAATTGTAGAAATAAAAATAATCAGGTGGTTTTGGGTTCGATTCCCGGTAAGGTCAATGTTAAATTAAGATTTTTTCAATGTCAAGTCGAGATTATTGGTATTTTATATGTCAATTCTTCTCGAGTGACTTACAAAAATTTCCCATCAAGTTTATCTTGTATGACCTTTCTTTCAACTTCAAAATATTTGGCAAATTGGCATTAGCTGTAATGCTAGATATTTTTTTACATACAACAAATAATATCATACAGTCGAACTTGGTTATTACGAGGATGATGGGACCTACTGAATTTGGTCGTTATAAGCATTACTCGTTATATCAAAAAGAGGTATTTTTAAATGCTTACAAATATACCCATCACATGAAGACATGAAGTACCTGGAGCTGTCCCATTACACAAAAAGTCTTCACAAATCTTGGATTTTTTTCATGGAATTTCAAACTTATACGTGGATACTTTTTTGAATTTGTCGGCGAAAACACCAATTAGGTAACTTACACACGAGAAGTAGCCCGTTATAAAAGCGAATAAATATATGGAGAAAAACAGAAACTAAAATGTCAACGATTGCTTCATCATTACATCTGAGATCTCGCTATGTTTTTCTAGTACTAATACTAAAATTTCAAAAATCCTATTTTTATAAAGTTGTAGGAATAAGGATCTGAAAAATATTATTCCATTTTAATGTTGATTTCGATTTTAACCTTGTTATAGTATAGTAAATTTCAATATGGAAAATTATCGAAACATACTGTCTTAATTTAAATCATAAATTCTACCAACGTTATCCAAAATAGCCTACTTAATTAAAAAATTAGATCTGCTTAAGGCTAACACAAATTTATTAGCAGCAATAATTCTTTCCTTATTGCCCGCCTTTTGGAATTTGAATTATCAAGCGTACAGTAATTTATCATTTAGATATTTTTATCTTTGTCTCCTATAAGAACGTATGACTTATAGTTATTAAAGATAGTTCAAAACTCTTTTATATATATATTCAGTGGAGGATTAAGCACTGGCTAGACCCCAGGCGCAATACATTTTAGAGGCCCTTTTTTCGGAGTGCAGAACACGTTGTAAAAAAAATCGTAGGTGTTTTTCAATACCAAGTATAGTCGGCGTTTTCATAGCAAAATTGCAAACCTGCAAAAAAAAAAAAAAAGATAAAATTATCCGCATCTGAGTGTAAAAGAATACTTTTATAATTTAAGATTTCGACTGGGGGGGCTTGGTGGAATATCAATATTAAATTTGAAACGTTCAAATTATGTACATTCACAAGTTTTGTTACTAACGACCCGGGTTTTGCCTTTCGGAATCTTCAGGCGTTCAAGTGCCCGTATGAACTTGAACGGACGTTCAGTAAATAAATGTATCACTAAAATTAAGGCTTTTGTTGGCAAAATGGATTAACTCATGAGAATGCCTACAGATTGATTTCTGTTCCTAGGCATGGATGTTTATGATGTCTAAAAATCCCTTCCACTTATGAAATCCCAAACAAAGCAGATAAATGAAATCCCAGAGAAGGCAATAACCTTATCACTTATAACACTCTCCTAACCTAATCTTTCTCTCTACTTTCCTTAAAAAAATATGAATAGAGTAACCTTTAATAAACAAAATCGCAGTAATAGCTTCTAAAAAAATATTTATGGGTAATAACGAATCAGTTTACTCACTCCTCAAAGGGTTAACGTGAAAATGTAGCGATAAGCTGATCACTAGTCCTAGCCTAGCCCTATTCTTATATTCCTACTCACTTTTAAGCAAGAGAGATTGCACGGATACAAGATTTCAGAAACACTAATGTTGAGTCCATATGCTCCACATTTGGCGGGGACATGGTAAAAAATCTTAGAGCAGAAACAAATTACAGTGTTCATATCAGCGGAAAGGATAATAAGAAATAATAAATCTTTGATCAAGTCTTTGTCTACTTTCTACAACTAAGCCATGAAGGATGTCTCCATGGGACATTCCTTCAAATTAAAAAATAAATAAATGTAACGCCATAGAATACACTCTGCAAGAGGATTGTGAAATCGTAGCCGGTGGTCGTGCGTACAAATTTGAGTACAACACGGAATAAAAAAAAGCTTACTGAGAATAAAAAAAAGGAGTCTTTCAAAATATTTTGAAAATCATTTCGTAGTTAAAGATGGAGGATAATTGCTAAAAAATAATTATATCTAATTTTCTGGATCTATTTATTTCGGTGAACTAGTTATTTTTCAAATAACATGATCGTTTTATTATCGACTATTTTTTTCTTGGGTGCTCCCTATATATTTGTTTACAGTATAATAAATAATACCGAATGCTAGTAATAAAGCGAACTTTGATAATTTGAAAATCTTATTAAGCTTGATTCAGTGGCGTAGGAAGGGGTCCTACCGCCCACGGCGTTTCTTGAATTTGCCTTGCCGCCCCCCCAATAATTGCCCCACTTAAATAAAAATTCTCCACTTCTTTTGCTTTAGTTATGAGATTACACTACATGTGGCTTTTTTTATAAATATAATTTCTCTACAAATATTGTATTTTGTTATTTTTTTTCCTTTTGGATTTTTTTCAAAGCAATTTTCGTGAAATAAGGAACGTTGATTTTCAATAGGAAAATGTAAATATTTTGTACAAAATTAAATATTTAGAATAAATAAGTTATGTGTAATACTTTTTTTTTTCATTGAAAATATTTGGAAGATAAATATATTTTATTAAGAATGCAATGAATTGAATTTTCAGCAAAATTGGTTTGAGCGTTTCAGCGTATACTTTTATAAAATCTTTGGGATTCACGAGATTTTCATAGGACCGTTAACGTTAATAATGTGGCCACAGTAAAGTTTTACGTGAAAACCACTTTATTTTAAATTATGAGTAGAAACTCGTAATCTAGAAAATAAAATTTAGTTGTTCGGACGTCTTATGAGAGACGTTTTGTTTTAGGGCGCATATCAGATTCCAAGCTAGTTTCTAACACATAAAAACCCCATTGCCAATTATCATCTTGTATAGATTAAAGAAAATAGCTTCATGTATGTGTCACTTCAAAAAAAATGGTATTTGGTGAATATTTTTTAGTTGGATTGCGGTATTTTAAGAATGACTACCAAAATTAGAATCAAATATTAGGGCCTCAATCCTTGAAATAAATATTCTTTATTAAAAGTGTTACATGTTAAATAAATGAACATTCACATCTAAAAATATATAGAAACAAAGATATTTTTGAGGCCCCTAAAATTTGGAGGCCCCAAGCAAGCGCCTCTTGCGCTTATGGGATAATCCGCCACTGTATATATTTCAGTATTAAGATGTATAACGAGCTCATGAGACTATTTAATATAGAAATAACTATACTAAAGATTTCTTAAGTCACGTTCAATATAAGTCACGTTCAGAAAAACCTCGATCAATAAGTTCTTGAGTTTATCGTTTTAACCGCATTTATCGTTCTCCGATCTATCGTTTTCCTTTATCTTGAAATGGTGAACCAAACTGAGCACAAATCAGCTGTCAGTTGTCAAATTGGCTATCGCTAGAAAAGTGTAAACGATTCGAAAAACAAGCCTCTAAAAAACATCATATACTTCTTTAATTAATATTAATTATAAAAATCTAATATTTTTTAATTAGCGTATTTAAAAAAATATAGTTATACTACTAACCGTAGTAAGACATTGTCGATCCATTGTCTTATTTCGAGACATTTTAATTTAATTTTAACTAGACCGTTAAACATTATTTAAAAAGAAACATGCAAATAAATTTGCTTATTATAATAAAAAAAACAGTAAAAAATGTTACTGCGTTTAGTTTATGATAATTTTTCACTGTAATAGCATATTTCATAATATGCTATTATAATGCTAGTTGTAATTTTACATTGCTTTTTACCTTCTAAAACAAGTTCAAAAAACATTAGTATATTATAAAATATTCAAAATTTCGTGCACACCAACACATGAGTTTTGTTTTCTTCCTACTGAAATAAAAAAAATTCACAAACATGAAAATCTAGAATGAAGGTTTTTTTGTACGCATTATTAAGTAAAAAACCAATATTTTTCATTTACAGCTGACAAAGAATTCATTTGACGTGAAAACAATCCTCCGTAATGAATATTCATTGAAATGTTTCCCAGTGACGTTCGTACTGGTTTTGCGTTTTACTCAATTTTAGCAATATTAGAATTTTTACAAATCTGTGTTTTTGAAAAAGCATTTCATATTCATAGTTATGTTTTTTTTATAGATAGTGATATTTTAAAGTACATATAGTTGAATAATAATATAAATCTGAACTTAAGACATGCAAAGAATATTACTTTTAACGTGTTCACTGTCAATTTTCTGTAGGAAAGCTTTATTAATCTTTCTGTACAAACTCTAACTTATTTATTACAATCAGAACAGTTTTTTTTTATCCCAGTTAAAATTTTTATCGATGAACAAAGATTAATTGACAATAATTAAGTAATGTGTAATTAGTACAAAAGTTTATTTATTTTTGTCTTATTCAAAAGATTCTGTTTGACATTAAAGCTAATAAAATTGCGTCAAATATTTTAATGTTAAAAGATAATACGAGATATACTTTTATTGACATCACAAACACCCATGACTTAGATATTCAATTTGAATTGAAAAAAAAAAGAACTCAAATCTATGCTCACCTGATCGGTAAAACTTCTCTCTTACCAATCAGACCACAGTAGGCGATGAGTTAACAATATATTTAAAGTAAATTGCCATGGTAACGTGTAATAACAACGGCGTCCTGATTTGAACGATGTCATACAATATTATATATATTATATAATATGAGTTGACAAGTATCGGATGTGTATTAATTGTATAAAATTAAATATAGTCTGAATAATAACTGTGCACCATTTTATGCTCGTTTTAACTTATAAAGGAACATTCATATTATTACGCTCATTTTTACCCAAAATTACATGTGCGTTCCGTGGTAAAAAGAAACCCTCACATAAAAACGAGGCCAGTTGAATTACAATAATTCTGTCTAGTTTCTTATTTTTCACAGAAATTGTTACATAACACATTGTATTATATTCTTTATATTATTTGTGTCATACATTTCGACCCTAGTAATCCGTCGTGTGGCAACACCACTGCCATAGCAAGCGCCGTGTCGGTAGGGTCATGCGATCGCCCCCAGCGGAACATGTTTTTCGTTTCACTTTTATATTTTTTATGTTGGCACCTCTGTATGTCATTGTGACGTCGAAAATAGACAAGGATACGAACTGAATAAGCAGGCGAAGAAAATTCCCATTCTCTATGGGAATTTGGCACAGTGGTTGCGTTTTCTTACTAGCAAATGTACAATATATTGTTTAATGTATTGCGTATCTATTATTTTGTGGAACACTTTACATATATTCAAATAGTTTGCAATCAATAATGAAGATATATTTAATAGTCAGAATTATGTGTTATAAAATATTAATAGTTAGGTAAAACCCACATAATTCATTTATTAGACTTGTTCAGTTTTAATTGTTAATGTAACTAATACAAATATTGCTACAAATAATCGATGTATATGATGAAAAATATATTTTATTCTTTTAGAATTCGTTTCATAATCCCAAAATTATTTTTATTGTCACCATCTGATTAATTATAATTATTCACAATCAATTTTTATTAAGCGTTGTTTATATTTATCGAAAATGTTTGCTTGAACTCACTGATAAAAAGGACCTGATAATATAAACACTCATTATTTAATAGCCATAAAAAATAAAAAAAATATGTAGGATACTAAACAAATATTTATAAAATATTAAACGATATTTGATTATATTTATTATTTGCTTTTTATGGCAACACACAATGGCGGTGGATAGTGATAGTCTGGCATATTATACGATATTATCGTTAGTGTAGTAAAAAAAATAATAATATAACAGTCATGTATTTATCGTATCGGGATGATGAAAAGCCATTAGTAAACTTTTATCGAATATGGAATTATATGCGGAACCTAAAATGGAACGTTTATTCGCTGATCAACCACCTATTTGTAACATTCGCTCAATAAAAAAAATGTATACGAAATATAAAGAATGAAACAGAATATTATTACGCAAATCGTAAAATTATAAATATAGTTCTAACAATACCTTTCTGGTTTAGGTAGTACTTTATAATATATCGTATTTTGATATTAGATATTTTCGTAGTTGGCTAGCTTAGTCCTAGACATGACCAACGATCCCTCAAAGCTGCGAGTGCGCGCGAACGCGCAGCAGTTTAAGAGCCCCCGCGCACTCAATTACAACTTATTCATTCTGCCTTTTTTCTTAATTTGTGCTTTATTTCAAAATTTATTTAAAAAAGTAAAATGAGTTCTGTTATTTCTTATTTTTTATTTGATACACTTATTATTTAAAATTTATTAATAAAATATCAAATTCTTTATTATGCAAACAAAAAAACACATTTTTTTTAAACAAATATGACAAATTATGCCGCGTATTTGTTGGATTGGCCCGCGCTGCCTTTAAATTTTCCACGCAGCTAACCTCTTGTTTAATAAGGAGCATTAGACAGATTTAGTAAAAAAAAAAATGTAGTATTTTCCCTTGTATATTAAAAATTTAAATACCTGAGTATTAAAAGTCGGTATAATTATTAGAAAACACATTAACCACTTGCCGGTCCAATTGATTTAAACAAATGTCCCAAAAAGGATCACATATTTTTATTATGTTTGAACCGAAACACATGTGTTATATTTATAAAACATGCATATTTAGTGAAATAATTCGTTGTATTATTTTTAATGGAATTTGCCCGAGTTATCTCGTGGTGTCCGTTTTGACGACTTTCAATACCCGAGTATACTCGGGCGTGACCGAGAAGAGGTTAATGCAATATTATTTTTTTAATTTTCAAAGAATAAAGCTGCAAAATTAAATTCAGATTTTCACCAGTAAACTTATTTGTACGAACCGATGTATTCTGCTTTATCAACGAAAAAGCTTGCTCAAATTTGTTACACCAATTACTTACTTAAAAAATATGTGCTCTAATTTAATTTAAGATGAAACATTCGATGACCACAAAAATTTCAAATGAGCCGCATGTAAGTGCAGCCTTGGTGTACAGTATTTCTCAAAAAAAAATAATCAAAGATTCGCTGTCGTAACAAATAATACATGACTTTTTGAGAAAATGGCATTTTTGGGTCCCGAATAAACGTTAATTAAAATAAGGGTCAAAATAAACTAACAGAATTGATTATTTAATAATTAAAACATGCGTAAAATTGTAAAAAACGAATAATACAATTTAATTATACATACAGTGAGACTTAAGATTGAGAAAACAACACAGTGAACAAAAATAATATCGGCTAACCTCGTTTTCAAAGAACCCATGTAATGTGTAACATTCACATAACTTCTTTTCGACGTAAGACTGTCGTAAAATGTGTGACGCACGATACAAACACTACCTGCAATGAAAAGGTTAAAACAATTACCTTAACCCCCACATCGTAAATTGATTGAGTAATTAATTCACAACGGGATAAAGGCAAACAATACTCTACTACGCCATGGCAACATTTTGTAGGCATTTTGGTTAAGCCGCGAAAACAAAGGAAGCTCTGGGAATGTGATAGAGGCCTGTTAATTTTGATTAGCTACGATTAACGAAAAAACACTGTTCATTTTTTTTAAAAATGTTGAATTTTTTTGCCGTGTTTTTTGTTGTTGTATGTTCTAGTTATTGTTTGAACCCAAGGAAGACTTTAACGTTATTCAACGTGATAAATTAACAATATTAAAAAAGGATATTCACTAACGTTAAATCTACCAGTCACAGAGTTCGTTTAGCGAGGAAGTTTGATTCATCTAATTAAATTTTACAAAAAGTCTTTTTAAAAAGGCGATTTCATAAAATTTTAAGCGTATAGATAAAATGTGATTGTCTCTACTAATCCAACTTCTATTTCTGTATACAAAATTAAATTATATGATCTTACATTTCAACAATTTTATGTATTGCAATACTGAACGAATACATCATTTCGAATTAATAACCGGTAATAAAAATAAAGTTCAAAAATATAGTCGATTAGGATCGCAATGCATATATTTTTTTAAATACACGTCCGCTCCCAATTTGGAGCATATGACCTCCTAATGGAGATATCTCAACAGAAGTTTTTTCTACGATAACTGTTTGTTATTCAGTCGCTCATCCACACTTTTCCCAAAGTGAGTAGTATGGAAAGAAGGATAAAGATAGAACAGGACTAGTGGTTAACTAATCGCTATTGCTACATCCAGTTATTAAAGGATCAGAAGGATAGGAGGAGAGGAAATAGTGTGAATTGACATCGCAAACACCCAGTCTTTGATCACAACTTTTAATTGAATAATTCTCAAATATACTGTGATCTTACCGGGAATCGAACTCAGACCTGCGTGATCGGTAGAGCAAGCTCTAACCAACTGGGCCACAGCAGGGGACAATAAAAAAAAATACCGCTAATTTTGCATTTTCAAAACCGATATTTTTCTATTTAAATAACACCACTAATACCGGGAACCTGGTTTCAGAATTACATCAATAACTCTCACGAGTGTAATAATTTTTAAAATTACAGCGGCTTTATGCAATCAAATAATTGTATGGTTGAATTGTTTAACGTTAATTATCACACATATGAAAAGTATACTTCTAAATGGTTTGTTTGAACTAATGAAAAACGTGGCATTCTTGAAAATAAGGCCAATTATTTTTTTACCCTTGAAGCTTTCTTCGCGAAATTGTTGTACGTAGAACCTACACTCGTAAATTTAAATGAGGTTAGAAGTCAATTTGATTTTGGGTCAACATGATACAAGTATGGAAATATAAAAGTAGAGAAAATGCCGTGGACCTACATTTTCTTAGCGTAATACTTATTTAGTACATATTTTGAAAAGGTCGAAAACAACACTCGCCTTTGCCAAATCTATTGGAAGTAGGCCATATTGAAAAGCGGAAAATCGATGTGTTATTGATTGAGAGATTAGCAAATACCAGATTGCTTCAATTTAATAGGGATACATTTTGAAAATTATAAATTTCATTGCTAAAAAAACATTTTTTCGTTTTAAGGCGATTTTAAGCTTTAGATCTTACGTAGACCATGTATGTTATTTATAAAATATTGAATCATTTAAATTGTCTATTCTAGATGCTTGCGGCCATTTAATTTATATTATTGATCATTACAATTTACTGATACAGATTGTGTTTTGCATTAAATGTGTCAGGAATGTCATTTCATTTCGTCATTATAGTGGCAGAAGGCGATGCTTTGAGATAATCATGAAATTTCAACATCTCTATTTATGCACATTGACTATTATTTATAGTTGTAAAAACTTCAAAAAATTCGATAATGATAACGAATCCGATTCACATATTATAAAGCTTTAAGATATTTATAGTTTTTTTGTTACCAACAATTATTTATTTCGGAATTGATTTGATATATATATATTATTATAATTTAAGATTTCCACTCAAGGTGCTCGGTAGAATTTCAATATTAAATTTAAATCATTCAAATTATGTACATTCACACAAGTTTTGGAACTGACGTTCAAGTACATCCGTGCACTTGAACGCATGAAGATGTCGAAAGGCAAAACCCGGTCGTTATTGACAAAACCTGCGTGAATGTACATAATTTGAACGATTCAAATTTTATATATATTATGTTAAAATTCTATAAAATCTTTTTCCTCAATTTTCATGAATTAGCGAAAACTGATTTATAGCGTTGTCATTGAAGTTAATGTTTGGTGAACGAGATATTTTATTTTTCTCTTGTAGTAATGGTAGCGGATAGCCTATAGCACACTGAGATCTATTTAGTTTTGTTTGTAAAAAAAATCCATCGACAAGAAGTCTAGAAGACGAAGACCCCTTTTAAAGGCAAAGTTAACGTTCCCATAAGATTATTGTTTTTATTCGTTTAATTAGGTTAACCACTATCGATTATTCTTTGATATATTACTGTATTGAACTTTAAAAATTCAAATTTAATATTGAAATTCCACCATGTACCTTTAATCAAAACCCTAAATTATATTGCTGTATTTAAATATTCATTTATATTGATGTTATGATAATACAAATGTACCCGTAGACCGTTCATAAATGATAATCTTCTTGACAATTTTCCAGAACCATATGCGTCAATAAATGAACAGAATAATTATGATGATTCGAATTTGTCTCTGACATTGTAAGTCATACTCATTCAATTAATACTTCAAATAAAAGTTGCTCGAATAACAAAAAAAGTCTCTTCAATTGAAATTCACACAATAAACGGAGCTAAAATGAAAATCCCAAACGGATTAGAATGAAAAAACATTTAAATAAAAATGTTTCAAAGCTTAGTCGCTGTCAGATGCGAAAGCCAAATACACATTCATTTACGTTCATTTGTGAAATAATGTAAAAAGCTTCAATTGTAAATAAATACCGACTACGTTTAACCTTTTTTATGTATGTTAGTCATGCGATTAAACCTGTTTTATTGAATTGAAAGCTCCACACATTACCAAAGCTTTCGATAGACTTAATTAATGTTAGTCTAATATCTCTGCTTAATCAAATACCGATGTCTCAATGACAGAAATGTTTTGTATAATATACATATATATATATTTATATCGAATGAGCTATTACTTGATATAAATTATTTTTTTAATGTTAAAATCATAAATCATTTTTAATTTACATTACTCCTGGTATAAATTCATGGATCAGTTATATTGGAATTGAAAAAAACTGATTAATACAAATATTTGTTGTGCTTAATAAATATGTCTGCTCTCAATGTGAAGCATATGGCCTACTAATGGAAGTATTTTCTATTAGAACTGTTTGTTATTCAGTCGCCTTGCCTTTCTTATTCGAAGAGAGTAGTGTGGATAAAAATGATAGGGTAGGACAGGACTAGTAATTGGCTAATCACTCAAGATACACGCCGTTGTTTTAGGATTTGAATTTAGGGGGGGTAATTTTTATAAAACATTCATGTCTTCCAACAAAAATTGAAATATCGATCAAAAAATTTTGTTCGTCCTAGGAGTCAAAGCTGTGAGATCCGGCCTGGATGCCAACAACGTTGACCACTAGACCATGTACCCGACATTTCGTTAAGAACTTTTTTTAAATAATTACATACATCTTTTGGTGATATTTTTTAAATGATTATTCAAATAAGAAAATAAGATTTAATCAATATACATACAAATAAATTAAAACAATCGTCGTGTACAATGTGGAAATAAATTTGATTACATTGAATATACTAATAGCTACAAGAAAAAAAATCTTACCTTTGTATTCAAGTGATCCGCTGAGAATTCCAATTGCACTCAAAGATACTCTTCGTCATACTTGGCCTGTTTTTATCTATTTTTCGCTATTTATTATTATAATATTAAATATTAACTATCGATAACTTACGGGCATATAAGTCAATTGATATTGTAGATATTTAAATAAAAAAAGTATAATGTTATGGGAGTCAAATAACAAACAACTAATTTTTTCTTAGATGTAAATTCGTTACTTCCCCCAGAATTAACAGCTTAATCTATTTATTTAAAAACAATCGTTTTACTGGACTGGGATATATTATTTTGAATTGGGTGCCAAATCCAAGCTAACGAATCGATACACAATTATACTTTTATATTGTATATTATAATAACTTATTTATTTCTTCCATATTAATTAAAAAGTTTGAAAATTTAAATTTAAAAACTGAATTTTAGCTTATCATACAAGAATTAAATATCTGTGAATGGAATGTTTCATTTTCTTTTTACAACACACGTGAAATATTCTTAATATTTGCACACGTAATTTTATTCTTTGTTGTACGTAATTGAAAACAATTGTTATAATATTTATATGTTTTGAAATTTTGAATTCTTCTAAACCAAGCCAATATAAAGATGGAACGAACTTGCTTAAAGATTCTTGAACAATAAAACCAGGAAGATCGCCATGCAGAAAATAGTAGTCAGGAAGAGCAGTTGGTTCAGAGCGTTTGTTGAAGTGGGCTTAACTCTGCAATGATAGCTTTCGAGATAAATTTTCTTCTTAAGTTAAAAAATATTTAAAATTTAACTAAGACATTTATAATACGGAGACGAATATTATTAATTAGTACGAGTGTTTTAATTATTTAATAGCTGTTTTGATGGATATCACAAAGCATCAAATATACTAGAGTGGATTTATCAATAAATTGGTGAATTTGTTTGCCGTAAATGCTTTATGATTTGCGTTATTCTTTTTCTATGGTGACCTATTTTTTTTTTGTTCGTATGAAAGCTTTTAAGGTATTAAAAAGGTCACCTGGGATGGAGGCTTTTATTTCTTAGAAAGCTTTCGCATTATTTTCATTGGTACGTTCATTAAGATTTTATCAGTCGTACAATACTAGTATTGAATCTTTATGAGAACGAAAATATTAGGAAACTCCACAGGGTAGAGTAATGATTCTTTTTTGGTATTAATTATAGAATTGTATTGATAAAAAAACAAGAAGTATAATTATCATTGATACGCATATGGGTACAATTAGTCGTTTTACAACATTTGGTGATGTTATAACGAAATATAACTTAATATTTATAAGCCGCGAATAGTTAGTCAATTTGTATTAAATTCGATGATTTTTATTTTAAGATTTTATTTATAATATATTGATTTTTTGATATAATGACTATTTTTTATATCTAATCAATATATCCATAAAAACAAATGATTCATTTAAAATAAGTTAATAAAAATCATGCTTGTATTTTATTTATATTTTCTACATACATATATAAGACTTGATAATTATTTATTTTTTGAACAATCATTGTTTTGAATATTAAAAAATATTAATAAAGACATTGAGTAGAAGTACCATAATATGTTCATATAAATTAGTATACAAACGAAGATCTTTCCGCTACCTTGATTTCGATTAAAATATTAAATTGACATTTTTCAAAATGAAAAAAAATACAAGATTAAAAACCATTTTAAATATCACAAATTTATTTCCTAATATTTGATCTTCCTTTTCTATATTTAATAGAATAAACTGTATTATATATGGAAGGTTCACATATATTCAAAAGATGAGTATTGTTGGTATAACTGTAAATGGAGTCAGTTGTATTGCTTTCTGTATTCCTTCTTTACAATAAATGATATAAATAGTTAAAGATTTCGAAAAATGAATAACCTCAACAAAATACAACCTTGATAGAAGATTATTACAAAGGGAGGAAATGATTCACCGGTGGTGTTCACATAAGCACTTTCAATCTATCCAACGTTTTATATATTTACATTGACGTATCATTCAGTAAAACGACATCACGAAATGTAATTTCCTTTTAATAAAAACGTCCATTCGTTACTTTAACTGCCTACAAAACCGAAACGAGAATGAAAGACTAATCGATATTTGCTCGCTTTCAATTAGGCTTACTCGCTCAATATCGGTTCTATATACTTTTAATTATTTTTTAACAATACTGCCTTCCCATAGATACAGCTTTCTATAATAGTTATACAAGTTCACCGAATCAATAAGAGATGGCGTTTTTATTTTCTTTATGAAAACAATTTTGTACTGGAAAATTTGGAATGAATTTCTTTTGTTTCAAAGACTTAAAAACTTGTCATTTTAACGATCTAACATAATTGACAATTGTGAGATTACTGTAATTTTATAAACTGTTATCATAAGCTTCTGAAATTGACAGGATATTATTCTTAATGAAGCAAACGACTTGAACAAAACCTTCATTATTTTATAATGCTTTGAATAGTACAAAAATATATGTGAGTGTATCGTATTTTGTCTTTATTCTACGACAATTGTATTGCTTATAATATGGATTTTTAAGGTGAGAAAATATGAGAGAAGGTATTTATATATCCATTAAATTTTATTATTAATAAACTATTCTTTTATACTAAAGCACAACAAAGTTTAAAGATTTTTTTATATTGGACTTATGTCCCATAAACTGAAAATCTTTCATGCAAATAATAAGGTTACAAAAATAGTTTCAAACCTTTATTGAACAATCTTTTATTTTACCATATTCAGTATAAAAATAAAGTATCCGAAGTCTATAGATTATGACATAACAGTTTCTAAATGATAAGTTTCATAACAAATTTAATATGTTAAATACAATCCAATTATTTACACATCGGTGTGCCTGATTATTTTTAATTTAAACCGTTTTTAATACTTACTGATGGTATTCTATTGTGAATTGGTAGTGAACTATTTCTTATCGATTTCAGCAACGAGTTTGATAATTGATTCGTCGATGATAGAATCAAACACGGTAAAAGAGAATTTTAATCATCGGGCATAATACAATATCGTTGATAGCTATTTCGGCATCACGCCATCGTATTGACTATAATTTACAGTTGTCAAGTATATTTTATAATTTTTGTGGACTTACATATTCTGTTGTTTTGTTATTATTACATATACTTTTTTATTTTTAAAATTTAATTAAATCAGGGAAAATATAAATTATCAATGATTGCTATTAAGCAAATATTTTAAAATAAATAGCTTTACTCAAAGGAAAGCAGTTTTGAAATTTGATTATTTACTACGAAAATTTGATTTTCTTTTAGTTAAGTATGAGAAGTTCGGTTTTATTGAATGAAGCATGTTTGATAAATTTTCTGTAACGTTAAAAACTCTAACAAAACATTGTAATACATTGCAACTGTAATATAAACATTATACGTATTAACAAAACCTACAATAACGCAGGCACATATTACTTTTATATGTAGAACGTATAAAGCTATAGAAAGCTCATATAATAATATTTTAGTTTATGGTTGTTTTAATATTATGCGTAACGCACAAAGTCTTTCTTCATTAAATTAAATTACCCATAGCAAAATTTAAAGGAAGATTACTCTGCCCTTGAAAGTTCTCTTTTTACTGTGAAAAAAGTAATAAAATCTGACATTTGATGACACACATTTTACCCAAATTAACCTCTCCCTCGCTAAACTTGAATATATATGTAATATTTACAGGACGTGGAGGGCTATCTAAAATTACGTAATATCACGATTGATAAATGTGTCAAATATTTTTCGTTGATCTGAGCTGGAAAACGTATGGGTTCACAGAATTACGTAAAAAAATCGAATCTTACAAGCGACCCTTACAGGTTTTATATATCCGATACGACAGGCTGCTAGCTACGTTCACACGTCACGTATATGTATATACAAAGTTAGTAAAATCACATTAATGTCACGGGTACACTTCCAAGTATAATAAAACCACAATGTCTGACACTTCTAAAAAGAACGAATCTGTAAAATTCGGAGCGATCCGTAAGTAGAATGTAAAATGTCCCTCTCGAACTTTGCTTCACAAATGGGGGTTAATATCTGATGGCATCCAGCGGCGCATGCGCATCAGCTAAGACGGTCGCCATTTTGGGAAATGTTTTTCCACTCGCCCGATGTGTTGCGCAGTGGCGCTAGCTGTCAACGGATATTCTTGTAGGGAAACTCGCAGAAGGAAGCCTCACCAACACAAATGTTTTTCACTTCTCAATATTAAACGTAAACTTTATAGTTTATCATTTTCGAAAAACATTGAGGCATGGAAACCAAAAAGTTATGTATTTTTTTAAATTTTACAACGAGTAATAAAAAAGTCAAAAAAATTCTTCTACTAACTGGAGAATTTATATGACTATTCATCTACAATAAACATTGCACATCCTGTTGTAAGTTTTTCTATTGCTTTTTACATTGTTGTATGTAGAACAATACTTGATATTGTAAATCATCTACATTTTTGTCTCTCGAGAAATAAATATACAATAATAAACAATCTAGAATTTAATTAAAATATAATATTTGGTATAAATATTACTTGTACCACTTTATCATCTGTGAGGCTTTTAATAAACCTTTCACATCCTATATTTTGGATGATCACATAGAACAATTGTTTTTATTTTATTTATTTTAAATAAAAATCGTTGTAATTAAAGCATTATTTCATTTTTGAATGGTTTTATTTTAAGCATTGAGCTATGTAATATTTTTTATTACTGTTAATAACAAAATAACCAACTGATAATATGGTTTAAAGTATTAACTTTTGATACATTTTATTACCATTGTACGCACGTAGTCATCCACTTTATGGAGTGAAAAAAAACTGCACAAGAACAGTAAACTTAAACTTTAAGACGGGTATGTGGTTCACATAATACGAGTTATTCTCTTCATATCGTTTGCAGATCTATAGATGTCCTCTCAGCGCGTCATCATGTATCTTTCTGCGGTGACCTCTTCGCCGAAAAACGTAATCGAATTCGTAATACACACGCAGAATTTTAAATTTAATACGAAAACTTGCGTAAAGGAAGAAGATATTGAGAAAATAAAGAGACTGCAATTATTTTTCATGTCGCCTTCTAATGCGAAGCGAGTTTCTGTGTAATTGTTTTGTTACGTTTTAATATCAGATAAATCTCATCTTATTTGATAAGCCGAGAGACGGGCTGAATTGTGTTTACCCGCTTCGATGATTCTTAAGTGTTTGAACAGTCTCAATAACTCTTATGATATAAGACTTTGCAAATAGAACAACACTGAAGTTAATTTGGCAAGAAATTGATTTTATAGTATGTAACTAAATATTATGGTATGATATAACCAAATGAAATTAATTTCTACAACGATAATATAATATATATCAATTTTAAGGTCAACTATCAATACTTGATATAAAGGCACTACATTTTAAAAAAAAGATTTTTTATACCTATTCGAAAATTAATTTATTAGGACCAGGACCTGTTTCGCTCACCCTGAGCATTTTCAACTGGTACAAAGCTATTTATACAAAAACCAAGTTAAACTAATTAGGGTGTAACAAACAATTGGTGATAGATTTTAAGCCTTTGAATTGTTGTAATTTTGTTAAGATCCATGTCCGCTCCTAATGAGGAGAATATGTCATCCTAATAGAGGTATCCAAGCAGATTTTTTTTCTACGAGAAGTGTTTCTTTGTTCCCCTTTTTTAAAAAGAATAAGGATAAAACTAGAACATGTCTAGTGGTTAACTGATCGCTCTCGCTACGCCATATTATTTTAGGGTTGAAAGAGTAGGAGGGATTTTTTAGGCATCACAGACACCCATGCATTCAAACAGAAATCGATAAATCTACTGAAAATATTTTATTGGGATTCGAACCCGTGAGATCCGTCACGAAATCCAACGACATTGACCGCTGCGCCCCGGACCTATTTAAGTAATCATTTGTGTACTACGTATCCGTATTTTATATTCCTACATATAAATTCTATTCACATTTCTTTCTTTTTATATGAAGTTACAAAATTAAAAATTAGTTGGTATTCTAGCTGAAATGGCTTTCTACTCGGTGTTTTGTTCAAGATTTAAAATACGAATATAAAAACATGAATTTTATAATAGGCGACTTATGAATATGTATTTAAAAGCATGAATGTTTGTGATTTCTTCAACCATTGCCTGGGACTAATATACAGAGATTTTAACCTACTACCAATCCATACCTGGTCATTTCATTCTTTCCATACATAATCCAAAGATAAAAGTTGAAAGATTGACTTTTATCCGAATTTAGATTAAGACTTTTTTATATGCTACAAATAAGTCATGGCTTCAAAAAAAACATAAATTTTGTGTAATAAACAAATATGTTAACAGACGCATAGACATAAACGTTGGCTTAAAGATTATAAGAATATTGAGTTTATGGTTTTAATTAGGACTCTCGAAAACTGTTGTGTTTGATGTCTAAGTACTCAGGTCAATGAAAGAAACTTGAGCAATCACATTAAGAGCTTTTGAGAAGACATCTTTTCAACAGAGACAGAGGCAGTTAATTTAGATGTGCTTGAATTGCTTTATAGTGTGTATTGTGGCTCTTGTGAAATCTTCAATGAATATTACATAACTATATTCTCATTATTATAAGAAAATACTTTTGCCAGATTTAATACATGTAGTATTCATCCTTTAATAAGAAAAAATTTCAAAATAAAATACAAACTAATTTATATTAAACATGTGTAATTCAATTACTCAAAATAATAAATGTATCGTTCAAATATCGTCAAAATCATAATTATTAATCAGCAATGAATAGAAAAAATATAATTTTCTTAGAATGTTTAATTTTAACAATTCTGGAAACTTTTTGACAAAGTTTCATAAATCCAGCTCTATACATAACAATAGCTCTATATGATAATCAAATATTTTGTTTTAAACAAGCCAAAACAGATTTTTATTACTTATAAAAATATTTTAAAAAATGAAAAGAAAAGTATACAATTTTCATAGATCATTTGTAATGTTCCCAGTAGGTTTTTCTTAGCGGCAAATCTTCTAGCTTAGTGTCATTTATATGTGAAAATGCACTGATTTTTCAAATTGAAAGTATAATATTCATTTAAGGGTTCGAGAAACAAAGTCGGCAGTTTTAAAATATATAGGTAAAACCTCTGAAAAAGTTATATTAAGTATTCTTATTCGTATTATCTTGCTATTTTCATATAATAGTCGTTGTTTGTGAAAACTATTAGATGTATTAGTTTTTTTAATGTAAACTGCCGCTTTTGTTACAAACTCGATTTTAATTTTTCAAAAATTTGTATGATAGTCATATATTTTTTTTAAATAGTTCACTATTATATTAGAAACTAACAACTCTACACGATAACATATCTAACTTACTTTCGACAAAACATTAAGACTGCCGTCTTTGTTTCTGGACCCATCATGTGTCAATTTATAGGAATTTTTCTTTATATACCGATTAACATTGTTATAATACGACAGTTTTTTTTAAATTTTGTGTCCCATAACTTGTTGGTTTTGTCTCATAACTTGTAATTTTTAATGTAAAACATTTCAAAACATGTAATCTTTTAATATATTAATATGATACTGTTCCGCTATTTCGGCATTACAATACCACCAATTGTTACTATGAAATAAAATTCAATTTATTTCTACCGTCAGAAAACTTTAACATCATGTCGAAATTCTCAGAAAGATAAACTAAGAATCTCAAATAAGCCATAAACTTTCGATAAAGAAATTTTAGAAACAGTCTGTAAACAAAAGAATAAAACACTTTTATGATTTTTTTTATCCGCTTTAAGCGGTCCCCAGTTGCCATTTAAATATGTTTATTATTCGAAAATATATTTGGGTAAATAGTTACATACGAATATTATCGCTTAATGGCTTTCCGTGTCGACATGACATTTGGTTATAAAAACGGCAAAAAAAACCAATTTAGATATTATATAAGAGATTTTCCCAGCGTATAATGGTCGCCTTCAATAGTTTAAAAAAAGTTTGTTGTACATTATGAAATTTCGTACCAGATTTTTTAATAACGTAAACATAGCCAAACCTCAATTCTGCGACGTCAAATAGCCATAAAAAATAAATCATCTTAATAGATGATATTATGTACGTATATGTTTTTATTTTTACTATTATACACGGAATTCGACCAACCAATATTAATATTTAATAGTTGGCAAATATGATTTATCTTGCATGAAATAATTTTAAAACTTATATCTATGATTAAAAAAAAGTCAAAATAAAATTGTACATTCCAGATACCAGAAACAACCAAGTGTAAAATATTCCGATTTGAAATATTTTGTAGTCGTACGCTGTATGCGTATACATACTGAGATTTGAAACATATGTACACATTTTTTGACCCGGCGTAAAATTATGCACTCTATTTTTTATATTTTGACAAAATGTGGTTATATCGCTTTTTGTTACGAAACGCTTCATGTCATAATAAGCCGCCTTAACAAAATTTGACATTGGACATACTAGCTTTGACATGGCTTACTTCTCTCAATCTATAAGACCTAGACATTTGTTTATTAGCTTAAACATGACAAAAAAAAATACTAATTAAATGTTTGTTGGTTTTGCAATGTAAAACAAAATATATACTGTAAAATAATGGTAGAAAAAAATAACAATGTAAATTGGCAAGGAAGTCAACTAAGTAATCTCTGACAAAGTCATTAAAATTGGTAATCGTTTGATGATACTTTGAATTCACTCACGTCAAACCTGAATATGATCCAAATATTGACATCCAACGCGATACTTTTAGAAGTTATTAGAGATCTCTCCAGTGGCATCTCTATTTACAGGACGGCTCTACACCTTGAAAGAACAAACAATTCGTGTCTACGATTCTTCAAAAAACGACCAGTAACATTATATTTCAGTTTTTTGGTGGTATGTACATATGTATATCTATCTCATTTTATTAAAAAATAAATGCTATATCTTCCGTATTACTACTTTTATTATATACTTTATTATATAGTATATGTACTTACATTACTATGATAGACTAATAATTTTTCAAAATTTTAAAATTATTTTTCTCCGATTTTTCCGACTCCCACTCCACAGCTCCGCCTTTAATACTGATAGATGTTTAAAAATATCCTCAAATCTATACCGTTGAACATTAAGATTCCATTTCTCTTTGTGGATTTGAATCGACAGAATTTTCTGTCTGCTTTATTTTCATGGCTTCCCAGCTTATATTCAATACTAGTTCTTCTTTTCCTGCATACCTCTTTAATTAATTACCTAATAATTTTTATATATATATGCCTCTAGACAAGCCTGAAAAATATTGTGAAATGAATCAAGTCGTAGAAGATAATAAGTCGTATAAGACCAATAACTAAAATATAATTTAAGCAAACGCCTATTACTTGAACCATAAATCAACCGTTTAAATGACTAACAACATCATCTCACATGCGCTGATGCCCTATCTGCATCGCAAGCTTTGTAATGGCTCCATATAATTTTAGATACTTTATAACGACCACGTCATATGTTCACCCCTATTACAGTGGTAAGAAAGCAGCGGTCTGTGATCACTATATGGTAATTCAGTGTATCATCTGTTGTGTGAATATAACGGTAAACATAATGTAATTTTTAATATGAATGCGTCGCAGATTGCATACAATATAGGATAACATAACTGAAGAAAAATGACGGAAATATAATAGAATATTTAAAAAAAATCGATGCTAACCACCGTGGCTTAGCGGCTATATCTTACAACTCTTTTTTGTGAAATTTTATGGTTCAAATCCCTAATAAGAGACGTAATAAACAAGTTAATTTTTCAATTTTCTATTCCCAGGCTTTTTTAGAATATCGGCCAAGATATAACAATTCGTTGGCTGGAATTTTTTTATTTGAAACCACTTCTGTCAAGATTGTAAATATAAGTACAGGTATTACAAAAACAAATACAATTACCACCGATTGGGATTGCAATACCGACTGGTTAATATTCATCGATATTTCTTTCGTTGATAATTCCTATAAATATCTTTTTTACCATGTCCGCTCCATATGTGGAGCATATGGACTCCTAATGAAGATTATCTCAACATAAGTATTTATACGTGAACTGCTTGTTACTCAGTTGCTCAACCTCTCTTTTTTCAAAGAGAGTAGGAATAGAAGGATAGGGCTAGGACAGGACTAGTGGTTAGCTAATCGCTCTCGATACGCCCCGTTTATGGGATAGGATGGATGGGAGGGGGGAGTTCAAGACATCACATACATTCATGCCTTCGAACAGAAATTCATAAATCGATTGAAAAATCAATTTATAAAACTGTGCGTACTGGGCCAACGACGTTGACCACTCGACCACGCAGGCGGCAATATCTAAAAAATATTATTTCTTTGAAATAAAATATGATGAAAAGACTAGTCGATTAATGCTGAAATCTTTCAATCTTGGCAATACAAAGTTAAGGTGCAATATAGAGCCTTCTAAGATTCAGTTATTATCGGACTAACGGCCATTAATGAATAATTTACAACCGAGATTCTTCATTTTTAACACTGCTATTTCGGTATTGTCAACAAACAGTTAAAATGTTGGTACCCCGGATCCAGTAATACCGGTTTTGTAATCTCTAAGCAAAACTGTCCATGATTTTATTTGCAAAATGTATACATCTGTTAAAGCTATTAAGCTTCAATTTACCATTCCTGGCTATGATTTAACGATACGTTACATTGAGTACTTCGTCATGAACGGTGTGTAATCGAGGAAACACTATACCAGCTTTATTAGAGACCATTAAACCTTTCAAACGCTGGAAATATTATATATATAACATAAATTTCACTGTTACACTTTTGTTTCCTATCTGCAATAACACATATTTAATTATATAAAATGGAAAATTATATTTAAAAGTTTTGTTTTCAAATATAAATTGTATTAATTCTTTTTAAAAAGTAAGATTGCTTAAATTGACATTGTATCAATGAAAAATAGTAATGCATTTAATTCCCGAAAAATATATTTAAAATAATGCCTAAATGGAATGTTGTTCACTTATATAATGTAATTTTTAATGACGTTTAATATTCTTAATGATTTTACTGACTAAATTTTTGAGTAATTTAATACTTTGGTATTTTTAAATTGATTTATTTCTTGGTGTTTTAGAGAAACATGGTGTGGTTTGATATAGACTTAATTGAAATTCCCTTTGTTGGATTGCATTACAATAAGATACAATTATTTACCAGTAGTATTCAGATCTGACTATTGCCGGGCCCATGGGACAGTGGTCAACGTCGCTGGCTTCCATTTCGGACCTCACAAGTTCGAATCCCAGTACGAACAGCATTTTTTCAATCGATTTCTGTTCAAAGGCATGGATGTTTGTGATGTCTAAATCTTTCTTCCTTTTTAGCCATTATAATCCTAAAACAACGGTTTGTAGCGAGAGTGATTAGCCTACCAGTATTTCTTTCCTGCTATACATTTTCTATTTCTACTACTCTCTTCGAAAATGTAGAGGTTGAGCGAATGAGTAACTTACAGTTTTCGTATAAGAACTTCTGTTATTGGAAGCGAAGATGGATATAAAAAAATAAAAGAGAAAAGACGACGGTGTGACACCAAAATAACTATCAATCAAATCCTATTATTGTTTAAGAGTTTTGACAGTTTTACCGTATGAATTGAAAATGTTTTAAAATAATTATGTATTACTTGTACAGTGAAAATCTGTTTCGAAATTATAAAATATGCATTCAGCAGAATCAATTTAATAGGATTTAACCAACGTAGTAATATTCTATGATATTAGCTATGTTTTGACATTTTCATTGAAAATGAAGTTACATATTTTTCAAGCTAAAACGTCGATATTGATTTCAATATGTACTAGTATTGTAACGAATTAAAATTGCAATGCAATCAATGTTCCTCTTTTCAGAAGAATTTATAGATATAATCATGAACTTAAAAAAATAGTAAATTTTAATCATAACCTTAAGAAAGGCAGATGTCCATAAATGTACAAAATATTATATTTGAAATTATGACAGGTGACCTAAAGCTACACCACTCGACTACAGTAATATGAGGTATTATTTACATAACTAGTTATATTTAATATTAATTTACTATAAAAACAAGAAAATTTAAATTAACTCGAAATGCAAAAAAAACTTATAACTGCTGTGTGTAAGATAAAATAATATTTAATTAAAGTAACATAAGTCATAAATTGATTATGCAAAGATAATTATTTTTCGTTTCAAATCTTTTTCAAGTTTAAAGTAATTAAATATTATGAATACAAAATAATATTTCAGCAAGAAAATTTGAAATTTGACATCCGGCGCTATCTGAAAGTGAGCAGCTACGCCGTAGCACTTATTGTAGATAGCCCGAATAATCTCGATAATATTTTGAAACCTTAAACGTACTTATACACACTTTCTGTTTTATCCATAGTAATTTTGAGTTATTACACAATAATTTCAGCACCGAATAATAAATTGTAAAAGTTCTGTAAATATTTCTTTACATAATATTTTATTCGATCTAAAATTTACAATCCTGCATATTTAACTAATTTTCGCCATTTTTTGAAAAAGTCAGTTTTGGAAAAGAGCCCCACAATTGTGGTTGCAATATATCTACTCCCAATGTAGACCATATGGACTTTTAATGGAACTCATCTCAACAAAAAAAATTACGAGTACTGCTTGTTATTCAATTACTCAACCTCTCTTTTTCGAAGAGAGTAGGGGTAAAAAGATATAAAGATAGTGATAGTGAAGGACAACTGATAAGTTAAACGCTTTCGCTATGCACCTTTTTTAAAGATCAGAGTGAGAGAAAATTTTGAACATCACAAACATCCATGCATTTGAACATAAATCAATCGAAAAATTAAACTGCCCGTCCTGGGATTCAAACCAGTGAGCACAGTGACTGAAGCCAACGACGTTGACTGCTCGAGCACTGACCCGACATTTTATATTATACATTAAAAAATGTAGAATTGACAGCAATCGAATTTTGTGGAATGAAGTTTAAGATCATATGCAAAAATCTATCTCAAAAATATTAAAAATCAAGTATCTTAACTTTTTCTTACTCCGACTGGATCTTAAAATAATGTTACAAAGTTGGTATAAAATTAAATACTTAATATGTTTTCTCTATATTTTTTTAGTTAGTGTTAAAAGAATATGAGTTTTTAATATCATTCTGAGATTATTGATGAGAAAATGAGCATGTATTAGATAGATAGTTGAGAACATGACATTAGGAAGAGAATGGGGGCGCATTACAGGCGGGAAAAACTACGCAAGGGACCTCAAAGGGCCCCCCTTGTAATATGGATGTAACATTTGCATAAGCCCCTTGGGTCCGGGTAAAGGGATGGTAGCTGTGTAGCTCCTTGTGCGATAGAAAAGTACAAAGAGCTTTGTTACATCAATGAATGAAGACAATTGACTGTCGATTTATAATAAAATATTTTATCACATTATTTGTATTTGTCAACTTTAAGCGTATAATCTTTTTACAAAATAACGATAATTTGAAACATTTGAGTTTATTAAACGTATAGTTTACTTGTATAAACTAACTAATTGAATTGAAATTAGGGATACTTAAACCTCGGCTTTTTTCGTGTCCCGAGACATAAAATCTTCATTACCATGGAAATTACGTCCATAGACCGTAGCACTGTAGTAATTTTCACATACGTATGTGGTATGAATTGATGATTATGTGGCATTTGTATATCTCACATTAAAATGGATAGTTATCACTAGTGCCTCCAATCCCGGGATCTCGTCCAATTTTGTGTTAGTACTAATTCCGAGATTGAGGGATTGAAGATATCAAGTGAAAACAAAATAATTTTACGCTGGTCACTGGCAGCCGTGACTTTTGAAAAGAATAGTGTAAAAAAAAAACTTCCACATTTTTTCATTTTGGGAAATCCCTTTTTAAATCGGCCAGCGAGTAAAAAATGTTTGAAACCCATCAGCGAACTACAAAAGAGTGTTTCACATTCTCTTTGAGACTACTTTAAAATGCTTTTGATGGATTCGGCTGTAACTTTGTGGAAGTTCATTTTAATATATAATAAAATAACTTAGATTATTCCACGTGTTGTGCTACAAACTGTGACACACGAAAACTGTGGCGAAGCACCTGTCACAGTTTGTAGCACAATACGTCGAATAATAATAAAAGTTATTTTATTTCATATCTACTTTAAAATCTCTGAATTTCTGAATTTTTCCCAGTAATCAATAACGGTATCCCGAAAACTCACATCCTAAATAATTGTGAATTTCGAAATTCTCTAAGAATCTCACACAATTGGGAGAATAATCCATCTCGGGATCCGAATTTTTTTGGTATTCAGAAATGCCGGTATCACAAAAAGAGTTCGGGATTGGATGCCTTAGTTACAAAAACAATTTTACTCAAATAACAAATCGATAAAATTGCATGTTTTGTGTTGTTAATTTGGACCTGATACATCATTCTAGAGTTAACCGCAAATAAAAAATATTTTCCGTAAATTATTAATAAAGAAATAAAGTTCGAATTAAAAGCGCTTCACGAAGATGTCTATTGTTCTGAATATTCAAAAAAACGAGTCTCGCCATTTTGAAGTCGGCATTCCTCTCCGGCGCTTGGTGAAGCCGCTTCGCAGAGCAATGGAATTTGTGCACTCGCCAGCTTCCACGTTTTAATATGATCCCACTTTTCCTAATAAAAGATGGCGCGGCGGAGTACCTACCTAATGTCTTGTCCCACTTCAAGTGCAACGACCCTCAAATTTCGGGTCACCTCATCTTGTTTTTCAACCCTTAAACAACTGTTATGTGGTTTATTTACACGATATAACGTTGCTATAACTTCATTCTTAATATCGCCGCTGACCCAGTTTGCAGCGCAATCTGCAGATTCATTAAAAAAATGGAGCTTACCTATGCCGAATTGTATACGATCATCATATTACGAAAGAACTATAAATAAATATTGTGTACATATTTGACTATTAATAAAATGAGTAAAATGAGGAAACAGCCTATACATACACCATACTTAATTCAACCTAAACTAAAGTCAAGTTTAAGTAAAGCCGAAACATGTTTAGCAATATGATTTAGATTTGAGTTTGTATTAAATATTTCAATGTTTGATCGGGTCCGTGATGCAGAGATCAACGCCGTATGCTTCCGTGGTGGATCTCATGGGTTCAAATCCCAGTGCCAGCTGCATTTTTTCAATCGCTTTCTGTTGGAATGTGTTACTGTGTTACTCTACTTCCATCAAGAAACCTTTATTGTAAAAACATTATTAATAATTAATATTTTATATGAACAAAAAATACATTGATCGAATTGAAAATCAATACCAGAACGTGCTAATAGTTTAATTAGCTGAGCCTATATAAATCCAATTTTAAATTATCAGTAGTGTATATGTATCAAAATATTTGAATATTATTTTTATGTAATGCTTATTGAGTATAAAATATCGAAATCCATGAGCTTTATAGCATCTATGAGTAGCCAACCATCCGCCATGACTCTAAACCTATGTTGAAACAGTAATAAAAATAATATATAATACTAGCTCAAAAGTTGTACTACTGAAGGAATAGAGAGCGTTCATATTATCATGATCATGTATATAATAATCGTTTATAGATGTGCCAGACGTAACTAAAGTAATACCAGTAAACTCAACTAGATGGCGGTAAGGTAATACCAAATGACAGATAATCCTAAAAGATCGACGAGGTGGTTATCCATGATTGATTATTTGTCATCTTTTTCTATTGTGCCGTTTGCTATGGAAGGTTGGCAACTAAATCACATTTCTGACATATCTTGAGCCAGTCGTATTCGATTGCTACATCATCTTTTTAATATCATAATATTGAGGTATGACGTGTTTACGTTCAATGATCGTTTTAAGATCTCTTGGATTATTGGATCGCATTCAGAGTTCGGCATCGGTAATATATGTAATATAAATATATATTTTGTATCCATTTCCGTTTTCAATTGTGTAGTATAGAGACTCCTAAAGAAATTTCTAAAGCAACTTTTTTCAACAGAAGTTTTCCTCCGAGAACATTTACTGTAATACTATATATACTAGCACAAGCATCTATGGGCAAAATAATCTTTGCATAATATACCTCTCTCGTTTTGTAATAGGTAGTTTGGTTAAAATCTAAACAAAATAATCAGGGGCGAAATTAAGTTGTTGTCGAGTCGCAGAATTTCGATACTCGCTTAGGGAGGTCCTCGCCTTACAGTTCCGCCTTTATGGAGTGCTGAAGTGGGTTCAACTGATATAATAACAATAACAAAAGCGTGTAAACGTAGCGACGTTTGCTACTAAACAATAATGGCTCTACTTACAAGTTTACTATGTGTAAATATTGCTAAGCATATACGATAGCGACGAAAGCGTTGTGAGTGATAATATTATAATAGAGATTACTTAATTTGCGACGCCTATAAGTATCCTTTAGCTATCGCCCTGCACCCTTCATCCAAGTCACGCAACTGTATTCCTTAGATTCCAGATTCGAAAACTAATTTTGAATTCCTTATACACATTATAGTCATATAAATCTTTTTTCGAACGGGGTCCGATATTCCCTCTAAGACCAGAGGTTAGCTGTGCGGAAAATTCAAAGGCTGCGCGGGCCAATCCAACGAATGCGCGGAATAATTTATTATATTTTACATAAAAAATAGTGTTTTTTTGTTTTGGTTTTTAAATTAAAAAAAATAATAATTTTATAATTTACAAATAACTTTTTACAAATTTATTTAATAAAACACATGAAATAACAGAATTCATTATTTTTTTTTTACAAAAAATAAAATCTAGCACTAATAAAGAAAATGCGCAAAATGAAACAAATAATCATTCGTTGTCAGTAAGTTGTTAAAAGGTTTTATAAATTTATTTTCAATATTATGGTTTTTCACGTCGTTTCACGCAACTAATCTTTGTTTAATATAATCTATTTTTTTCTGATAATATACTTTGATTAAACTATCTAAATATTCAATTTCAAATTTATTACTGTCAATTAGAGTTTATTACAATTTAAAAAAATATCATTTGAATAATCGTATTAGAGTGAGCACCAACCCAGAGCGAGTGAGTTGGGGTTTCCAAATCGCTGCGCGGCTGCGCACGCGCGCAGCTTAAAGGAAACATTAAGAGATACATTTCTTAGAAAATAAACCCGTTAGAAGATTCACTTAATAGAAAAAATAATTGTTGAGTTGATTGACATGTATTTAGTTGAACTCCATTGTTACAAGGTGAAAAAAAATATCAAAGTATTTTAGGTCTACAAATATTATTTTATATATGGTTGATGGTTTTATGTATTTCAGTGTTTCTATTATATCGTCGGTTTGTTGCAAGAAATCATTAAAATGTGTTTCGCAAGAGTGATACAATACGTTAATGATGTCTTTTTTATTCCGGTATGCACATGAAATACAGTTTTATAGTTATGCAAAATGAAAAATAAGCATTTTTTAAAAATAAAACTTCTAGCAGCAAATCGACAATATGTGAACTAAGGATCTAAGCCAGTCGTGGGGTACCTGCGGCCTTTTGGCTACTCTGGTGCGGCCTTTTGAGCCGATCGGCCAATTCTGCTAATTTTTGTAAATTCGTAAATTCTTGGATTTTAGATTTCAAGACCAAAATAAAAAAATTTCACGTTGGTAATTTTGTGAAATCCGGAATTTCTGGACCTTAGAAATTGGCATTAAATTGTTTCCGAGTAAAGATTCCCTAGTCAATGTTTACTGCGGCCTTATAATGAATCAGAAAAATGAATATAGCCTTAAGACTAGAAACGGTTCCCCACCCCTGATCTAAACAGTAGTCAAGTAAATAAATAAATATGTCTTCCAATATACAAATGATTCAAAAAGAAAGCAAAATATCACTACTATGATATGTTGAAGATTTCTCAAAAAATCTAATATCGCTGTAGTGACAATTCTTAATGCCGTTAAATGTTATGTATTCAAATTATTTTGCATTTCAAATCTTGTTTACACGAAAAGAATAATATAGGCTCAGCATATTGAGGTAACATGCTTCGTTAATGGCGAGACGTTGCCCTTGCGTCATTGTAAGGTGCCGGCCCTGTTTTTTAATATATTTTTATGGAAAATCAACAGCGCGAGTTATCGATCATGGCAGCGAATATAGCTGAGTGTTCATAGCGGCTTTTTTCGGGACGGAGGTTTTAGTGTGTTTATTTTTAATTTTCTTTTTCATTCTACGAACACTGTATATATAATCTTCTTACACTGTTTTTCGTCTTTACGTTTTATTTTTCTCCGAGCTTTTACGAACGCCAAATTTTATCGTAATAATCAATAAGGGAGAAAATTGTAAATGTTTGCAGTGCGAAAATTAAAAACAAACAACCAAATAGCAAAACTAGCACATTTTTAATTTAAAAGAAAACATACAAGATGTTCAAAAAATTTAGGAATCCCGTGAAACTAAACGAAAAACATATTTATTTTCTGAGAAACGTTTTTATTATTTAATCAGAAACCCTAATTAAATAATTAAAAAAGGGTTTATTTTCGTAACATCAGTATTATTTCAAAATATGTATATTTCACAGTAAATATGTGAAATGTCTTCAATGCAGGGGTGGGCTGGAGGGGGCTCGGAGGAGCTCGCGCGAGCCCCTTGTTAAATTTGACTGCAGCCGGCGAGCCCTTTGTTAAATTAATAAAAAGCAATATTCTCAAATTAAATGATTATTTATTGTATTATGAAATATTTAACTTTGTTGCTTTTTGAAATTCCCCGTAAAATACATATATGTACTACATTTCGGGTTTCAAGACCAATAAAAATAAGGAGCAACCCGTGACTTTTTGATTTAGACACCACTTGCGCTAACTTTTAGGTGCCCGTATAATTATACAATGGTGAAAAAAAAAACGAAAACCACGAATAGCTGAGATAAAGCGAGCCCCTTGTTAAAATATTGACAGCCCACCGCTGCTTCAATGCATACATCAACTTGCAGTTTTAGTCAAAACTTACATAATAAAAATTCACATTAACTATGACTATTTAATGTATGTGTTAATTAGTAAGTTATTTAAGCTCACTGACGAGCGCTAGACGGAGTAGAAATGACATTACGGTTCAGATATGGTTAGATATGTTGAATCGAAACAGGGCGAAAATGACAAGACTTTGAAATTTTTGAGGTTATGTGAAATATCAGATGATACAATAACACAACAACTGTGGAGATTGGACGGAAACACGAGTGTACGCGAAATTATTTTTAAGTTTGAAAACAATTTAACTACTTATGCCTGTGTAGTTAAAGTTACCATCGACGAGCCAAGCCGCTTATGCCTTTAACGTCTCAAGATAGTATGTATAGAATGATAGCGCTAGATTAGGACTATTGCTTAGGTAATCGATGTCACTGCACCATATTTTTAGGATCGGGTAGGGATTTGAGATTCGAGCCTGTGAGCTCCGCCACCAAAGCCAACGACGTTTGACTACTCGACCACGGAGCTGGCAAAATTTTATGGATCGCTTATATATATAATACTTGCCTGTCATAAGCACTACAGCGTCTATCCAATAGCCCGCATAACATCTACCCACTATTAATGAGTCTTTCAGATTTTTCTCACGATGGCTGTCTTCACGAGGTTTTGAATTGATATAAAAAAAAAACCTTTAAGGTATTGCATTAAATATCACTCACTATTTCCAAGATTCTGAGTAATTTACCTTACAGGAAAAAATCTGAAAGAATTTTACCACATATTGCACTGCACGGCAGTATTATCTATCCACACTAGGAGATGTGTTAAGAAATTAATAAAACAGAACATGAACATGGTTAAATTTGAATCGTTCAAATTATGCACACTCCCACAGATTTTGTCACTAACGACCCGGGTTTCGCCTTTCGGCATCTTCAGGCGTTCAAGCGCACGGATGAACTTCGGATGACTCAGTTCAAGTTCATCCGTGCGCTTAAACGCCTGAAGATGCCGAAAGGCGAAACCCGGGTCGTTAGTGACAAAATCTGTGGGAGTGTACATAATTTGAACGATTTAAATTTAATATTGAAATTCCACCAAGCACCTTCAGTCGAAATCTTAAATTATATGAACATGGTTGTTCGTCACTGCAGCTGATAGAGCTTTCGTTCTAACGCTGCTTAAATCCGCGAGTTAACACATTCATACAGTTGTTAACTGCAATCGTAACATTAGGGGAGCTATTCGTTTACTATAAAAAAAAATCATCGAGCTTATCTCATCCGGTCCGAAGAAAAAAAAATCTACTTCAATCTACTAAAATTAACTTAGCTATATATACTGGCTTAGAAGATATACATAAAACATATTCTCATATATTATAGAACCCTTACTTACACTGAAAGTGGCATTACGTATTTCCCGGGACGATTTCAAATATGGGATTATCAATATATCTTTAAAAAAAAATAGTTTAAATTAAAATGATATATATATATATGTATAATTGTCGGGTATATGGCGCAGCGGTTAGCCTTTTTGGATTTTGTGCCGGATCTCACAGGTTCCAGTCTCAGTAAGAACGCATTTTTTCGATCGATTTTTCGATTTCCGTTCGAAGGTGTTTGTGATGTCTAAAAATTCCCTACCAACCTTACGATCCTTCAATAATTTGACGTAGCGAGAGCGATTAGTTAACCACTAGTCCAGTCCTAGCTTTATCCTTCTATCCCTATTACTCTTGTTGACTGAGTTACAAACAGTTCTCGTAGAAAAACTTCTGTTGAGATACTTCCATTAGGAAGCCATATGCTCCACGTTGGGAGCGGACATAGATTTAAAAATATATATAATTACATAAGCTTCTTGTAATGGATTAGTAACGGTGTTATATAAATATTTGGTCATTAATAATGTCTTTGGCTTGATTTCAATGAATAAATTGCCTAATTTGATTCAAAAATATTGAAATATCAGACGTTTTGACTGTTATAAGATTCTTTTACTATTAATATATATTTTATTTTTGTTATTTAATATATATAAATTTAAATAAAATTATTATCTAGAAGCTGTTTCTCAAATATTTGAAATAGATGTTATAATACAAAATAGTTATTTTAATAAAGTATTTTTAATTTATACGAAAAGGGGACTTAGTAAGCTTGTACTTAGTGTATGTAACTTATTAAATAAGTGTGAATATTTAAATTTGGACAGTTACATCTCCAAATACAGCTATGAAGAAATACATCAAAATGCAAATGGAGTCATAACCGCGTCAAACAACAGTTCACTGTTGACGTGGCGTAAAAAATGACAACTTCCCCTTCAATAAATTCACCTGAAAATTGCTCTTAAGTGTGAAAAACGACTGACGTCTCTCTTATTTTACACATAAAGTGTTGGATAATTTGTCTCAATAGAACAATAAACCAGCCCTCGGGTAAAATCAAAACCACCCCTGGCCTGCGAACCAGTGGCGGGCGTCTGGCAGAACAAAAAGGCCATGGCCGATGGTTATTCCTGAAATAATTCTTTGTGTAGGCATCGAAGGTCTCTGTTTTTGTTTATTTTTTACGCCAGGTTTAATGATGAAAATTATCATATTCAGTTTGTTTCTTTATTCAATACGTATTTTAAATTATAAACGTAAAACATAATTCCATAATTTTATGATCCGAACCGATTTCATTTATCGCCAGTTATTTTTTTAAAAATATAAGTGTGGTTAGCCAAACCAATATACTACTTGTTAGTAATCGATCATTCTACCTGCCTTTTTCATAGTCAGATAGATTTGTCCGTACGGGATGAAAGCTTTGCACATAATAAATTAAAATGAGCCTATGAAAGTGTCAGTTCGAGCATTCGAAAATTTTATCACTCAACCAAGTAGGACTCTACCACTTGGCTAAGGAACCAGTCCAAATATTATGCATATAACTATCGTGTATAGACAACCCCACTCATTGTGAATATTTTTTGTGTAACTGATTTGCAATTAGCTTTGATATTTGAAGAAACATTTTTTTGATGTCATCATTTACTAGTTCATAATGATCTATATTGAATACAGCTGTGATTTAAAAACAATATATTATAGATATAATATATCAAGCATGATAAATATTGCATACGTGTGTCGAAAAAATACAAATGATGCGGATGGCATGATAGAAAAACCAATATATATCATCTTGCATAACTCGTTAGAGAAATAAATCTCAATAAAAATTAAATGCACGCAACTGATTACTTTGGTTGGAGGCGCCACTAGCGACACCTTAGGTCATTAATATGACAGTTAATTAATTGTGAGAGGAAGTTCCTCTCGAGAGAGGTATAATACCTCTTCTCATTTTGCCCCACTAAATCATACCTGAGCGTGGCCTGACAAAATGGGCCATATCGGAATTGTTTCAAGCACTTTCTCAACTAACTTTGTAACGAGCGAAGTGCGTCTATTAGAAATTAGAATAAACTTTTCAAGCGTTGTTGAATCAATAGAATAATACGCTATATATATGTAGAGATATGTAAAGATATAATTCGTAATAACAAAACTAAAGCACCTATAATATTTCACTCGGGTGTCTATGACCTTGTGTCGGACCGATCGAGATGAAACTTGAACTCAGTTCAAGTTCATCCGTGCACTTGAGCCCCAGAAGATGCCGAAAGGCGAAACCCAGGTCGTTAGTGACAAAACTTATGTGAATGTACATAATTTTAACCATTCAAATTTAATATTGAAATTCCACCAAGCACCCTAGTCAAAATCTTAAATCATCTCAATTATTATACATTTAAATTATAAGTTGCAAATTTTAAGACAAAAGTTTGATTAAAAATTTACCATTTTCGCATACTTATTCACATATCTGTTTTTAAAGATTGTGTATGATTTTTTGCAAGAACGTAAAGGACATTCAACTAGTATATGACGGTTCATTAAAGTTTACTAATATCTGCTTTATAGAACAAAAAAACGTTTTTTTTATCCATTCTTGGCAACAAACTCGAATACACATAACGCTTTTACAGCAAAGCATACAGAGTTTGTTGGTGGATAATTATCAAGTGAAATTATGTTTGTTTCAACTCGCTTCGAGGAAGAAGCTTAATAAGTCAATTCAACCAATGATCAGCAATAATGATATTTATTTCATTTTTAAGCTTCCCGACGTCAAACATAGAGCGACTGAATTTTTAAACAAAAAAAATCAAAAATAAAATTTTATTGCACGAAGATTTTGATAGTGGCTCATGTGTAGGGATTCCAGTCGAATATTCGAAAATATTCGGCTCTTTTTTGATATTCGGATATTTGAAAACATATAAATATTTTTTTTAAAAAATAGTGCTGTAAGGCCTGCTCTGTAGTCAATATATATCATAACTTCAAAATATTCTCGGAGTAACAATATTATTTTTAACTAAGAAGCGGTTTGTCTATTGTTTGACGATCCGATTGCTTAGAAAATATAGCGTGGGAACAGGTCTCTTTTCAAGAGAACATGTTCTCTTTTTTAACACATTGTTCTCCCTCTATTTTCTATTATAGACAGAATGTCCTCTTTTTCAATTTTGACAATACCTTCACACAAAATACGAAATTTTTGTACCAAATTAAATCTGTGGATAAATATAGCGACAAAGATAATGAAATTGAAAATCAGAATGAAGATTAAATTTGAACGATTCAAATTTAATATTGAAATTCCACCAAGCACCTTCAGTCGAAATCTTAAATTACAGAATGAAGATAATTAAATTCAACAATTAAACTTTCTTTTAAATGTTCTCTTTTTTGACACTTGAAAAACCTAGCGTGGGAGGATATTCAGAACAATAAAAACTCATCTCGTTTCCAATTAATTAAAAAATTATTTATATATTTTTATGGAAAATATGAAAATAGTGCCGTTTCCATAAAAAAAAATATGTATTGTCTGTACGAACGATTTGTCAACTTATTCCGATTTTTTATTACTTGTTCGAAAATTCAAATACTATAAATTTTGAATATTCGATTTTCGAATATTTAAAATCTCCGTGCCAAAGACACTCTTGTCAATACACGAGCATGCTTAACGATGATACGCCCAGTACCGACAGTTATCAGTATAACATTGAGTACCATAGAAAGTTGGAAATTCGGTATACCATTTTATACGGTGAAACTTTTGTGCTGATTCAAAGGACGCAGATGATCTGTACACTAATTTTGACCGTACACTGCTTATTTAATTTATTTCGTTATAAAGTTTTCCCGCAGTTTTTAAGTGGGTATCTACAAAAGGGATCTACAGTCCGACAGCTGTAACTATTTATCAATTTGCGCTTGTCACACAGCTATCTTTCCTTTTTAAAAAAAATATGTTTAGAACTTGAGTGAGTGAGATATTTGCTGTTTTTGTTTCAAGACAATTTTCTATCAATTTATATTTGGCAGCTTTTGTTCTTACACACGTATGTACAAATAAATCTTTACCAAGATGATTTCTCATATTCGATTCGATCATATTTTTTTTTTGATGATGTTCACTAATTATCTTGAAACCCCGTTTCTACGTTTTTGAACGGACAGACAAAACAATGCAAATAAATGTGGATTAGCTAGATATATTTTTTAATTTACGTGTTTTTCATATATTTATATATAACATTATTTGAAGGTTTAAGAATTAGAAATGTACATAATTTAGATTGTACTTTTAATATTTCAGAGACAAATGTAGGAAATAAACCTCAAAAACGGGTACTATATTAATATACCAAAATGAAACGTGACGGTAAATATTTCACTCTAATAATGGGATAACGTGAATTCTGGGGACGTAAAAACGGGGTTTTCCCTAAGATTTTTTTCTTCGATGGTATTAACATAAGCACTCTTTTGAAACTCTTTATACAATTTGTATACAGAATTCAATATTTTTCCCGTGTCATAGGTTTGCTATCACTGATATAGGCCGTCCATGTGTTAATCTAATCTCACTGCAAAGTTTAGAGGTCTGAAATATTTGAATGCTTTATGACAAAGGACTTAAAGGAGGTTGTAAATAATATAACTTAATAAAACTGAAAAAATAAAAAAAAATATTTTTATTAGGATAATATATTTTGTGATGAAATGTGTGGAATGGGGCAGTGAAAATGATCAAAATTCTGTAGCATCGTTTATGGATCAGCTCTACAAAATAGCAACGTTTTTTTATCATTGAAATAATATTTTTATGAAAGTGGTGGTTACTTTGTAGGAGTAGTTTTTTTAATAAAAAAACAATTTAGTAACTTTAATACCTGTTGAATTTGATAACCCGTGTAATAAGAAAATTGTTAATTTTAATTTCATATCAAAATAACCCTCTATTCTCGCACACAAGCACAGTCTCTCTTCAACCACATTGAGTATTTCTACATATCTTCTTAAAACATTGCCCAAGGATTTAGAATAGTGGTTCTCATGTACGGCCACCAGAGTATTTTTCTGCGACAATCAACAGCTTCATAGTAAATATTGCTATTAAAAACAATATCTTTTATTAAATGTCAACTTATAAGTTGATCCATTTTTTTAATAAATGCAACTGTTATTTTTATCACATATCAAAACAAAAATTTGGTGCTGCCACTAGAAATTTCAATAGGACCGCTGATGTTTATAATGCGGCCTCAGTAAAATTTTACGTGAGAAACACTGGTCTATAACTTACTGAGATTCCTTCATACACCTTCTCAAGTGCTTCAGATTTATGAAATCTAACAACGTGATTGTTCATCAGAGTTATCTTGCCTTCAAGAAATTAATTAATTGCTCAACATGTATACACTTTCAAACGTTTGTTCATCTAAGTAAAACCAACACAATATATACAATTCACGAGTTAAAATGAAAATACATTAAATGTTGGTATACAACACAATAATCGCCTGAGTTTGTTTTGTTCGAGATAATTATTAGTTTTGATTTCAGTTCTCCGGCTTAACGGGCTGGTTTCAGCGGCTAGGCTATACCGCGGCATTTCAAAAAGTTGGACGCGTCCGAGGCAGAAAAGCCTCCCTCCGGAATGTTTCAACAGCCCTCGGCCCCTCTCTCCCCAATCCCCGAAAGGTAATCTTGTTAGAAAGTAACAACAAACTTCGTGGAGGTGAGCACAAGAGGAGACTGGCGTAAAGTGACGAAAGGTGGCGAAAACTGACGGAAAGTCACGAAGTGTGACGATGGATCTACATCTGAGATGAATATTTTATCTGCTTTTTTCAGAGCCTTCTCTAGACAGTGTATGTCTGCGTACGCCATGATATGTTTATTATACATGTTCTCAATTCATAAAACTATTAAATGTATAATATTCTCATACAGGTTCAACAATTATATTTCAATTATTGTATTCAAATCAAATTAAGTTTTCGTATAACACCCTGTATTCTTAAGTATTATTTGCATTTTCAGGCTATCTTTACTTGATATATGAAGCAAAATATGCACTCTGAATTGTGCAGTTAAACAAAAGAATTTTAACGAAAACTTTTTGGAAGCCATTCCATCACTCTCTATAATTAAAAGAATAAACAAATAGGTATAATAAACTATCGTGATTGTTTTTTAATTCATGCCCGCTCCCAATGTGGAACATTAGCCTCCTAGTAGACGTATCTCAACAGAAGTTTTTTTTGACTGATTGTTACTCAGTTGCTCAATCTCTTTTTTATGAAAGAGAGTAGAGATAGAAAGGATAGAAAAAAAGATTGTTGTTAAACTAATCCCTTTCGATGCGTTCCGTTATTATATAATTGAAAGGTTAGGATATAATTTTAAGACATCACAAGCATCCAGCGTTTGAACAGAAATATCGATACATCGATTGAAAAATATTGTTATTATTGGGTTTTGAACCCATCACGGAAACCAACGACGTTGACCACTGCACTACGGACCCGAATTAGAAATTACTTACTAATACTTAATTGACATCTTTATCTACATCAGTTTTTAGAATTAGATAGGTCGCCTGAAAAGACTAAATCATCACAGAAGGCTGTGTCATTGAGTACAGCTATATAAATCAGTCGAACATCAATAAAGTTAAATATTTGTCGGAGATTTGAAGACATGGCAGAACATCCCCACAAAACTTATAATTGCCTTAAAACACGGTGTAATCTTAAGGATATCTTTGAGTGTACTGGTCTTTTTACGAGTCACAATTAAGTAAAAACTAAGCAAGGTACTTTCTTTAAATAGTTTCACTTTTTTACATGATCACTTAGTTAACATAACAGCTGTTACTTTGCATTGGAACTTTGGTTAAAACTGTTTCCGACACGTTATGCTTGATTATTCTCTCTTCTTTTGACGATGTGCTTAGCCCGGTACTATTGAAAGATTTATAAAGATATGAAGGACGTATATTGTATACCAAAAATATTTTTTAATTTGCTTTTCAATTCAAAAACTATGATATTATGAGTGGGTAATAATGTTCGATCGATATGAAAATTTTTTAATAAAAATGTATTGCTATTTACAAACCGCTTTATCTTCCACGGGGTGTGAAAAGTGTGAAATTCTCATTTCCCGCGAGGCTGACAAAATGGCCGGGACGTCCCTGCTTACAATGCAAGAACATGTCTGGCTTTTTTGCGTTACAATTCGTCTCCCCTTATTCGCCAAGAAAGCGTTTTAACTTGCCCCCGGAACTGCCTCTAGCCCCACCCTCCCCGGCCAATGAAACCACCTGTAATTACTTGAAGGACGCCGATAAACCTTTTTTTAATGTTTTTTACGCACACATATATAGGCACTTCTACATATACAGCTTGACGTACAATATGTTCGTAAACTATGTGCATCATTTACTTTTTAATTTAATCAAACAGAAAATATTATTTATTATTCAACCTTTTTTAAGAGGCTTTCATCCAATAGGGGATGAAAATCGGAGTGATAGTGACACCCTGCGTATTAATATTTTTGTTTTAATTACAATACAATATATTTGTCTGTCTGTGTGTAACGCAATGCACAAAACTACATTTGGGTATGGTGAGAAATGTGCATTTAGAGAGAGAGAATGAACGCATATTCTAGCTTGAGTGTTGAGCCAATATTGACAAGTAACACGGGTGTGTCATACTCCTAGAAACATTTCATTATCCGGCATTGCTTGAGTACAAGGATAAACATTCGTTTCTTTTTTATGTTGATGATTGATGATATTCTAGTGTATTTTTATTTAAATAATATTTCAGCTATTTTTGTACATACTATATAAACAGCCAACCATGTATCGTTTTCAATTTTCATCAGTAGAAAATGCTCGTGATTAGCGAAATCGGTCCTGGTGTTTATTTTTAAAAAATGTGAAAGAAGAAGAAAAGATTTTTTAAAGGTACAAATCAATAGATAGAACTAATTTTAACCGCTTCAGTACCATAAGGCCACTGGTGGCCGCTACATAAAAACGGCGTGAATACCGTAAGGCCACTGAAGACCACGAATGTAACTTGAAAATAATAAACTATATATATCATTTTATAAGTAAACTTCTAATATTCATAAACTCAGTCCTATTTTTTAAAACTATTCAAAAATTATTAAAAACATGCGGTAGGTATGGGAGTGAATGTTTTTTAGCTTAAAACATCGCGGTACTGAAAAGGTTAAAAGAAATTTGGATGTAAATAAGCATTGACGAGATTGAAAATAAATTCAACGAAAACTATTTTATTTATGCATACTATTTATATAATATATACATATTATGACATAAAAAATCTTATAATAACATTGTTTGTATTAAGAAAATAAATTGTCATCGGAGACCAGTTTGTGATATGCAATATTTAATCGGTCTATTGAATTATAAAAAAAAATATTTTTTACAACAAAAATTAATAATTAAAAAAATATCCAACAAAAAATACTTAAATTTATTTTAAAAGAATTGTAAAATACCTGTTGGACTCGGCCTATCGGCTGGAAGTGAGTAAAACGAAACTTCGAACAGACTGTACTCTTGTATTATAAGTACAAACTGTAACGAGGACAAAATTATTAATAGAGCCTTCCTTATTCTACTTGGTTCTGTTTTCTTGTTGTTTTGTTTTATCAATAATGTTATTATTTGACATCAATACCCCTGCGACAGTTGATATAGGACAGTTGATTTAATGTGTTATTCTCACTACTGTCAAAACATGATACACTACATGTGAATATGTATTCCTTTAGCAACAAGATTTCTTAAATATAATACATATGTATACACTTGAATGTCGTAATATGTTTTTTTTGCAATCGATGTAATAAAAAATTGTCACTCGTTTAAAACATAAAGAAATGTTTTTTTTTGTCAATAGTACTTTAAGACATTCGTTATGCACAATCGAAGAAAACAGAAAAAAAACACACTTTTCTTAATTATTGAATTTTGATAGCTTTGACTATACGATCATATTTTAACCCTTAATTGGATAAAAACTAGTTTTAAACTACGTTAAAAATTAAATCCTGTTCTTTCAAACCATAACCCCAATATTGTAGCGATACCTTATTTTTTTTCACAGCTGGATTTCAGCGAGTTTGATTCCAAGCTCTTCAATTGAGGTATTAAAAAAATAAAACACATTATTTTTTGTACTAATTCCACATTTTTCAATAAATCTTACGAGTGTTATCATATAATCGATACTCTAAATGAGCGAAACTGATCCTGAAATTGACTGAAAAAGTTGTGTTTTGTTTATAATACCTTTCAAGTTTCCGTCAAAGATTGAAAGCAAACATCTTTGAGGTCATTAATATTATAGTGACAAAAAACAGTTGATGCAAATGTGATTTTATCATAATTAACTTTTAGATTGGTCGAAGTGTATGATTTGAATTCAATAATTTAGTTACATTGTATTGAATTGAGTAAGATATACTTTCGACAGTAAAAATCGATATTTTTTAAAATGTTGATTAGACGGCTTTTTATTATTATATTTGTTGACTTGAGTATTAATTGAGAACTGATTAAAATTCATATTATTTCACATTTCAAAGAAGGTGAGTTAATAGTTATATGATAAGAATTTTTTAGAGGACTTCGTTAAACTATTGCATGCAGTGGTGGGCTGGGGGGGGGCTTGGGGGGACTCGCCCGAGCCCCTTGTTAAAATTTGGCGCGACTGGCGAGCCTCTTGTTAAGTTAAGAAAATCATTAGTGTCTGATCAAATCAGCACCTAACTGCAATTTCTGTTAAATTTTAATACGAAGATGTATCATCTATAGCAGACGTGGGGACCTGCGGCCTTTTGGCTAATCTGGTGCGGCCTTCTGACCAATTCTGTAATTTGTTTTTTTTTGTAAAATCGTGAATTCCTGAGATTTTCGATGTCTAAATCTTTAGAAGACCTAAAAAAACGTCCTACGCAGGTAATTTTGGGAAATCTGAAAATTTCTGGGCTTAAGAAATTGGCATGAAATTGTTTCCGGCCAAAGATTCCCTTCCCTAGTCAATGTTTACTGCGGCCTTATGTTGAATCAGAAAAATGAATGCGGCCTTTAGGGAAGAAAGGGTTTCCCACTCCTGATCTATAGTGTAAAGGCATTAAGGCTGAGATTTTCCGAGCCCCTTGTTAAGATATTAGCAGCCCACCCCTGGTTGCAAAACAATATGCGCTAATATAAATTTGGAATAACATGACGTTGAAGGCGAATTCTAATATTAATGTTTATATTGTTAATAACGATTGTAGAATATGTAGTTATAATATAGCGAATATTTCTAAATTGTCGTGGAATGAATTAATGAAAAGCTTTAATTATGCAATGTCTTAAACAGGTCAATAATTGAACTTAAGTGAATAGAGTTATTACATCCCGAGTTGGTCACGATTGTGGTTAAATAAAATAAGTAACGCTATAGAAATCATTTGTTTGATATAACGTGTCTGTTATTTCGATCAATGCCCTGCGTCTTTCTATAAATGCCTCGTATCTCCCTGTCATATCTGTCGAAACATCCGCGCTTTCGTACGGGCGAAATCGTATCAGCGTTGGCTTTGAAAAAAGTGGCCGAAAAACCTTGGGAAATTCGCCTCCGTGTAGAACAAGAAAGTTTAGTCACTGCTGACAGCGTTCTGTAGTCAGTGTAGCCAGTATTGATTTTTAGTTTCCCTCAAGACGTAGCGGCCCCTCTCACCCCCGCCGACTCGCGCCTTACGAAAGTTCCCTCTGTTGGTGTGAGGGGAAAATTTTCTTTCGAACTGAAAAAAACAGATGGTGCTGCGTCGTGTGGATGTTTTTATTTGAAATTAGTTGCCCAGCACACGGACCTACTATTATGTTTGTTTAAAAAATAAACATACATACGGAATATTATAAAGTGCGCGCAATGTTATAAGATCCACAAATATACACTTGATTATCATTTTAACACTGTTTTCAAACAGCACGTCTTAATAGACTGTTAATAAATAGGAATACCTACTAATTTTATTTCTAAGACTAGCACCGCACAACGAATGTAATATTAAATATTTTCGAAAGTATATCACATTTTTGAAACATAAAACATTTTTTTTTACTGATCCCACATTTGTTTAATATGCTCAGGACCAGTTCCGCTCATGAAGAGCATTTTTAAATGATAAGAACACACATTAATAAAGTGCTATCTATATATAGCAAATAAATACGGAATTAGTACAAACGAGTGTTATATTTTTTGAATATGTTTATTGACAGTGAACATCTTAAAAGTTAAAGTAAATTAATCTATGTTTCATAGCACAGAATGACTATTTTAACGTTATCTGGACTTTACTGAAGGTGGAAATATTCATAGCGTACAATTATGTATATTAATATATTCTTATTAAATAATCCTTTTTTTAAATCTATTTCTGACCCCGAAAAAAAATATAGATACCAAATGAACTATTTACACAGAAAAAAAAATATGGGAACTAGTTGTTAGTCAATCAATCTACCATATTCAGTAGGTGTTACGATGGCAGAATGAAGTCGGCAATTGTCAGAATAGTTGTTGATATCTTGTCGCTCTATGTTATTAATGAACATTTCAAACAAGAAACGTGCCCCTGTTCTGAGTTCTACTCAATTTTGAGTTCTATTCCAGCTGAATTTTAGTCATGTTTCTGTACAACTGATGACAATGCTTTCAGACTCAGATTTGTATTATTTTTGTAAGGTGAAAATGCATTATGTCACTTGTTGATGCATTATGGAGTTCAGCGATATACAATTATGGGAGGTGGAGGGTTAACTAAATTGTCAAAAAAGGGATATTGCTTTTAACCTATGCTCATAAACATCTCAATAAAAACAGATATTATCGATCTTATTGGAATTTACTTGGTAGAACTCCACGGTAAAAATATCTATAAATATTATTTTAATATAGTTGGCTTACGCCCTCATCACAACTATGTTAAAGCTTGCATTAACTTTCCTATATATACAAGTTTAGAAGAGATACACAATATATCTTCTCATATATTCTAACATCCTTAATCATATTGAAAAATATAGTGTTATATGTAACAAATTGATTTTAGGTGCTTCTCGGAACGTATTAAGCAAATAAGTTTAAAATTAAATAATTGTATATGTATTAAGCGGCTTATATTTTATATTTATCCCATATGTTTACAATTAAAACTTCATTTTAATATAAAGCAATTCAGTAATCAACAAAAAAAATGTATTGAATACTATTTAATTGCATAAGTGAAGATCTCATAATTATGAGCACACTATACTGGATAGTATTACTGTTTTTGACATAACTTCGATAAGGGGCGAAATGGCTACGTGATGATAACAATTTTTTTCAGCAATATTTAGATACAAAGCCTACATACAACTTTGAACTCTAGAATAGTTGATATTTTATTTAAATTACCACGAATCTTTTTTTTACCGTTGTCGAAGAAGATTGAAAACCAATAGCCTTAACATATGTACAACTTGCTAAACTTTCTCGGGTAGTTTTTTTTTTATTTTTTGGTTCAATGTTCCTACAATTTTTTTTTTTAATATAATGCCTTTCAAACAAGTACTGACAGTGAACACCTTAAAAGTGAAAAAAGCAATTGATTTTAGCTGATAAACCAAACATTTAATAAATAAACATAATTATTTTTTTACGGAAATCCTCACTAAAACTCAATAATAAAATAAAAAATGTATAAGAAACTAAATATGCTCATTTAGCACCCGTTTCGTATAACAATATTCCATGTTTTATCGATAACATTTACTGATTTTTTCTTCATTTATCAAAATAAAGGAAACCTCACATTTAACTTTTTAGCTGCCGTAGATAATCTATATATATAAAACAAAGTGGGGTTAGTTACACCACGTATATCTCGAGAATTACTGCAAGAATTTAAATTATATTTGATTTATAAAATTCTTATTTAGCTAGAATAGCAGAATAAGCATTAAAACATCGGAAAAATATCACGGAAAAGAAATTATAAAGAAAATAAATATCTTCATACAGAATAAAATTTTCAAATGACGAATAGCTTCATCAAACAATAAAATGTCGTAAGCTGGTTTCAGAAAAATCCACCAGATCGCACTGTTTTCTATATTTGTTTGTTTTTGCTTCTTTTGCGTACTACTGACTTATAAAAAAATTTAAATTTAGAATATGGATTAGAATAAAAGAAATCGATGATATGAAATGAAAACGAAAGAAAATCGGATAATATTGAAGTAAGGTTATATTTATAATTAGGTATGATAAATTTTTGACAACAATATTTTACACGAACGTTGCTTTACTCTGAGATGACACGTTATTACATTTGGAACGCTATATCGAAAAAAAATTAACGTCAAAAGCAAGGCGATGCGGTTCCTGATCACCCGAATGCTCTTGGTCGCATTTACACAGTTCATCCGAAAAATGACGAATGTTTCTACTTGCATGTCAAGAGCTCAATTTGCTTGAAAATTATACTTATTGGGACATGCCAATCACTGAAGAAATTGTTTCTGAATCTCCATGTCAGATACGCACATTATTTTCTATCATTATTTTGACATGCTTCACATCGAATCCATGTGAGTTGTGGAACAAGTTCAAGGATGACATGTCGGAAGTCATTTTACATCGAATTCGTGTCAGTTCAAGGAATCTCGATCTCGAGGTGAATGAAGAGATAAATAACCAGGCTTTGATTTAGATCGAAGACATGTGTTACCTCATGTGAGGCATTTTGTTAATCAAGTTAGGAATGCCAACTTTAAACTAAATCGAAACTAAATCTTCAATATCCATTTAAAAAAAAAACTTTTATGAATTTATGTCTCATGTTCATCACCGTCGCTAAAATATATACTAAAATGTGAAAAGACGAATGAAAGTACATAAAATCAGAAGGTATGTAAAAAAAATCAGTATACTTTTCATGTATATTATATTGTTATAGAATACTATCAAATCATTATTTTATTTTTGATCCCTATATACAGTCAATCCTGTTTTTATGCGGTTTTTTTATGCGATTTCGAAGTAATGCGATTTTTTAGAAATGCATTTTTTTAAATGTACCATATTTTACGATATATAAAAATGTTAAATATTACATCGAGAGCATATATTGTTGTATTTTGGATAGAATAGAGAGAATTATAAACACAACCGACATTTGAAAAAAAATACGATTTCGGACTGTTTAAATCATCACTTTTAGGGTGTTCACTGTCAATACTTGGTGGAAAGGCATTATATTAATAAAAACACAATAATCCTTTGTACTTCATTCCACTTTATTTAATATGTCAGGACCGGTTTCGCTCATTACGAGCATCGTCAACTGACGATCAGTTGACGATGCTCGTAATGAGCGAAACCAGTCCTGACATATTAAATAAAGTGGAATGAAGTACAAAGGATTATTGTGTTTTTATTAATGTTTAAATCATGTTGCATCTGCCATCGCTGAATTAAGTCCACCTAATTAGGTGTGTTACAGTCGATGAAACCATTGAAGCATCGGTAATATCAGCTGAAATGATTACTTTAGCACCTGAACTTGGCGAAGAAAGGTTTGATACCTTTAGCGAAAATTATATCGACGAATTACTTACAGATAAAGCTATAAGTGACGAAGATGTTCATAATTTAAATTTAATTATTGACAAAAAACCAGAAAACAATGACGAACTGAAAGAAATTCCAGTTTCTTCACTGCGAAAATAATTGAAGAAGGTATCCAACTTTTCAGTAAATTAGAAGATCATTTCTTTCTAAATGATTCAAATTCTGATCGCGCATTCAAGTTTCAACGATAACTTTAGAATATATTATATATATGGGTATAACAAACTGCATAAACAATTAATTATCGAAAAAGAAAATCTGAACAAACTCTGATCACTAATTTTATTGTTAGAAAACAACCATAGTTTTATGAAATTGATGCGCATACTATTTCTTCTGAAAAAGAGTGATTTAGAACCACATGCTTTAAAACATACATAGAATTGTCATACAGTGACTATTTTTTAATATTTTTACGCCGTGGTTTTCCCCTAATTTTCTTATACTTTGCGATTTAGTGTATATTTTAACTCGCTGTTTCAAAGTTATGCGGATTTTAAAATTTAAGTAACGCACCCTACTATTTCTATGGAAGTCAAGTTTTTTTTATGCGATTTTTTTTTGCGATATTTCGTGGAACACATCTACCGCATAAAAACAGGATTGACTGTATAGTTGTTTGTATGTGTGGAAATTTAGAATGAACTTTCGTAAAATTATAAAAAAGTATTATTTGAATAATTTTGAAAAGATCCCTGTCATTATGTAAGAGTCTTTCAGTTCTGTGAACATGAAAAATCTGAAAAACAACCAATAATTCCCTTCGGGTCGACATTTCGAATCATTTCGAACTGTCAATGGCGTCGTATGCCTAACATTTCGTGCCGCATGTCAATAGCTCAATTTGCTTGAAAACTAAACTCATTGGGACATGACAATCGCTGAAGCAATTGTTTCTGCGTCTCCAAGTCAGATAGGCACATTATTTGCTATCATTTTTTTGACATGCTTCCCATCGAATCCACGTGAATTGTGGGAAAAGTACAAGGATGACATGTCCGAAGACACTTTACACCGAATTCGCGTCAGTTCAGGGAATCCCGATCTCGAGGTGAATGAGGAGATACATAACCAGGCGTTGCTTTTGATCGAAGATATGTGTTATATCATGCGCTGCATGATGCGTCGCCAGATCGAGAAATGAACGACGCTTTCAATCGAGAATCGGAACGTAAACGTGAATATGATCGAGATGCATTCAACCAATCACTTCGAACGAATGTACCACTGTTGAACCCCCAACAGAAAGTGTACGATACTTTAATGAAGGCAATTGATGAGGGAAATGGTGGCTTATTTTTCCTCCGCATTGGAAGCACTCAACCGAACTATGAAAGATCAGCGCAATGACTCAATAGAAATAAACGCTTGCCTTAAAACATCGACTCTGTGGCGCTATGTGAAGAAACTTCAGCTAACGACAAACATGCGAGTTGCATTTCCAAACGACCATCTGCCGCAGATTTTTCCAAGCATTTGCTGACTATCTGTAACGGCCGTGTTCCTGTCGACGAATCGAATGAATTGATTTCGTTTCTGCCGAATTTTTGCAATTTCGTCTCATCAAACGACAATCAACAAAGTGTTCCTGAATATCATTGCTAATCACAAACATCATAATTGGTTGAGTGAACGAGCAATTCTTGCAGCAAATAACAAAGACGTGGATCATTTCAACTTCACAATTCAAAATCAAATCGTTGGTCCACTGCATTCCTTTAAATCTATCGACTGTGCCGCGTGAATAACATCATTTCAATGTAATTAAAATACTTTTCATTTTGAATTTTGCACATTTATTGAACTTAATTCATTTTGAATATTCATTTAAACTAATTTTAATTCAGCCAACACAACATTTATTGATTCTGAGGCGGTACGAAGTTCGTCGGGCCAGCTAGTTAATAATAATTACCTATCACGCCGGCTATAATTTGCATCTATTAATATAATTAGTTATTGATGAGATAACTCGTCTCTGGCGTGTTGAGCACGAAAAATTTTACGAGATAAAGCGTCTGTGGCAGCCATCGAGTTAAAAAAAGACTTCTTTTTACGTATTATTATTTTATTCTTCAAATGATAACGTACCTTATTCAATATATTTTTTAAATGTATTTTATACGATGCTTTAATTGTTTTAAAATAATTCTAAAAAATACTTTACTAATTTTAATTGAATACAAGTATAATTCTTACATTTGTCATAAATTTGTTATTACTATAGTGATCATAATGCAATAATTATAAAGTCTATAACACATATTCGTTAAGTGTAACGAAAAAGCTATGTCCAAACATCAAAAAAGTAGTATGTTATCATGTAACTAGTAATATTATACACCAGTGGCTTATATTAGAATATTCACCGAACACTCACGCTCAAATATACACAATCTCTCTTTGTCTGCGCACCGCGCATCGTTTTTTACTCCAAGCGTACTGTCGTGATGTGCACTACAGAAAAAAATTGTAACGTAATTTATTCTGTGTTATTTAATTCCATCAAAGATATTTCACGATCCCGAAATATGATATAAATCGATATAGGATACGGAGTATTAACTTATACACAGTCGACACCATTTCACAGAATATTTGCGGCAAAAAAATGAATAATCAATTTATTCCATGAAATGTATTCTAGTTTGAGCTTCTCTGCAGATAGCAATGGCTCTATTATAAAGCGATAGTCTGGGCCGTATGTGGCCAGTTTGGCTAAAACCGAAAACATTTGTTGTCGGGGCTGCCCCCCATGTTTTTCGACTTGCGTAGGCATCTTTTAGCGTAACTGAAAATCAATCAGCGTCAAACTGTCAGTCGGGACCTTAACTAAAGCCTCGCTGCCATTTTTCTGCGGCGTGTGTGGGAGGGATGTTCTTCTTGCGTTTATGTTTTCCGTGTTTTATTTCCAACCTCTGTTTATTTTTTACGTTTGGGAGCTGCGGCGCAAAATAAAGTGCCAAGTCACATTTATTGGTAATTTTTCAAAAGATATAAAAGATACGCGAATAAATAAAATATTCATGATAATCACTTGTTCTCAATCTATCAGCATGGTGTTTTTATAATGAGGTTAGACTGGAATTGTTAACGCGTATCTTTTATTGCATTTGTTAATAATTGTATATGGAATGTAGGGTATTTACGCGTCTTTTTATTTAGGATACGTCAAATATCTGTTTGAACCCTTGAAATGGCACCCTGCCAACAGTGGCGGATTACCCTGTAAACCAGTGTTTACCAAACTTTCGACAACTATGTACTCCTTTTATAACTTTTGTAATACCGCGTACTTCATGTCAAAAAAAATGAAAATACTTCCTATGGAAAAATAATGGAAAAAAAGCTTCCAGGAAATTTTAAAAATAAATAGAGCACAGCTGCATAGCCTTCCGATTTTAAATGAAATATTAAACCTACCGGGATCTCCACTTCTATACCCTATATAAATATAATCATAAAACCTTTGCCGACAAACAAATAAACATAATTCTTGAAACTACTTACTACTCGAATCTGTGGGCATTCCCATAAGCTTATCCTTTTCGCCAGCAATGGCTCTAAACTCAATGATACATTTATTTCTTATATAAACACGAAACATTCATTTACTAAGCGTCAGTTCAAGTTCATCCGTGCACTTGAACGCCTGAAGATGCCGAAAGGCGAAACCCGGATCGTTAGTGACAAAATCTGTGAGAATGTACATAGTTTGAACGATTCAAATTTAATATTTAAATTCCACCAAGCACCTTCAGTCGAAATCTTAAGCAAACATTAAAATAAAATAAAATTTACTGCTATTCATTATTATAAGATTATATAAAAATGGTTTTAATACTCCATTTATGCGCCCCATAACATTGGATTAATCATTTTATGTTGCCTATAAAAGCATTCAAAGTTTTTAAAAAATGTCGATTGTATTACTGTTGCATTAATGTAGCGATTTGTAAATGATAATAAGCAATAAATCACTTATTGAAATAGTTCCGCGTTTTTTTATTAAATACCAAGTCCGGTTTTACTCATCACGAGCATCATCAACTGTTTTTTTTTATCATATAAATATGATAACACAAGAAGCTTGACCAACAGAATTATTTCATAAAACATTTTTTAACATGGAACATTGCACACTCGTTTAAAAATTTGAAACATCGAATAAAAATGACTTTTTTGGCACACTCGTCAAGTTTTTCAATTAAATAATCGACTCGGAGAGATTTGAATCCCCTAAGGCAGTGGTGGCGATTATTTTTAAATGCCCGCGTTACAAATTTACGGATAATATTAATTTATGGAGTTACTGACGTGTGGACTGCGGAGCAGTTATTGGGGGGGAAAATTCTGACAGAATTGTATTGAAACAAGTTTAATAATGAAATTCTCCCTTGTTATTAATGTGTATTTAATTATTATATGTAAATATGTATCTTTTAAGTTGCATACCAAATGCGTCAGGTCCATATTCGGTGTGACGACATAAGCGCGCGGGACATTAGCGCGACAACGTTAGCGCGCAATACTAATATTTGTTTACACTTCAATAAAAGAAAATAGGCAAATATACGTAAATATAAACAGTATTAAATACACACAAACATATCGACTGTGGAAAGGAAAAAGGACGTAACCCTCAGTTTTTCCAAAACAGCTTTTTTTCGATAATCACAATGTATCAGGGTTGCCAGGCGTCTCTATTTGAGCGGGACTGTCCCGAGTTCAATCGACACATCCCGAGTCCCGCATTGCAAATTCCTCTATAATCCCGACGTGTACATGTATCAACAAAGCCTTCGAAATAGTGAATATGTGATTTTCCCGATCTGTGATTTTGGAAATCTGGCAACCCTGCAATGTATACAACTCGATACACGTTCTATAGAGAGGATGGAAGCTGAAAATGCTGAATTAGTATCTAAATATAGATTTTATGTTTGAAAAAAGAAAGGCTAGTAAATATTGCAACTAGGAAAAGGGACCTAAAAAAAGGTTTTTCTTGACCAATTTATTAAATAATAATAAGATAAGTCAATAAAAAACCTGCTTATCAGTTACCGTGCACTTCAGGGTTGTGTATATTTTATAATTTGCTTTTAGCCTAAAATCATCAAAAGACTGTCTCCTGTAAAGTTTAATTTTTTGTTGTGCATTATTATGCATATAAATAAACAACATAAAAAAAAACTTTTTCTCGCTATTTTAATTGAATTATCCATTTTAGATAAAAACCGGTTTTCGAACAATATTGACATTCGACAACCGGTTTTTTCAAAAGTCGAGAAGCCCTAGTGCCCATATTATGCCTACTCCAAATCATAAAATAAAACCCATTCATATGCAATGGCTAAATGAGTCATTGAATGTATCTATATAGTTATATGAATATTTATTAATAAAATTTCAGCCTTGAATTTTGACATTACAGACAGAGAAAATAAGTATGATTTAGCGCAGTCCTGAGAAACCTGTGGCCTTTTGACCTGATTGCCCAATTCTGCAAATTTTAATAAATTGGAAGACCTAAAAAAACCAAAGGTCCCACGCTGTTACTTTTCCCTAAGATTCCCTAATCAATGTTTACTGCAGCCTTATATTGAATCAGCAAAATGAAAACGGCCAATAGACAAGAAAAGGTTCCCCACCCCTGATTTAACGTGTTGTATGCGAAAGTGCAAAGTGTCATGTGTTTGTCTCTATCTTTTGTAAAAAATCAAGTGTCTCTGGAACCATTATACGCTTTGACGCATAAGGTGTAAAGCCCATATATTTTAAATTCAGTTTTAATAATTCGAAATACAGGGCCGCCAATTCCGATTGCACCTGGAGCATCTCAAGTTCTAAGTCCATCACTGTGCATTAATAACAATCTGACCCAAATAAACGTTTTTTTAGCAAACTGGCACAATCAATACACCAACTTATTCTAGACAAAGAATTGATATCGAAAAATCTCTTTGCATACTTCACTAATTTCGGTCCATTTCGATACTTACCCACTTTTAACAGAAAGGTGACGATATATCCGTGGGTCATCAATGGTAAAAAATCGTAGAATGTAGAAAAATTTGCAAGAGTTAATGTCAATGTTGATTCGAAAATCAATTTGGTTTATTTATCCTAAAACGTCTATTACATTTGTTTATTGACTATGTAATGTAAGTTACATATTTTGTAAAAGTATTATTCATCACTGTGAGTAGAAACGTGATATATTGCGGCATGAAAGGTTTATCTTTTAACTCGATGGCTGCCACAGACGAGATATCTCGTAAAATTTTTCGTGTTCAACACGCCAGAGAAGAGTTATCTCGTCAATAACTAAGTCAATAATAGTTGCAAATTATAGCCGGCTTGCTAGGTAATTACTATTAATTGTCTACGGCAGCTAAAAGGCTAAGAGGACTGTGTCAAAATTGTCATTTTTAAATAGTCCTCAGGTTTCGATAATTAACATTATTGCAATTTTCATGTTATATGTCACGCCAAAACTATCCATCATTTTTGTATAATTAAATTCAGGCATACAAGCATCTTTAGACTGTAAGATTATTTACAAACAAAATAAAACTTTAATCTTATTCGTAACATATAAATTACAAAAGAGGTTGGGGTTTTTTGCTTTTTACTGGACGCAGGGTGAGAGTAACCTCCTCCACAAACTCCAATTTTTATGTTTATAAGTTAAGAAATAGAATCAAGTTTCAGTTTATTCGCAAATACCCTAAAGATACCTTTGGTGGATTCGGCGGTAACTTTGTGGAAGTTCATTTTAATATAAAATAAAATAACTTTGATTATTTCACGTATTATACGTGGAATAATCAAAGTTGTTTTATTTTACCCTAAAGAAAGTTTGTCTGAAGATGTTTCTCAAAGAGGTGGAACATATTTCAACTTGTTAAACAACCTACGGAATAAGTAAGAAATCCATTTTAATTTTATATTATGAATGAACTTCCAGATAGTTGCTACAGAATTCAAAAATATTACAGTTTAACACAGGTTTAATGTGTCAGGGATTAAAGAAATAAAACAAGTTGATTTATAATCAAGTTATCATTTATGTTTTGACTAAATATATTATAAAAATCAATGTCATCAATATAAATACACAGTTATTCCATCTTTATCTCAGATGAGATAACATTCTTTCGAATATCTTAACAAAAGACTAAAAATTAAATAATATTAAAATATCTGTTATTAACTTTATTACATACATTATAAGCATAATCGCGTCACACTAAATTACTCATTAGTTCCATTTATATAACAGCTTCCATTAAATTCAACAATATAGCCCCATTATTCAATAACTTAATTTAATAATAACCATTTTCAATCTTCACAAAGAAAGCCATGGCTGTTTTTTTTTAATGATATACCAACAAAAACAATAAAAAAAGATTAGAAAAGAAAAGAAATTAAAAATTCTACTGAATAACTAATAATGCATTTGATGTTTAAAAAGCTTTTTTATTTCACTTTAATTTTAATTCTGTATGTTTTTTGGTATATATATTTTTGTAAATTTCATTAGAAATGAATTTGCATCAATTATTCAAAATAAAGAAGTAATAAACAGGAACATAAGGGTATAAATAACTCAAAACACATTTCTTTCGACTTTTATTGAATCGTGTTTTTAATTTCACAAAATTTTATTACATATTTTTAATATGTTTTTTTATATATTTTTTAAATAGTATCGTGCATCACTGTCATTCATGACCAAGGCAAGATCTGAAAAATAAATTTAATATTGGCAAAGAAAAATTTTATACAAAGTAATTATTTTATAAATTGAAAATGCAGTTTGAACTTCAAAAATGTTTTGAAGAAACAACAAAATTTGTAATGAAAATTATATCAAATGCCGCTTATATTATATAAATACATAAAAAAGATAATTGGCAATAATTTTTTATTAATTAACAGCTTAACGACCGCGGACCCGTATTTGAGTCTTTGAAAAACAAATGTTGCTGGCCGGCGGACTCATATATGCGTATAGGCGAAGTATCTGAAAGCTAAGAAAATTAAATTTGGTAAAGATATCTCAATTGGTTTACAAATTATAGTGCATTTAGTAAAATTACAATTTTTGCGAATTTTTTGCAAAATTGCCCGGCCGCCAGGTGAAATTCTATAAAAAAAAACGTGCGGTCGTTAAGATTAGAAATACTGAATTCAGATATTAATCCAAACTGCTGTCATAAGCAAAAGGAGAACTAATGAAGCCACATATTCTGAGCAATGAAACATTATTTGCGATTTCAACTTAAGTAATATTATGATTGAGTAGATATTTTTTTTTGTGTTTGATTTGTTTTGATTTTGTTAACCTAAGCAATCAACAAAATTTTGAGAAAAAATAATTACCAATATTGGAATCACAGTCGACGTTTTGTTTCACACCGAATATGCTTTTTGTCATTGGTATTTTTTCATTTATGATAGCAAAAGAGTCCATAATAAGTATCTGGTTAATTCAAATGTAAATTGAAATTAATTCAAATTCAACTGGATCGAATATACTCGTAAAAAGGATAGTAGGTAATTTAAGAAAATAATTTATTTCATCTCTTCTAAATGAGGGTTAGCAAAGATGCATAATAAAAAATATCTTGATGGAAACAAAGCTTTTGTAAATTTTTAAAGCTATCTGTAGAAATATTATAATTTTATCAGCTGAACACATTTTTACAATATTTTTTAGTTACAAATTATTAATGTGTTGTTATTAAAATGATTTCAGCACAAAGATATCATACAAATACTTTACAAAATGAATCAGCCTCCTTACAGCAGAGAAGTAGAGATTGTTAGCGATAAATATTTGTTTTAAGTAAGAGTATGCCATACTCAATCTTTGATTTACACTAATCTATTTACACGTTGCTTATCCGTCAATACAAATGTGGCAGGTAATTTTAATTTCCATCTATTCGTTGCAGTGATTGGGAAAATTGACAAGTCTTTTTGATCGATTTAACATTTATAAAATTGGTTTTAAAATCAGTCAATCAGAATTTTTCAAGTAAACTGACATCCATGGTTTTAAGCAAAATCAGATGACGATCCTTGCTTTTCACTCAATATCTACAGGTTGTTCAATTTTCAGGAAGTGGTGATTGTTCAGCATATCTACATTTTTTTGTGAATGGTAATCTCCGGTAGTCTTAAAAGCAACCACCCATGATCATCATGACTTTCAAATATACGATACATCAATAATATTAAATCAGAAACTGTATTATTCCAAAGGTAGGAAAGGAAATAATATATTGCTATAGAGGCAATAATTGCAGAGCGACAAAAGGAATTAAGTCACCTACTCTCTGCTTTAGGTGATCTGTATAAAAAAGAGCTGATTCACGGCACCAAAGAAATTTCAAAACATTTAATTTATTCATTTACAAATATTTTTTTAAGTATTATTGAATCACATAGTTTCTAAGACCTCAAAGAATTCGTAAGTAAATCGATCTTTTATTAAATCGTATTAGAACAATTTTATTGTTATTTTAACATCAATGTACAATAATTTCTATGAAGACATATTTGTTTATTTATCTTACAAAATAGAGTAAGGTTTCTGGTTAATAAAGATACTTAAATTCCATTGTGATTTTATCATGAATTCATTCAAATCATAAAAGCACTCACAGTAAAATATAATGAATATACCTGCATGATATATATTTAATTTGTTTTTATTTATAAGAAAGAATACAGTATACAGTTTACAAAATAGAAATTGTCAAATCCTGATTTCAAAAAGTGTGTTTTTATTTATTTCATTCTATATTTAGTATATAAACATGATCATTTGTTTTTTTTATGAAATTATTTTGAAAAAAATCAACTCTATACATTGTTTTTGTTAAATATCATAATTTCACTACCATAAGATTTATATAAAAATAGTTTTAGTTTTTAATAGTTATATTATTTCAATATTACTTACTACTGTCTAAAATGAATAGAAATTACAGTAAATATGTATATATCTACCTATGAAAAAAATATTCCTATCTCCTGGTCATTTTCTACTTTATTTTTTAAAATATTAGTGAAATATTCGACCATTTGAATATGAGAAATTTAATTCTATCACAAAATTATTTACAGATATATCATAATTACAATGGACACATATTATTGAAATATAATACTTATATTAATAGATTATTTTCAAAGAGCATTAAATGCTAAAAATAAAGACACAAGAATGGAAAACTATATTAATACAATTAAATAGCCACTCGTTGAGTTTAATTGTTATGCTGTTAGAATTCAAAATGCATGTTTTACTCAAAGAAAACATATTTTCCTCGGCAGTAGTTTACGTATAATAATCAATTTTGCATTCAACCGTAATTAACAAACATCAAAGAAAAGAATATTAAAAAATACATCGCGCATATAGTTATTTGAAAAAAATGAGACTTGGGATCAAAAAGCTCATATTAGCTATAAGTTTAGACAGTAAAGTAGATAACAATTATTGGATCCAAACTACATCGAAGTAATTCTCATAATAAATTACATGAAGTGCTGTAGAACTAAATATAGAAGACTTAGTATCCAGAAATCATGTACCTTGACTTAAATACTTCTTTTGCAGGCATTTAACTGTTTTTGATTTTGGTAAATTAATATGTACTTAAATTCATCGGCAATAATATATAACATATTTTTATAATGGTTGAATATACTGGAGTGCCGTTTAGTCAATAGTGGAATATCCCAGACACTGATGTAAATTGATAAGTTCATGGTTATGGAATAAGCTAATAAATAATAATTAAGTGCATTGTATTGTTATGAATAAAGAATAATTGCTAACTAAATAATAATGTAACGTTTTACAGTATTTACGTATCTACTTTAGTTGATTTCGTTATAATACACAATAAATACATTCTTTCGTTAAACATACAATAGGTAATTCTGTGTTTTTTTAAGACTGACATTTATTAATCGCCCAAAGCGTGATACCATTTTTTGTGAGCACCTTATAATTTTTTTTACACCGATAGTATTTATTTTACATTACTACAACTCTTATAGATAGATTTTATAGATACAAAGAATATTTAAACAAAAGAATAATAATTAACAATAAAGATTATTGTAACAATAAGGATGGATGAAGTCTTGATCATAAAAAAAATTTAATAACCATGAAATAAAAAATATTATCGAAATGCCAGAATCATTTATCAAGCGTAGGCATTAATTACTATACATTGTTGGACTCTTTACAGGCGTATTACCAATTATTAATTTCATGTCAGGTAATTATACTTTACGTGTTGCCATCGGCAGTGACACACTCCTGCAATGAGTAAAGATATATAAGGCCTTAAAAAGATTGCGATAAAAAATTACTAATTTAGCATTATCAGGAATAACTCTCACATAATAAACATTTTGGATAAATATGTCAACAATTCTTTCTTGCTCCCTATCACCCAAAACATGATATATTACAGACTGTGGAAAAAAAAAGGACGTAACCCACAGTTTTTTCAAACAGCTTTTTTTCAATAATCACAATTAATTGTGATATAAGTTCTATCAAAAGGTTGTAAGCTGCAAATGCCAAATTAGTATCAAAATTTAACTTTTAACTTTGAAAAAAATTGGGCCTGTCAAAATTGCTAATAGTAAAATAGACTTATTAAACACCAGCTTACAAGTTTTCGTGCACTTCAAGTTTGTATATAATATTACATAATTTGCATATGGCCCAAAATCATCATAACGGGTTTTTTGCGCCTCCTGTAAAATTTTGTATGTGTGGATTACATCCTTTTTCCTTTCCACAGTCGACATGTATATGCAGAATAAAACTATTAGAAATTTTATCAAACATTTATCTAGGGCAGTTATCTTGATTATAATCATTCCAGATAGCTAAAATTTTAAATTACAATTGCAGACCACTGTTAAATATCATTCTATGTAACATATCTGTCATTTTGATTAAATCGACTTTTAAAGTTTCAAGCCCTTAATTGTTAAAATTGTCTTTTCATTACAAATTTAAAACATTAAAATTTATAATAAGACATTAATTTAAAATAGTATATTATATTTCCTATGTTTGAAAAGAAATTGCTTTTCAGTATAGTCATTTTTGGTGTGAAAAACAATGTTCTGTATGTTGTAGGTCAGGAATGGCGAACCTTTTTGGGTCCGCGTGCCAAAAATCCTCAAATATTATTTCTCGATTGGGTGGCGTGGCGTGCCCAAGCAGTATTTTTTTTAACAAAATAGAAAAAATAATTTTTTAAACGATTGTCGTTTGTCTAGAGAAATATTTGAAAATTAATAAAACGGGATAAATTATTAATTCACTGATTATTTAATCAAAATTTTAATTTTTTTAACACCAAAAATTTAATTTATTGAATTTTGAAATCGTTCGTGTGCCATCCGAATTCTCGAATGTGCCACCTCGGGCACGCGTGCCGTAGGTTCGCCATCCCTGTTGTAGGTTACATCACTAGGTGATTTTTCCTTGACCACCCTTTCTATAAACTCGTTTTTAGATACTGAGGAATTTTTCTGATAATGTTAATATATGAGAAAATGGTATTAATAGTTCATTTTATACAAAAATGGATTAAGAATGAAATTTGCTTATGGTCTTCAATTGGAATTCTGTAAAATGTTCTGTTACTTTGAAAAGTATCTCCAGATAGAATATATTTTGAGAATTGGTCTGTATCGGTATTGAGAATGGTGATAACGTAAGGAGAGGGAGTGGAAAAATGCTAAATGTTTCAAAACTCATTCAAGAGATTTACAGAAAAAGATCCCGCTAATTCTGTGTTAGAATATCTTATCGCATCTCAAATTTTTCGGCTTTCATTTCGTTTCATTATTGCTTAAAAAATAATATATTCTTTGCAATATATTTAGTCAAAATAGAAATGCTGGCAAGTAATCAAATTATACTCAGATAATAATATATAAGTAAGATTAATGAAATGTACAAATTAAATTAAATAGATTATCGATTATGTCAACATAAAACTTTAAGATATGTTAAATATTAAAATTATTCCATCGTGTTAATTTTATTCTGAATTTTTCCTCCAGCAGGCGGCTTTGGGGCAGCGTTTTTTTTTCTTGCAAACTTTGAATTGTGACTTTAAAACAATATCTGAAAGTAAAATAAAGAGAAATTAAAACCTGTCAATGAATAGGGGAAAAAATGCAAGCATTATAAGCATTAGAAGACAATCTTAAAAAAGCAGATTGTTAAAAATTTGTAAATAATGTCTTAAAACATTCAGCTCATTTTTTTGTAATTTATTTTTCAAATAACATAGTGACATCTATTGTTAACCAAATCAGCAATAAAACAGTAAACTGTGATTCAAAATTAGAATAAGCAATATTTCAAACCACATAAGTAATGTAGATATCAATACATACATAGAAGACTGTTTAATTACAATATTGTTGAACGTAATTAAAGTCACGATGACAAGAAAAGCTTGCAATTGTAAGCTTCAAAGTACGAATAAAAGATGTGTTAGATGAGTTGGTGTCAAAAGATAAAAATAAACATAAATAACACAGATTTTATTTCAAGCATTGTAAACCTATCACTATTGGATTCATTTTTGTTCAATCAAATCAAAGAAGAAGGCCCACAGTGATTTCTTTTTAAAATCAATGACATGTTATTGTAAATTTTTGATGATGATGAGAGAAGCATGGTTTTGTTAAATATGATGTTGGATTGTCAAAGGGTTATTAGTAGAACGATCAGCATCTCAAGAGTAGAACAAAATATCACTCATCAATCAAAGCTTGATTATAATTCAATGCTAAGCAATTTACAGTTCAATTAGACATATTATTAGTTTATGTATTTTAATAATTATGAAGTGAAAAATTTCGAAAGTTGAAATAAAACATTAGGTATTTAAGAAAAAGAAGATCGTCATCGCTTTTGGTGCAGTCTTTTATCAATTTAATAATCACTTTGTGATGTTTAAAGTTGTAGAATATGTACTTAGCAGTGTTTCCACTGTTACAAGGGCAAAACAAATAAAGTAGACAAAACTTAACAAACGCCTGACGAAAGCACAAATAAATAAAAAGTGAAACAAAACCAAGATCCCAAGAAAAGATTCCCTTTTTTTTTCAGAATGAAAAATTCTTGTTAAAATCAAAAAGTAAACTTACTTGTTAATTTTGAGATCATGTGTGATCATTCACTTAGTCATGGCTTGCTTGGCCCGCCTTTCCCACTGGGCTCTCATTTCAAGAATGCCTTTAAATTGCGGAGATCCGTCCGCCTCTCCGTCGGTTACTGCATTTTCACCATCACTACCGACAATCGGCTCATTCGGAGACTTATCGTTTCCGTTCTGACTGACTGAGATTTGCTTATCGTTACTAACTGGCTTACTAGCGATGGGCGCAGAGGTTTTATTTTCAGTCGGGGAAGCAAAAGATGACTTTCTATATGGCGCTTTAGCAATAATGGGATCTTTAACTAATGGATTTTCATCAATTTTGATCTGGTTGCTCCAGGGCCTCTTTGGCAGGGACAACGTATCAACAGGATACTGAGCTATCTCTATTTTGTTGTTGACAGTTTTGACACTTTCATCGTTGGTTGCATCGGGGAAAGTTCGATTCCTAAATCGCTTTTCAGGCGTCGAATCGGATATTTCTTTTTTATAATTGGCAGTTTCAATTTTGATTTCTGTTTTCGTATTGCACGTTTGAGATAGCGGAGTATTGGCGCTAGCGCTCCTCTGGTATCCTCCGAAACTAAAAGTAGACGCAGGTCTCACCGGCTGCAGATTGACTGCATTATTAATAGAGACAGGATTGGAGTCCAATAGCTTCTTAGGCATCCGTTGGGCTTGCATCAGTTCAGCGGTTTCTGTACTATGTTTTTTATAATCTATCAAACCTTTTCCTCCTTTCAACTGAGAAGCGTCAGTCATAATATTATCGCTTACAGAATTTGCATTCGATCGTCTCCTTTCATCTTTAGGTGAATCCGCCTCATTTTCTTTATCACTATCTCTCGATCTGGTCATCAAATTAAAATCATATTTGCTGTTCTTTCTTGAGTCATCACTTATTTCTTCTTTGTTTTCTGTGTTTTCACTATTCCCCATCTTCAGAATGTCTTGGGTGAATGCATCCGTCTCACTGTCTTTCAATTTTAAAGATCTACGAGCAAATACTTTCATTAGCTCAGGTTCGTCATCTTTTTTGCCTGTTCTGATGGAGCCCATAGACTTTTTACGGAGGATCACTGCTGATTCTAGATTGCAATCATCGGACGAAGAAGAAGATCTATCGGTTCTTATATTCTGTTCAACGAGCAATTCGTGAGATGACATTCGTTTCAAATTCTGATTGTTCTTTTCCACTGACATCGCGTCTAACGCCTTAGTGTCAGAACCCATGACAGGAGTTGACTGGCGCTTTAATGATTCAACGTTTGTCTCAATACAATCAAAAGTTCCAGATTTCTTTTTAATGAAATTTTTGTGAGCTGTCGGGCTGGGAGGAGGTAACGCAGCAGCGACAACATTAGATTTTCTCAAATTCAAACTAGTAGGAATTGCCGGTTTGTTTTCAGAGTTAGTTTTATTATACACAAATGTGGTTTGCGTTGAAGAATTATTATCCCCGGATAAAAGCTCAGTGCTTCGATTCAGCAGAGTTTGTGAACCCGTTTTCTTGAGTGGGACATTGAACACACTGTTATTTTGGACAAAGTTCAGAGTGGAATCGGTTTTTTCTAATATCTCCACATCTTCGGCGCTGAACTTTCTCTGCGGCTTTACCGGTTCTTTCATTTCAAGTATTACGTTTTTATCGGAGGATTCTGACTTTTTCAACTCGTGACCGTTTATCTTTTCCAATTTCTTCGGCTCATAAGAAATACTTCTTTCAATATTATCAGGACGCTTTGAGGAGACTTGAGTATTATTGGATACGGCTTCTGTTATTTTATCAGACTTGGCAGGTGTTTTAGATTTGATCTCAGATGTAGCAGAAGTTGCAGTATTTGTAGAAAGAACCACATTTGTCACAGGTTTCTGATCGACTTTATTCAACTGTATTTTCATGAATTCTGGAACGGCAGTTGTTGTCGGACTAACTTTATCAAGGCTTTTAACATCTTTTTGAATGATTTGCACAGAAGGATTTGATTTAGTAACGCTAGGTGCAGTAAAATCAAATGTCTTGCTCATTTTAGCAGATTCTGGAGTTTTTAGACCAGACGATGCAAGGTTATCATCGGAGTTCAAAACAGTGACAGAAATGTGATTTTCTGAACTATGGACATTACTAGGTTTAAGCAAAGAGTTTCTATGAAAACTTTCAGTATCAGTAATGATAGATTCTGTGGTTAAATGTTTAGAATTGAAGCTCACGCTACCGACAACATCTGAAACTGTCGAATGATTGACATATATTTTATTATTTGATATACTCTCGTTAGACAGAGCTTTTCTACTAGAATCAGTAGTTTTCTCAGAGAAACTCTTGACGCTGTCCAATGAACTGGATTTCAAAGCAATACAGTTTAAGGGTTTCGGAGAGCCAATTATGCTATCAATAGTGGCTTCGATTCTCGATATGTCGGTGTCTCTGGTCTTTGATGTTCGAGAGGACATATTCTTACTGTAGTGTGTCATTTGCTTAACATGCTTCTGATACATATTCACTTTGAGGCTCTCTTTCAAACTTTCATTGACGATCATGAGATTTTCTTTAGTGATATCGCCCAATGTGGGCACCGGAAAAACTCCATTATCTGTAAAATGTGAATCTACCGGAACAGCATTAGGTTTATATGAATAGCTCATGAGAGAGTCTGTCCCGAGTTCTAGAGATGAAGGGTCTGAAGCTTCTTTTAAATTCTTCTTGTATGTTGATTCCCAGCTGTCAACAGACGATTCAGAAATACCAAACATAGGCGGTAAGCTGGGCATGTCTTGTTGGGATGCCATAGGAATAATGTCAGAGTTTAGTCTAAAGCTGTGGGACTTTATAACGGGGTTTCTATTGGTGACAGAATCGGGGAATGATAGATCACTATCGGTTTCCGTTTGACTGCCGATCTGAGTGATTTTTTGTTGGTATGAACTTAACCCTGCAATTTTCGGTCTAGATTTTGATTGTTCTATATCAAACTCGCCACCTTTTAGCTGGTTGGGATATTCAAAGTATGTAGTCCCATAGTCTGATTTAGAATTTCTTAGAGATTGAGGATCTAAAGACCCTTGTGAACTAGATTTTAGGTCAGTGATCGGATCGTAGTTATGAGGCCAAACAGTTCGAGGAGGCGACACAGAGTATGACATAGGTTTTGGAATACTGTCAATTTGTTTTCCCGGATGATTTATACCCGAAGAGCTGAATCCGAAAACAGTATCAGAGGTCATTTTGATTTTTGGTGAAACAGCATGAGGAAATTGGAAGTCTTCAGTCGGGGTCAGTAATTTAGATGTGGAGTTTCCATTCTTTGAAAATTTAGAACCGCTTATGACATCTTTAGAAGGATATACTTTTCCTTGATTGATGGATGGGAAAAAGCTTTTTGTTTCTTGAGACGTGGTTCTGGGTAAAAGCGGAGGTTTTCTTTGAGGTTCAGGACTGACAGGTATATCTAAAGGTTCCATTCGTTGCCGAGATCTTGACGGATTCGCTCCGCCGATTTTCGAAACATTTTCCGAACTAAGTCTTCGTATATTAACATCTTCTTTAACTTTCAAATTATTTTGTGAAAACTGCATATCTGAAGATATTTTTTCCCTCTCCGTGAAATGTTTGAAATCATTCAAATATTCTGTCGTAGACCCTTTGGAAAAGCTACTGATAGACTCTTGGATCATTGGATCGTTGACGTAACCTCCGCGAGGATCTATTCTCTTGTGACTTTGGTCCGCAAAGACTTTCTGACCAACAGATTTGTGAGCATTTTGATCAGAGCACATCATCTTCTGCTGCCGTACGACCACGTGCTCAGTGACACTGGACTTCACAGTACTACTACTCATAGTTTGTTCATTACTGTAACTTCTATATGACTGTTCTTTAGTTTGCTGTTGTTTTTTGTTCTCTTCAACAATGTGGTCTTCTTTATCGCTAGCACTTTCTTTCTTATTCTTTTTTCCACTTCTACGCAAAAGCAATCGGCCGAAGAATGATTCTTCCTTTTTACTCGAATGTTTCTCAGTTGTTTCTTCTTCGTGATGGTGCTTATTCTTACTATGATGCTGGGGTAAGTTATCTTGTTTTTCTATTTTACCAGATTTCTCATTACTCTTACGTTGCTTAATTTCAGGTTTAGCTGATTCAAAATTACCACTCGATAGTAGTTCTTCCTCTTCACCTACAGATCCAAAACGTTTTTGAAGTTCTCCAGCTAGCACATTGGTAAATTTCATATCCACGCTTTTATACATAGAAGTGCCTTGACTGGAACTTTGATGGATGAGGTTACGTTCAGACGCCGACTGTCTACTTTCATTGAATGACAATATGCTCTCATCAGTATCGCTGGATTCTTTTTTTTGGGCGTTCGATTTACTTCTGCTTATTTTGACTGACGGATTCAATTCTTCACTGCTGGATAGTGAGAATTTTATAGGAGAAATTCCAGCCTGGCCTACCATTTGACTGAGAGCCAATCCCGGAGGTAATGAACTAGATTTTAGTCGCGTTTCTTTGGGTACCAGTCCCAAATCTGCATTGTGCATAGCCATATTACCAGTAAGCTGGGTGATTGTTTCGCTTTTTTCGTAACGTACGTTCGAGGTAGTGACAATATTGCGAGAGTTGGACGTAACAGTAGACTGATGAATAGTGGACATCATAGAATCTGCGAACACAAACAGGGAAAGCGCATTGTTCAAAAAAGCACAGCATATCTTTTTTGATAAAAAGCATTGCACAGAAGCTTATCATATAATATATATTATGACAAATTTACAATGAACAGAATTAAAAATATTTCTCAGTTATTGCAAAATATCGTTACGCTTCCCGTTAAAAAGAAACCTTAAAGAGGGTTGATGTAAAAATACATAATTTAAATATCAATAATATTTATATAGATTTCACACAAAAGATTCTAATGAGGGGTTATATATTATATGTTAAGTACACAATACTTTTCATGCAACATACTGATAATATAATTATTTAAGTAACAAAAGCAAACACATACAAAAAAGTTTTACACCAAATCGGACAGTCTTTCAAACAATGAAAATACCTTGATTATTGATTTAATCCCAGCTCTAAACAAAATCAATATAAAGATTGTGTTATCTTAATAAAACCAAATTATAGCTATATTAGTTTTCAGGATCACAAAAGGTTATTCTTGGCATGCACTTTTACTTGATAAAATTCTTTTTAAAATGGCAAAATTAATATGAACTATTTATAGTAAATCCTAAAAATGTTGTTGATTATTTTCAATAAAGCTATTTTCATAGCTTTTGGAGTTTGTTATCAAATATCAAACTATATTTCTTGGCAATTAAATATTTTAAAAGATGTTTTATTTGATATAAGTTAAACATTCACAATAAAATACTCTCATAGCAATCTCAGTTTCTTGTTATAACAAACGCCGTATGAAGTAATGTTATTACATATTTTGATGTGATGAAATATTTATTAGATACACATCCCATGCTTTCAGATATCCCTCATACCTGCAGAATGATGGTGTGCTGAAGATATTACTTCCGGTGTAATACTTCTGGCGACATCTTCGTTAACCTCAGGTGTTGTAGGTAAAGCAGTTCCCGGTGACATCTGAAAGTCAACAAGATATGATTATTATCATTGTTTTGAAATATGAAAGGCAGGTGGCAGTAGATAAATTGTTGTATAAACATTAAATGTAATTTTAAAATACTGTTTTTTTTTCAGAGTTCATATAAAGTACCGGCTGAAATTAGGAAAACTAATTTTGTAACATGACTAAATCTTCTGAAAAAAGAACTTCCATAATAATGTAACCTTTCAAAAGATCAAGAAAATTAAAACTTTAAGCCCACGCTAAGGTTTAAAAAATTATAACCAAAAAAAGGATTTCACTTGGTAATAAATATGATTAAATATCATCAACCCAAATTACCTGATTGGGTCTTGAGCGTCTGGGAGCTCCATGAGTCCTACGAGGTCGAACTGCCATCTTGTGCCGGGCAGCGGAATGACTTAAGGGGGCCAGCCCTCCCGGGGGTTCTTCGCCATCTGGATCTGTAAATAAAAGGAAAAGGATATTAGACATTAATAATGCACTATAGAATCACTATCTACAAAAGTAGGAGAGCCAAAAACGCTTTTAATTATTTTGTAACTTTACAAAACCGATGTTACTTTTAGGGTGTTCACTGTCAATACTTAGTGGAAAGACATTATATTAACAAAAAAACACAATATTTCTTTGTACTTTATTTCCACTTTTTTGTTATATTTTGTTTTTTTTAAGCCGATGTTAATTTAAAGCCTAATGTTCTTATTTTATAATTTATTGTGTACTGTATTTTTATATTTCTTATGGTGATGCTATTTATTGGTATTATCTTTAAAAATATCAAAAATCGACAACTTTATATATATTTTGTTAATGTCAAACTTCATTGGTGATTTAAGAAGAAACTAGAAAAGATTCACATACTGTTGTCTGACTATCATGTAGCGCAGAATGAATAATTAACAAATTATAGGCGGGACACATCAAAATACGTTTATCGCATACTGTCGGTTTTGTTGGTATATTGACTCATAATTTAATGGTTTCTTCAAAATAACTGCCGCGGCAAGTGACCCTTTTTGACAATAAGCAATAAACCTCATAATTGATTATGCCCTGAATGTTCATTCACACATAATATATTTTTTAAAAAGTCGCACATGTTTCTCGAATATTTAGGGCATCACATTTCACACTTCCAGTGATTGTAAATGTGTAGGAATGAGGATTTTATACTATAATTATTTATATAATTGTATGGTATGGATTATTAATGTTATTTTTTATACATAATATTTTGAATATTTCATATTGATAACAAGTGGAGTGCTATCTACTAAATTAATAACAGGTTTTTATATTCAGCTTAGAAAAGTAGAGAAATTTTGATGTATTCAAAATGTTTTCATTTAATTTTTAATGATTAAATGTCACACGATTTCTTTGAAAATTTCAGCCGAAAATATTCTTTGGTTTATAAGTTGTGTTGATTTTAAGAATGTAATATATTTTTGGGCTAATCACTAAAAACGCCCGCTTATAAAGTGTTAAGTAATCAACCAAAAACCGAAAAACACTTTCTTGACTGTAAGCCGTCAAACTGAAATGTATAATATTATTGACTGATAATTTATGTTTTACCTTAATTTTATTTACATCATAAATCAATGATTATAAATACTTACATTTCCTTAAAACACCAATTTTAGATGTCAGCTTTTGCATTGTTTACTTGTTTATATTATTATAATAATATAATATAGTGTATATTTTTTTTCAGACTTTACATTTTACCATAAAGAAGAAAAGGGAGTAATGCACATTATAATTTTACTAATTAATATTAAATTTTATTATTGTTTAATTTCACAGTAGACAATTAGTAACTTTTATATTATTAGCAAATATGTAACTTGTTTTAATTACTGAAATTGTTTTATATTTGCATGTAAAGTGATTGTTTTTGTAAGGTAACACTGAATAATAAATTGTAGAACAAACTGCATTTCCATATGAACAATCATTAAATTAGAATAAATTATAATATTTTACGCAAAAAAAAATCATGGCCGTATGTCATAAACCAGAATGGTACCTATTTTGAATTTGCTCATGTCATGTGTTATTTTCGTTTTTTTTTATTTACATTAATTTGAATTACAAGCAGGTGTATTGAAATGTAAACAGGTGTTTTTTAATGATAGATTTATTGAATATTGTGCTCGAATGGAACTAAAACATGTCATTAACAGTTCAATAAACAGCAATTTAAGAATTGTTATATTGAATAGACTTCTTTTCATACGAAAAATGTTTCCGGTGACATTTTATAATACGACGGAGCGATAAGGTTTAGATTTCGATACAGCGACATCTTTAAATGAAAAAAAAAGGATTTTTTAAAAACATTTAATTTATAAAATATTGCTTACTATAGTGTGAATGTTGTAAGCTAGACAGCTACAGTTATTGGACACTTTAACCATTATAATAATAATAAAATAAACTGTAATTTATTAGTCCCGAAACTGTAGATTTTTTAAGTTTAAGCAGTTGTTTATTTAAGTTGCAATAGGTATACGTTAGTATTTAAATTAAATACGAGCGATATTACTTTTTGAGAACCGAACTGTACTGCCGTGTTTCTAACTAAAGTTCAAAGTTTAATACTACTGTGTACGAAAACCTAATCAGTTATCGACTGATTAATAAAAATAACAAAATATTAAATATTTTTGCGCAAAATAATTGGCTTTTTAACCTACGTATTCTAAATAAGCAACGGACTGAGAGTAAACAAGTCAATACAACGATAGTAAATGTAGAATTTCCATTCTAGAAAAAGCAAAGTTATTTGACATTAATTGCTCAAAATGAAAGCAAGCAAATATATGAATGAACATACGAATGTACATATACGCAAAATTAATGACTTGTTGAATTTTGTGTACGTTATGTCCGAATATAATCGCTCATAATTCATTCAATAAGTATCAGCTATTGAAAAATTGAAAAAAATAAAAAAATTACAAGATGATGCTTTTTATTTATACACGAAGATCAATCAAACATACTTTTAATGAGTAAATTTGAGATGCATCACAAATAATACATCGTTATAAATATGGAAAACGATAAAACATAAAATGTGTCAGATATATATTATAAAGTTTGATTGAATGACTCATATTTTAAATAATTCATATTGACATAATTCAAGTACAAACTTCTGAATCGCAAAAACAAGTCCAAATGATAAGTCACAATTCATGAATGTGAAAGTTTATTATAGTTAAAATTTCAATGTACAAAATATTTCTGTATGTGTAATGGAAATCCTAGATATATTTGCAGTTTTATTTGGAGAGTGAATACTATAATTGTGCGGCAAGTTTGTCACAGCTGAGGGGATAAAGGGTTGCAACATGAAAAATTATCTAAAAACACTCCAATACTTGTACATAGACTTGTACAAGAAAAACGGAGTTATAAATATTATTAATAATCAAAATTGTTTGTGGACTGGTGACTTTCTGCATAAATAGTGTCATATATCACACAATACTGCTAAAGACTAATATAATATGACCGTAGGATTAATTTAGTTACCAATCATTTTATATTTAAAATTAAAATATGTCACGATGTCGATAGGTATAGTTGTTTTTTTCACTTTTATTTTACACTTCACACAACGCCCTCCGTTGACTAAAAAAAAATGACGAGGTAGATTATTGACGATTTAAATCTGACTTTAGTCACACGTCAATCTCTGATAACTGTTAAGCCATAATTCATCAGCAAAAAAATAAAACGTTAGAAATTCAAAATGCACTTCACATCCGTCTTAATAAAGATCGAAGTGTAAACTGACGTATGTGTTTTAAAACCGAGAGCAATGGCTGCATGTAATAAAATGACATAAAAAATGGCCCTTATCAAAGCTAATATTGTGAGAGTGTATATAGTGCAATGAGATACACTATCTCTTAAATTTAAAAAAAAGATCATTTAATGGCCGATAAAAGAAATTACGTATCATTGTACTACCTAACATTATCGTAAGAAATCGTGGAGATGGCGGTTTACATAGCAAAGTTATCTAATCAAACATAGTCAGTTATAATATCTAAATTATGATGGAATATATTGAAGGTAAAATGACGTCACGGCACCTTGTTGGTTTTTAAAACACTTGTGATAGGGTTGCCAGACGTCTCGATTATTCGAGATTGTCACCGGTTTTAATCCTCGTGTCCCGTTGTCCCAAACGAACCTTTCGGGACGCCCAAAAGACCCAGTTTTCAAATGTTTCTATTGTGTACACTTTTTAAGCATTTTCGCCCATAGTACATACTATATGTAAAAAATAATGTATTGTTATAAAATACGCAGTTACAAAAGTGACAGCAGCCTTCGCTTTATTCAAAATGTCCGATCGCAAACATCCATTGAAAAGTTTTCACGAAAGAAATAGACTTACGGTGGAAACTGTTGAAAATATTCTACAGCGCATTGAAAACTATTGCAAAATGCCAAATTTAATGAAAAAAAAATAAGTGAAAGAAAATTTTAAAATACTGTATATTGTAATATAAAATTAAAATAACTTTGATTATTCCACGTATTGTGTTACAAAATGTGACACATGTTTCGCCTCTTTCAGAGGCATCTATTTATTGTATTTCTTTAATATTGATGGTTAAAACTGTTTATATTCCTATTTGTATATTTGCAATTGTTTTTGAAGAAATTTTAGTTTGACTGTTTTAATAAATAATTAATGTTAACATTTGTTGATTTTATTTTACTTTCTTATTGGTTATAAATTAAAAATTAATAAGAGGCTACATGTCAGCAAAGCGAGCAAAAATCTGGGGGATGAGAAAAAAATCAGTGTTTTAATTTTGTTGATTTTTTTGTGAAAATGTGGAAGTGTTTTGTTTTTGAATCCATACATGACATACAAAACTTGAAAGGACTTCTAAAAAAATCTTAATAGTTCTTGATATCGAAAGAATTTGGTAAAACATTTAAAACGATGTAATCTGAAATGAATAGCGTACTTTTCATATATAACAAAATGCATAATTCTGTTAGTTCTGATAACGCACGCTTGTTCATACAAAAGGGCATTGAGTATGTTTATGGAGATATGAAAAAAAATAAAGCTGTGGCAACAAATACGAGAGATGAGTCGCGTTATAAAAGGGTCACTGCCCTCATTAATCTCATAAGGTGCTAAGTGGCAATTCTTGTCGGGAAAGCATACTATGTATATTTAATAATAAAACACAATTTTTGTACTAATTTCACTTTTATAAAATAAAAGTTTCGCTCGTAACGGACATAATTAGTATGTAGGCAGGGCTATGGGAGCCGTTAACAAATAATACAATTCCGACTCTGACCTTGACTTAAAACACAATTTAAATTATTTTTTAGGCTCGGTAGTATGCAGTGACGCCACTTTTGGCCGTAGATATTTAAATACGCATTTTTTTGAAAATATCCCGAATTTGTTTGATTATTTCGAGTCGGACCGCACAGTCCTGTATGCACGCTCATGATAAACAAAGACGGCCCTGATATTAATCTGTGGAATTATGTATAGCAAAAAAGTTCAATGCGTTTATATTATCGACTGACATTCTTGATATAAACATAAATAGAGACTTTGATACATCATTTTATTGAAACAATATACATAGGTATCTGGAGGGTGTATGTAACGTCGACCATTGACATAAACATACCGTAAGGACAGGCAAACAAAATAAAAGGGGCCATTCTGGATTTCTGATTCATTGTATCTTATTACAGGTATTTTTTTACTCACAGAGAAAATATATCACAAACAAAAGAGAAAGATTTCATATGTCGAATTTTAAAAAACATGATAATGCGGAAAATTCACATCATTAACCAGTGGCGGCCGGTCAATGTGGCATTCGATCAATGCACCCCTTGTATATACATGGGCGGTTATATTTCATGAAATAATATTCAAACCTAACATTTATACCATTCACTCATTTTAAATTCTTCATTGTCTATAATGAATATTTTAGAAAAAAATATTTTATTTTATTTTATTTTATTGAATTTAAAATGAGGGAATAGTATAAATGTTATTTTTGAATATTATTTCATAAAATATAGCCGCCCCTGCATATACAAGGGGTGCATTGATCAAATGCCACATTGACCGGCCGCTACTGTCATTAACCCTAAAGTCTTACCGCTGGGCAACTTATCTGAATTAATGATACGACGAGGAATCAGATGAGTTGCCTCATCGTGGAGTAGAGTGCGGCAATGCTTACAAGAACATAATAGAGCCAGACACAGCGTCCATATGGGTGAAATTTCTTCTCAAAAACTTTTGACGAATTTTTGACGCTGTGTACCAATTAATCCGGAAAATTTTACATGACCGTATGTAAATCGAAAAAAAGCGCGTCTAATTTTATTTCCAGGTCTATGATTCGTATTCAATGGATTTTGAGTCGTAACAACACAAAGTACACAATAAAAAATAGATAAATATGTTCAGCCGCAAAAGAGACGGAAATTACGTAAGACATTTTACGATTTACAGAATCATTATTTGCTATTGCAAAATGACAGAAACGCTGTGCAAGTTGACAAGCTACGCCGGCGCAAACTCGTGATGACCGCTACAGACGCTCTTCCGGTTCCGAAATGCTATTTATTTTATCGCAGTATTAGCAGATAGAATAATAAACAATCTTTCCACTCCACTTGCCATCCATCAGCCCGAGGCGTTTATTCAGTATTGTACGCATACTTTGTTTTTATATAAAATAACGATAACACGGCGACTGACTTGGTGAGGTTATTTAAAGTTTTAAGAATTTATTTGGTTTCATTGGATCATCCGCTTTATTAAAATGATTAATAAGAGCAGGGGGTAAGCGGACAATATTTTATTATTTGGCATGTACTCGAGCCCTCTAAAACTCCCTAAAAAAATACGAACATTCGTAAAACGAGTTATTTAAATCTGATTATTTCTATACATGTATTTAATTATTTAACTGAATTTCTATTAGCGGTTCCGTAGGCGAATGGTCACTGTGATCATGTTAAATACTGGGTTGCGGGGTGAAAGGATTTAAACTTTTAATAAAACTTTTATATAAGAGAATATTTAATTGTCAGCTTAATTTAATTTATCCACTTATCCACTAAGGCTATTCGCTAACTAGTATTCCTATGTTTTAAGGCAGCGATGTTCAACACGCGGTCCGCGAAGATTTTCTGCGGCCCTATTGGAGTTTACAGCCTTCTACAAATATATTTTGCTATTCATAAATCTAACAAAACAAATCACTGACGTGAATTTGCCAAATTTATATCAGCATTTTGTGTATGACATCCAATTGTTTTCATGACAGCTGGATTACAAATAATAGGAGTTAATAGACCTCCAATCAAGCATCGAGTTAAAATGCATGTTTGAAGAAATTAAACGTTAAAATTTATCCTCGAGGATAAATTTACAAAATCAAAAAGCTGGCAATGTGCATTACAGCTGCATTTGGGACCAAATATCACTGCGATTTGTTCTTTTCAAAATAGTAAAAACAAAATGTCGCAACAGGCTGGCCGATGAAAACTTAACCAATCAACTGCAATGTGCATTGAATAAATTACCAGTCGATATAAACAAAATCAAATAGTATGAAAAAACAAGTGTCACATTAATTATTAAGTAAAAAAAAATGTTTTGATAATTGTTTGGCTGTTTTTAAAATAAAGAAAGTATCATGGTCATTATTAATTAATAAATTGTTTTTATGCGGCCCACCATATACCGGTAATATTTTATTTGTCCCATCAAACGATTTCTTTTGGACAACGCTGGTTTAAGGCGATTATTCACAATATTTTGAAAAGTGAAAATATGAGAAGTTAAACGTTTGGTTCTCGCTGTAATGCAAAAAAATAGTAGGTATGAAGTACCTTGACTATGTATGCTTTACCAACAAGCTGAAGTAGTTTTTTCTTATGGCATTAATATTGTGTAGATTTAAAAATTCGTTTTGTTCAATACTTGGACATTTTAGCGAACGCAGTATAGAATTAATATCGCTGAGGGATTTAATAACAAATGGTTTATTACTTTCAATTATATAAGAAATTTCATTTCCCGGCTACAATTTAATCTCTCGTGATTCAGAGAAGAGGTCGCCGAAACTACATAACAATAATTGACAAATTGTCTGAGAACCTCGCGTTTTAAAAACATTACAATAATCACAGGCCAGTATAATATACAGTTAGCAGTAAGAATGCCGCAAAAATACCGCGCCATGCAATGATCGGAAAAATAATTGTACACAATACAATGGAACAGAATAGACGATGACTTTCACTTGATGAATGATGATTATGAGAAGAGAAAATCGTAATCCTACTAACCCAAGGGCGGACTCGATTAGCGACAAATCTGTTTTCAAGACACCTAGGAATCGTAAGAAGTAACCATGTTGATATGAAATACACTCTTTTTTTTAGATACGTTCCATAAAAAACCGTGTAAAAAAGTGACAGAATTCATAAGATTCAATTGAAGGTTGGTTCCATGAAATTAAAAAAAAAACGGTTAAAAAGTTAACAAATTATAAACGAAGACTTTTATGAGAGACTGGACATAAACCAATTTCATCGTTAGAAATGTCTTGAAACGTCTAATGTGTTGGGATCAAATGAAGCCTTTAGTTTGTTATTACTGTTTTGTGTTGTTGATTTTTTTGTTATTAATAAGCCCATTATCCGTCTCCATTATCTTCTGTGTTTTTTTTGTTTCTGGGAATCGGGAACAGTCCTTGTTAAAATATGTTATCCGTTATTTTTAATGGAACATGTTATTTCAAAACCCTGTAAAAAAATAGTTCGATTGTATTTGTTTGGCTAATTTAACGCACTAACCAAACTATAATTTCTATCGTGTTTGTCGTTCTAAATAAAAAATATAACATTCATAAAAATAGGAAAACGTTATTGGTGTAAAATAAATGTTTTTTGTTTTAAATATTACTGTAGAAATAAAGAAAACAATGAAAAATTCTCAGAAACATTATATTTGAATCAGAGATAAGACCAACGATTCATTGTTTGAAAATGAGTTAACATTTTTATCTCTGATGTTAATATAAACAGAAAAATGTTTGTAGTCGATGGTAGTTTGTCAATTTCTTAAGAACTTGCATTACATTAAAGCACGCCAGTAATAGCCATATACTTGGAAAAAATACCTTGATAAGAAGCTTTGACAAAATATTAGTTGCTAAATATGCCATCCAGAAAACGTAAATTTTAGAAAATATTTACTATCGTTAAAAAATGTAATCTAGTCAAAGAAAAGTAGCAATAACCTTTTCGATAATTGATTATACTTGAAACTGTTAACTTTATAACAAGAATAACACACAAAATAAATCATTCAAATGACTTGAACTTATAGCCATGTGAATTGAACATGCACACATACAATATGTGTCAGTAATCAACGACAATATAAAAGGCTCGTATTTTTCTGGTCAGAATTTAAATAACATTGGTCAGAGTTTATATTAAATGGTCATAATATATCGGTCAGAATAAATAGTCATAATTTAAATGAAATTAAAAAAAATTCTAACCTAACCTAACCTACTAAACAAAATTGTTATTAAATATTCTGACCATAGAATATTTTTATTCTGACCAAAAATTGATTTAAATTCTGACCATTTAATTTGTTTCCAATATAAAAGGTGATCAGTACCGGAAGTATCCAGGGCAGCCGAGTTGTCAGCTGTGGAGGAGCTGCCAGCCGTGGCGGACGCCAGGTCCCCTCGCGAAGACCGGAACTCATCTTCGGGCTCTGAACTACCGGCACTCAGGAGCGAACCTTCACTGCATGAGCTCTGCTCAGTCACCCGACCGCCGCTCCGCTATAAAAGAAAGAAACGTTTTTATTATTATTCGATTGATTATTTCTGTAGCGTGACTTCAATTCAGAATAATTAAAAAAAAAAACAAGTAAATCTATTGATAGGATTTTTGGGTATGTTGTGTGATGAGTACGAGTATGCAAATAGTTTAATGATTTTGGTTTGACCTAATACTAAGGTTTCTTGTTCGAATCATAAGCTGCCAACACGGAGAACTATTTCCAATTCGTACGCTCGTAGTTTGTGACTTGTCTTGTAAGCATAATTAATAAAAAAAGGTATGCATTCAAGTAAGCCTCAATATTTCGAGAAGTAATAAATAGCATAAGATAATTATGTTATGAATATAATATTAGGTTTTTGCAGTAATAATTTAAAAGGAAAAATTGATATTATAAAAAAATACTTAAATTTCAAGATTTTTTAACCTGTATTATAAATTAGCATAGGTACATAGCGAAATGATTAGATATTTAAAAAAATAATTCAGCTTTTATAAGAAAATAAAATGGGAACACTATTTTTTTAAATTACTACCTATAAATTAATGAAAGCGAATATTTACTCTCAGTAATTATTCAAAGTTAGTAACAATTATTGCATCTCTTCCAATGAGTTGTACGTTGGCAAAATATTTTTAAAATATATATATTTATGTACGTAGCAGATAGGAAATAATAATAAAAAAAAAATTCAACGTTCAATAAAATGACAACAAAGAATAGTTTATTTTTGATTTCCACTTTATGGCTATTTTTTACTAAGAGCATAATTATAGTAAATACTTGGAACAAATTAAATACGCATGTGTTTTTAAATATAATCAATAATACTGTAACGGAAGTTCGTCTGACCGGATATGAACTCAAAACTTGTGCTAGTAGTCACTCACTATCTTTGTCTGGGTTATTTTCAATAATAATGATACGACATGAAATATCAAAATGAATTTAATTTTTACAACAATATTCGCTCCATGGAACATGTTGCTAATGGAGCATCTTCTGTTTCAGTTAGGTAATGCCTCTCCGGTTAAAGGATCAAATGATTGGGAAGACAGTGGGAAGAATAATGTTGTATATTGTGTAAAAATTAGGACATCAACATTACTTCGACGATGTATTTTCAAATTTCGTCAAATTTGTCGGTCGCAATCCAAAATTTGGTCGATGGCGAAAACTATTATTTTCTCGTTCCATCCAAGAATAAGTTCATAGTTTACTTGGTGAGTGAAAAAAGAATTCATGTAGCATGCTCCAAGTCATAATGAAGAATATTTATACACCATGCCTCTTCTCTGGCGAAAAGTGTACAAATATAATTTGTTACGACAGCAAGCAAGCATATATTACATTTATTATAATATTATGACAGTTGGCATATACATAAAGATACTATCGTGATATGGTAAAAAAAAATGTTTATTTATGGACAACTTCCTTTGTGTTTAATTTATCATTGAATATTTTCTAATTTATAATGTTTAAGAATCAATGATGCAAGTAAAAAAATACTTAGTCGTAAAGAATTGTCATTTTTCATTATTGCATTGTTGCATTTATTAGTGATCTCCGCTTTCATACTATTTAGTATTATAAATTTTATTTTGCAACGTGCATACATACACTAACAATATAATATATTACCGACACATGTTTACAAACCTTTCTGCGAACAGCAACCGGTGGTGCGGAAGAGTTGACAGGTAATTCCTTTGAATAGTTTTGCAGGCAAAGCATTTTATTGTTTTATTTTTTCAATGAAAATTCAACCACAATTTAAAAAAGTCATTTTTATTTCTGTCGTAGATATTTATTTACGTTCACCAATAGTTCACACACTGTCAACGATCGCAATTTTCATTATGTATAATAAATACCACAAGCATAATATTTAACACTTTTCAACATTTCATTACATTAGAAACTATACACGTATACAAAATATTCACATAATAGATTAATTAAATATATGACGGTTATGTGGTTTGTGGTAGGGATTGTGATACTGGTTGTTATTGTAATTGGTATTACGGTATTTCACATTGAATACCGGTATGGCAAAGAAAAATTAAACAAATAAAGGTAAAGCGGCCAATTGGAATCGCAGCATCGAGCGAATAAATCAAAATCGGTATTTCAATATTTCTTAGAAAATACAGTAATAAACGGATTATTTTTATGAATGATTTTCATGCAATAATAATACATCATTAAAAGGCTGATCAAATCATTTCTCAATTCATATAAAAAAATAATGTCGATAACTTTATTATTCTGCAAGTTTTGTAAGAATTTAATAATAAAATCATTGAAACACTTGTAAATAAAACAGGCGGCTCAGTATTCAAAGTAATTCATTTGCAATTACCCCTTCTTTACATATAGTTGAAAGGAAAAAACCTCAGCCTCCATTTTGTAATTTTATGAGCTAAGAATTAGAATCAATTTTCAGTTTATTCGTAAACCATGCGATAGTGTGTCTGAAGATGCTTCACAAAGAAGCGAAACACATGTTGCGATTTGTTGCATTATGACAAAGTTGTCTAACTTAATTTTACATTAAAAATATACTTCCACAAGTTATTATTGAATCCATCGAAAATGGTGTTTCATTATTTTTTTTCAGCTATCGAAGGAGACGTATGTAACTCTACAGTTAATACATCGCTATTTAATTATAACTAATTAAAAATAGTGTTTTTTGATTGAAAATGCGTTAATAGTTACATAAAAAGATAATCCGGTTTTAAGTATTATTGTGTTTGATTGATAATGTAACGCAGTTGTATCTTCGTGTTACATATTAGTTTGATTGCATGAAATGAATTGTAATGTAACAGTTACAGCATAATACAATCAGTCGAGTTAAGTTTTACGAGTAGGCATTTCAAGATTCTTTTGTTAGCCAACTGAGAGTTGAAAATTATTTCAACAACGTAGATTGAACGAGTGACAGACTCTCCCGCTAACTCTAAATTGCTACACTCCAGCGATTCGCAAAGTTGGTTTCGTAAACATTTTAAAAAATGGTGCTATCATTTTATACATACATTATATGCTTTATTTCCCGTACTTTTTCTCGACACTTTTAATGTTTCAAATCAATATTCCCAAAATTTTATATCTATTTTCTTTCGGAAACTTTTAGATTTGTATGCCATATGAAAATATTGTTTTAAACCATATCATTCGGAAAAGTAATAACAGTAAAAAAAAATAATCATGACTAAGATTAGATCTACAAGATCGATTTCTGTTAGCAGGCGTTGGTATTTGTAATATCTATCCCTCCCACTTTAAAATCCTAAAATGAAGAGGGCAAGTCCTGTACCAGCTCTATCTTTCTATCCTTTTTATCCCTACTTTAAAAAAGGGAGGTTGAACAACTGATTTACAACCAGTTCTCGTAAAAAAAACTCAATTATTAAGCCATATTCTCCACATTGAGAACGGACATGAATTAGAAAAAACCATGACAATAATTGAGTTCCAGCGTAATAAATAATAACAAATGAGAAAGACTGACTTATTGATGGATAAATATACAATATATTTATTTTTAAGTGATTGATTCCTCATAAAAAAATATTCATATATCGACACTTTGTAATTCGGTTGCCGAATACAGTGGAACCACCAATTACACTAACCCGAATTACGCGCTAGCTTGAAATATTCGCCACAAATCCCCCAATTGCACGGTTGCATTCCATTGTTTCTAAGAGACGGCCGTCTGTGCCGCGCATATAGTCTGATGTTGGCTAGCGTCTGTGTATTCAGCACGTGCCAGGCTATACACACATAGCTGGGCGTCTGTCTTTGTGCGGGATATTTACTACTACAAAAATTAAATATTTCGTCCATATTTTTTTTTGCAAAACTAAGGGAAATCTGTTTTTTCCGCGGATAAAAACCAAATCCCTAATTTTGTATGAGATTCACACCAATTACACGGTCCCAAATATAGTGTAAATGGGGGTTTTACTTTATACGTTTTGAATAAATTGATATCATTTATTGATGCAATAAATTTATTCTTTCCTGCACGCGTAGGCATAAATCATTGTGATACATATTTATTCAATGAAGTGAAACAAAATTAATTGAAAATTTGAATAGTTAAAATTGTGTACTCTACCACACGCTTTCTTACTAACGACCCGGGCTTGACTTTTCGGCATATTCAATCGTTCAAGTGCACGCATGAAGATACCGAAAGGCGAAAACCAGGTCGTAGGTGACAAAACGTGTGAAAGTGTACACAATTTGAACGATTTCAATTTAATATTGAAATTCCACCAAGCACCTTCAGTCAAAATCTTAAATTTAAAACGTCTATTGCTGCCTTGACTGTATTACATTTTTTTTATAACGAGTAAATATTTTCTTTAATTTAAGTTTTCGGGATGATAAATTTAAAAACTGATATTTTTTTCAAGAATATTACTATTTCTGGTGTGGAATTTCTTAAGAAATTGACAAACTTTACCATAGACTACGAACACTTTTATGTTTATATTAATTAACATCACAGATAAAAATGTTAACTCATTTACAAACAATGAGTCGCTGGGTCTTATCTCTGATTCAAATATAATGTTTCTGAGAATTTTTGTGAAAAACACATCGACGTTATAGTAAACCTTACCTCATAACATAAGTGATTATAGTATATAAATTTCACGGCATATATAAAAGTTTGATGAGCACTGCTTTACGCACTGGCGATTAGATTATATCTGATTTAAGATTTATTATCCTCTTCAAGCTGCTTATTATAGTAATTTCAATCAAGACCTTTCATCGTATATATAAATCACCATGCTGCGTTGCTCGATATATGCTTGACGATATATGAAGGCATCTCCAATTAGATATCATTACCCAGAAGAGTATGGATAGTTACAATTCATAAAGTATTAACAGACGTACTTTTTAAAATAATGATAATAGTGGTTAACATAACCACATTAACATTGCAAACCATATTTGATTAAAAAAAAAATTAAAATGCCGAAATCAAACATAATTTCAAAATGATAAAAGTTCATCATTGTATGAAAGTGTACATATTGATTATAATGCGCTAGTATTTCAAAAGTAATGTTAAATATGCAGTTTTACATCAAATAATGTGTAAATAAAATCGGATACAGTGATCCCATATATGTATGATATTGGGTAATTTCAAATCACAATTTATTTATTGATTTGGCATTTACTTAGTAGAACTCCATTTTAATAGGGTAAAATATCAAGGTATTTCAGTTCTACAGTTTTTAAAAAAGTAAAAGGTTGATAGCTATTTCGGCTTACGCCATCGTCAGAACTATAGTAGTTCTGACGATGGCGTAAGCCGAAATAGCTATCAACCTTTAACTTTTTTAAAAACTGTAGAACTGAAATACCTTGATATTTTACCCTATTCAAATCACAATATACTCATCCGATTACTGCGAAACAGTTACAACTTGGACAGTATCAGGACAGTATAACCATACAGTCAAGTTTCAATCATATATCGAGATCCCAACGAATAAAGCAGTAATTCACAGCGATTCAATTTTCAATAGATTCGATATTAGTATGACAGATAAATATTATAGCACTAGTGAAAAAGATCAACTTAAGTGACAGCTCAGCGCTCAATGTAAACGAAGCCAAAGAAATATCAATAACAAACCTGAAGACCTACGCTAAAACTACTTATTGAGCAAAGCAATTTAATAATATAAAATCAGGCGCAATTTGATTTGAAACGTAAGTGTCTACTTCGTAGTCTAATGGGTAATGAGGACATTGGTGATATACACTGAATAAATTTGTATAAGAGAAGGTAAGAAAACTACAGTCGCCTGTTAATTTGATATATTTTCTTTCCTATTTAATATATGTATAATAAGTATAACATTAACAAATAACTTCATCAATTTAACTGATGGTGCAACATGGGACTGCCCAGAGATGGTATCGAACGAGCAGAAATGTTTGCTGTGGTCCGTCCTCACACGGGCTCAATAGAACACGCTGACTTGATCGCAAGTAAAGCTAACTTCACGGCATTTGAAAGGTTTGCTAATTTATTTGGGTATCGGTATAACCTTGATTACTCAGTCAATACACTCGTATATAAGGACGAGCTCTCAGTATACGGAATATAATGACATGATTTAAGTGGCTAAGCTTAACTAGCACACTTTTATTATAATTAACATTTTATTTTTTTCTCAAACACACTGGTGCATTTTTCAAAATTATTCCCGTGTAGCTCTGCTTGGGCTATAAATGTGAGGGGTAGACTTATTTTTTGTCGATATCGATTTAAAATGCGGCCATACAATGTTGGCTGTATATACACAACGGGTGGTGATGGGAAACCAATTTGTGCCTAAGACTTTACGTTAAATACTGTGTTTTATTTTTGACGTTTTTTTTTCATAAATAATATAATACTCAATTAGGTATGTATAATAATTAAATATTAATTAAGACGAGCAATTAGGACTTCTGTCACACGAAGTAAAAAAAAACTGAAACGGATTCATAATGCATGAAAAACAATAGTTGGTAGTAGAAATGTGATAATTCAAACTGCGTTCCAATCCAATTGTCTTTAAATAGTAAATGCATTATCGATTGATGTATTTCTGCGCTGGCAAAGCACGAGCCGAAGGCATTTTTTAAGAGGCTTTGATTCTATTCTCGGTGCAATGTCACGGGTAAACTGAAGGCCGAGATTTTTAAATGCGTCTCGATATATTGACTTTACAAATTAGAAAGAAAAAAAAACAGAAATAAATGTTGGGTATAGATTGATTGAACAGTACTGATAGTGTGTTGTTTTATCAGAATATTCTATGTTATAAATCTCATCTAATTGCATATTTAAAAAAACTTCATATAACTCCACTATAATACCGTCTTTGGATCAGTCAAAGTGAGGCATTGAATATAGCGCGTTTGGTAAGATTTTTCATTCTGGATTAGTTATTTTATCGGCTAAATAAATACACACAACGATTCATGTGAAAAGACAACGCAGATTAAATTATATATAGAGAAATTGGGGGAAGTTTCATATTCCATCGCCATTTTAAATATCGACAGTAGGTTATAATAATATCAATATAACTTTCTGAGCGCGTTCTAATAATTGACTTGTTAATTTGTAAAAATCGAAAATACTTTTACCTTAAGGTATTAAAGAAAATGTTTCTCTTGTTGCCAAGGAGCGCGGTATAAAATTCAGACTGAGTTCACGGTCAAAAAAACATGACCTCTGTTTTATAAGAAAATCTGTTTTCCCTGAGTAGAGAAGCAGTGATTCATGCGGCTAGTCGTGGGCATATAAAATCCACGACACCCTCGCCTTTCTCACTCTCTCTCTTATTATTATGAAGAACGAGGAATTTGATCCTAATAATATGTATATACGTGTATCAGTTAATCCATGTTAACTTTACCATTTTGCATAATTGAGATACACTTTATTCAAAGTTATAAAATACTAAAATATCAAAGATGGATTCAAAATATTAAACTCTTTATTAAACTAATTCTTTATTATTTATCAAAGATTACGAGCGGTTTTATTAATCACAGTCATTATAAATTGATGAAAATAGAAATCGATACAGGGTTATTTATACAAAATTAAGTACCTTAAGGAAACAAGGTCCTTAATGCAATTCTACCAATAATTGTCGTTGAACAGATGAAAATTGAAAAAGATATTTAATCAAAGTTTTTTTTAACATAAATCAAATTTGATAACTTTGTTATTCCACAAATTGTGACACGTATATCACAAAGTGACACAAAGATATTTTATTATTTATAAAGTTGTTGGTATTTTCAGATACAAACATTATTTATTTTGAAGCAAGGGCGAGTCAGAAAAGCATTTTTTTATCCTTAAAAAATAACGAAATCAGAAAATTGTTTATTGATAGATTGGAGAAAATTTCTTAAACTCAATAAAACATGAGTCATACGAACGTAAAATTTGTGATGATCATGATCGATTAATAAATAATTTTCAGTATTTTCGTGATTGAATCGGATCTGAATATAAGTTAGTAGCATTTTGAACAATTTATCAAATTTAATGATACATCCAGAAAGTAAGCTAAAGGAAACAAGCCAAAAAGTATTCATATGTCAATCAATAGTAAGAAAAAAACTATGATTATAGTTATAGTTTATTTTGGATCAGTTGCCATGGTCCCCAATTTTACAAGCATTACTTTGATATAATCAGTACACATATTAAGAGTATACAATAAAAATATTTCTACAAGCCTACGTAACGGTCCATAATTTAATAATGTCGATATACCGGTTCGAGGCTCTCAAATTTGGGAACTGCCAATGTTGATAAAAGTTGTATTGTATTTTAGTACTGTACACGGGCACAAAAAAAAATCCGGATAAATGTTGAATGCTTCAACAGGCCATGTAATAACTCGAGAAGAGGTGTCTGGCTTCCTCGGGCACGGCTATATTTGGCAGCAACTATTATGATATTCCCTCTTCGTGTTTCGTATATTAAGAAATAGTTATTAATATCTGTCTATAAGAGATCGCGTAAAATTGGTTGCACAGACAATTATTTTACATTTATACTGATGAATCTTTGTAGACCATCGAAGAAATTAATCATTCATGCCAAATTGTTTCATACGTGCGCGTAATGAATACTTATAATCGTTCACGAATGATTTGATGTTTAATCATAAAATTTCATTATAATTTTTTAAAAAAAAATGGATTTGATAATATTGTTTTCTTCTTCTACGTAACTAGAAGAAACATGTGCGAATCTTAGTTACACAACAAGTGGTAAGCCAACGTTTTTTTAAACATGTTTTTACGTCTTAGTAAAGAAGTTATATACATATTTTTTAATTACCTATGGTACTCAACGTTGTACCCACCACCACTCGCTCCGACTTCACACTCTTCTTAAAAGGTGTTTTCTGTAGCGTAACAATGTTATTCGTGTTTTAAGTTTTGCCAGGGATGTCTAGAGAAATAATATCTCAAGACTTGGTTGCATGCACTACAGTGTGCAGAATGATATATAAATAAAATAATGAAGTTAAATGCTTTTATGTATTGGATTTCATTATCTTTCCATATCACGCGGTGAATTCCTTGAAAGTCTTATAATTTGCCTTAGATGCAACCAAGTCAGCATGACCGACAGTCGTATAATCTTGAACAATTTTCCCCGTTCGTTTATCAAGTCTAGGCATTCGCAAAGAATGTGATCTGCATCTCGAATCATATTCCCGTGTCATATTAGGTGTCAATTTTGTACTGCATAACGTATGTAAAAAATATATGAAAGGTGTGGCAAGAAAATATCAAGGATAGTGCAATCGCGTAGGCGTGCTTTCAGGTAAGCCCGGCTTACGTTGAACATAATATCTATGGTGCGCCAGGCACGGCCGTCTCGACGAAAAACTAATATACATATTATTACTAGCCCCGCCGGCCAAATTTTCCGGGAAATCGATAACACTACCCGACGATGTATATAATACTATGGGCTACGCTAGTGGAGGCCAGCGAAGAAAAACAAAAGGAATGGAATCGATTGTGGCCGTCACACACTTGTTGCCAGTGGAGTACTTCGCGTGTCAATTAAATCGAGGATAAAATGCACAATATTACTGGATATAACTGGCATGCTTTGCTTCTGTACGAGGCAAACATATTTTACACCTAGCAGTGTTATTATTCTATAAATCGGCGGATTTTAAGAATAAAATAAAGAATTGTATCACTTTTAAAGTGTTCTCTGTCAATACTTGATGGAAAGGCATTAAGTGCAAAAATCAGCCACTGTTTGGTACTAACAAATTTATTTAATATTATCAGGATCGGTTTCGGTTGAAAATTCTCGTGATGAGCCGGTATATCTTAATCATGTTCAATAAATGTGGAATTAGTACGTACAAATGTGTTTTATTTTCTGAAAGTATTGTATGTAAAAGAAAATGTTTACGGTCACAATATGTATGTTTGTGTGACAGAGAGTGTGTTGAGAGAAAGTTGACAAGTGGCACCGCAAGCTTTCAAAATAGCCATAAACATGTATGTATTTTTAAGAATACCGCCCTCTGACTGAATTATAATATATCGTCAGTGTTATTTAAAAAAAGCGAATCAACTAAAATCAAATTTTACAGGAGAATCGTTTCAAACTGATCTCAATAATTTATTATGGTATCTCAAACAAGTTTGTGGTCAACCATCGAAGTAATCAACAAATTTACAAAACGGTTCTAAAAACGGCTTTTTTAACAAAACAACGACGATTATGAATTTTAAAAAGAATATTAAAAAAAGTTTTTTTTTGCCACAGCCCACAGAGCCATGGCAATGCTCTGAAAGTGGACACACCTCCTGTGAACGGTAATATAATATTTATTGTTATTATAGTATTAACAATATGACGACAATGTACGGTTTTAGAATGATGCTTATTTATTATATAACGAAATTATAAAAATATTCGTAATTCGTAATTTAATTTTCATAACAAAAATCGCTTTAAGTACAAAACTAACATCTCTGCGTAGGAAAAAAATATGTATCAAATGCAACGTCAGAATTTAGAACGCTAAATTACGATTTTCAAACCGATCTGGACAGATCTAGATTTTTATATTTATAATAATCTGCTGTAAGCCAATATAGCTGCGGTCCATCAAACCTATTATTGGTCAGCTGACACAGATAAGTGATAAATAACACACGTCAATCATTTTTAATTTATATTTAAAATGAATCAACAATTTGAACCACACAATCAATGGGTGCAATTAAAGTTTCGTGTTCTAAATACCACTCCAATAAAAGAATGTTTTAGTTTCATATTAGGGCTTGTCGGTTTTAAAATGTCGTGATTATAGTTAAATTGACGCATTTGAAAATCTTTTTTTTAAATTTTTTGAACCCGGCGTAAATTCTAGATTAAATATTGATTTTATTTTTTGAATAACTTCATATTTTTACTTGAGTCGGACGTGGTTGAAAATAAAACGATATGAATTAGTTTAGTGGTGGGGAACCTGCGGCCTCTTGGCTACTCTGATGTGGCCTTGTGACCTGTGCTATTTTTTTAGATTAGAAAGATAAAGATTTTTTAAAATTGGGTTTTGACTTACTTGCATTGTAAATTAAAAATATTTAGTTTATGGGGGGGGGTATCAACGTTTTCTTTACTGTGGCCCTATGTTGAATCTCTCTCTCTTATTGAGATAACTCCATTATGAGACCATATGCTCTACTTGGGTGCAGACATAGATAAAACAAAGTATTTTTTTGTTTCAATGTTAAATATTTGAAACCGTTTTTCGGCATTTCATTTGAATTATCATTTTTTTTATTATACTTTAATACCCGATTTAAAACGAGTTTTACGAGATATCGTAATTTGAAATCAGGTTTTATCAAAAGTCGGTTTTTGTAAAAGCCCTAGTTCATGTATGTTAGATTTCGTTAGTGTTATTTTAATAACCTTTGAATAGAATACCCTTGGCATACCACTGCGAAGTATTTAATTCGTGTACATATATAGTACATCAATATACTAATATGACCGCTGTATTGTATTAAGTATACACATTACACACACACGGCTGACGGCGATCGAGGCATTGTCAAAATATTATTGATTAGCTATTTTCATAATTTTGTGACGCCAGCGTAAACTATTCTCATTAGCCCACGGTTTCTATTCACTGGTGTGTTTGCGTTAGTACCGTCGCGGTTTGATTAAAAGCCTTTTGTTATTTGACGTATTATTCTTAAACGCCATTCAATAGTTGATTGTGTTTTATTAAAATTATGTTATGTTCATTAGGTTTGCTAACGATAATTAGAAACCTTGCTGTTGTCCTAGAGCCCAATATTCAATAATTGACTTACTTTTTTTCCCCCAGTCGCCCATTTCAAGTTCTACGTGTCTTAAAGTATCTTAAAAGTGAAGTGAACTCAGTTAATACAAACGACAATGGTGTTATCTCACTATGATAAAAAAATAAGTTATCCACTAGAACAAAACACTGAGTAAGGCAAAGTCCAATAGAAAAGTTTGACCATTTTACTATAATACCTTTCTCACTTCACTTCTTGACGGCTCATACAACGAAGCCTCGATACAACGGACTAATGCGAACGAGGTTTTCGTTAAAGCCGTAAGTTCGATATGTAATAAGGTTGGTTACGAAATAGGTTTTTTTCACAAGAAGTTAAATGTACGAATAAATGAACATCAAATTCGACCAGGCTCGGCAAAGCGCATATCGAATTATCGGACGGCGCGCGTTAGCATTGCTGCAGCTCTATGACTGCCTGTTTATCATGCGCATAATATTAACAAGTGATAATTTTGAATACAAACGTGTACAGTGGAACCCCCAATTATACTATCCCGAATTACGCGCTAGCTTGAAATATTCGCCGCAAATCCCCCAATTGTACGGTCGCATTACATTGTCGTTACTACGAGACAGTCGTTGTGCCGCGCATACAGTCAAATGTTGGCTAGCGTCTGTGTATTCAACACGTGCCAGGCTATACACGTATAGCGGACCACGTGTGTGGTATTTTGGCGCTCTTTGCACTTTTTGCGGAAAAGGCCAAATCCCTAATTTTGTATGAGATTCACACCCCCAATTAAACTACCCCGAATTGCACTGTCCCAACTTTAGTGTAAATGGGGGTTTTACTGTATTAATAATAACATGTTTATGCGAAAACATTGGCCAACTTTGACTGCGCTTTGGTAAGCCGGTGTGCTAAGCCTGCTATTTAATTTCATGTGAGAGAACTTTTGTTAGGCAAACAATTACCTGTCAACATGAGAAATTTGATCAAACAATATACGCCGATGCAGTATGCACTAGTTAGTTGGTTACTTCATTGATTTAGTTAACACTTGCATTCGAGCGCTGTGTAAACTGCATACATTATGAATTGACGTGCAGTTGATATTCTTATGTTATACAATCGCACAAGGTTACTTACTACTGTGTGTTGTTATTAGATTCACAATAATATTTAGTTGATTTGGTCCGCAAAACTACTATATTTAAGACAAAAATCGAGTTAGGAACCATTGAGATTGCAGCATTACGTTTTGTTTAGTTATTACAATATTTAAGCAGACTAAGTATTATCAACAAGAAAAAATCTTTTTCACAATCAACGATATGACGCGTTACTTTTTTCAAACACAATATTTTATTATGAATGTTTGAAATCAAATAAAAATCAATTAAAAAATGACTACATATAATCAAAAAACCTGCTGATGATAAAATCAAAATATTTTTTTTTATATACAAGCATCAATCATTTATTTGATATTTCATAAAATTAAAATAAAATAGTTATCAATTGAAGCAATTATTACGAAAATAAATTGCTTCCTGGAATAAGAGATATTACGCAAAATGTTTTATGGATTGAATATTAAAAACAAATATTATTAGGTAAACGTTGAGATATTTGAGCTAAAACAAAGGTATGTACAATACTAATACAAAAACCGACTTTTGAAAAAACCTGTTTTCGAAGTTTTACAAAAAATGGATAATTCAATAAAAATAGCGAGAAAAAGTTCATTTTTTATGTTGTTTATTTATATACATAATAATACACAACAATAAATTATTCAGTGTTAATCTTCAGAAAGTATTATTTAAAAAAAACACAAAGTGTCCACAGATCGTTTTGTAACAAAATTTCCTGATATCGAAAATACCCTTTCGCTGGGTAATGATGTGGGGCATATGGTATTTAAGCCATCAAATAAAAGATCTAAATTTTCTGTCTTTTTATTTATAGACTCGTTTATGGAAAATTCGGCACAACCGGTTACCAAGTTGAAAACCCGGTTTTCGAATGTCACAAATTTAGCCAAAAAACCGGATTTTAAAACCGACAATCCCTAGTATGTATACTCAAAAGATATGCAAAATTTTTGGTAAAATCCAGGGCTGTGGAGACGGAAAAATCGGAGAAAATAATTCGTCTATTTATCATATTGATCGGTGAAATCTACTAGAATTGTTCTACTAACTGCAATCCGATGTATAAAGATATTTTAGAAGTCGGTCCTTTATTTAAAGTCGAATTTCAAGTCATCTTTTTTCATCAGACTCCACGCCCTGTAAAATCGCCCGGGAAAGCCCTGAAAAAGCTCAATATAATCACAAATTAACCGGCTATAAAGCCTCCCTAGTTAACCAAATTACACACGTGATATTTTACAATAGTAAACAATATATAGCGATTAGTTAACCAATAGTCCTGTCTTCGCCTTATTTTTCTAACCCCACTACTCTATTTGAAAAAAATAGATTGAGCGACTAAGTAACAAACAGTTCTCGTAGAAAAACTTCTGGTGAGATACTTCCATTAGGATACCATAAGCTCCACATTGGAAGCGAACATGGATAAAAAAAAAACAAAAACTATATAGACAGTAAGAATTATCTCTTTTTTATACAATAGTTACTTTTTATTAAACAGATTCACTGCAGTGTAACATTCAATGTGGCAAGAAGAGTTGCAATATTTTTTCACATTAAAAACACAATAACGATACCTTTGCGAGTTGCGGCCGTTTTCAAATGTTGAAACCATTTGCGTGATTAGTTTTATTTTGGTCACACTGTTGTGTGTGTTATAAAACGGTGAATGCAACTGAAGATATTGCAAATTCCACATTCTGCAATATTTTCAGTCACACGTTTCGTGTGTTATTATATGTTATTGAGAGTTATGAAATATTCTATAATATGTTAACAGCACAAATTAGAGGTGACATGACTGGTGACTTCGTAATCAGCTGAGGAGTATGGTTCCTATTTTTAAATGAGTAAATTTGTGTATATATTATACGATACGTACATATATGACAGTTGAAATACCAAAAACAATGTATGTTAAATTTCACAGAAATTCATGGCAGTATGTTTTTTTAATTGGCGAAATCAGAGGCCAAAGTTAAGATTATGTAGATCAAGACGTCTTTAGGCATAGCAAGCGATATGATAAAGCTTTCATTCAGATACCTACCTTAAAAAATCCGTATTTTAAATCAATATCGTACAATACAAATCACGCTACTAATCCATTGCCAATCAAGGAGTCCTTCTAAACCTCTAAGCCAGCGTTTCTCAACCATTTCTATCTGCGACCAAAGTGGAGGGGAAAAAATCATCCCGACCCAAGATAAAATTGATAAAATAACACGTGAAGACAAAAATCATTTATTTTAATTATACAAAATACAGAATAAGTACGAACATTAGACCACATTGTTGTGATTTGAATAAGTTTAGAGAGATGTTCAAATCTTGGTGTTATATTAGACAGGCTGCAGCTTATTTTTTCTTCGGGGTGCAGTATGCTTCTAAATTTAGATTTCATTACACTTAAAGCAGAACATTCTGATTCGAGTATTTTGCAACCCGATAAATATACCAATCGACCCATAGATTAGGAACCGCTGTAGTCTCAACTATCTATATATTAATACTCGATAATGTCCGTCCGTCTGAATGATTGTCCGCGATTTTCCCTCCCCCTCCTCCGCCCCAGCCCCGCTGTCACCATTTTTTTATTCATACCAAATACATACTTTTTTCGTTTGTATATGGTCGCGATTTCGCCTTTTCGATGACGTCAAGAAAGACGGTCCTCCTCCCCCCCCCCATCCTGCCCCGCTGTCGTCATTAATTCATTTCTTCATTTTTCTCTGACGTCATGAGTGAATTTTTGAAATCATGACATTTTTAGTTTATTGTGTAAAAACAATTAATTTTCAAAAAATATTCTCTCAAGCTGTGGGATTCGATACCATGCCCCAATTTTCATGCGCGACGTTCGGCCACCCAACGCACTGCTCCACAAGTCCACTTGATGGTTACGAAAAAAAAACTCTATTTAAAGTTTTAGTTAACTAATAATGACATCTGTGGGTGAAATCTTGCACTAAACGAATTTTAACCGTTCTGCAGCGTTGTGAGAGGCTATATAAGGCTGCTCAATTATATATAATAATTTAATATATAATAATTTAATTAACTATTTATTTATATATATACGAAAAATGGTTGTTAGCAAGCTTAAACATTATTCCAAATATTAAATAATTTACGAGGTCTATTTCTGCTAATACGAAAAATAGTTGTTAGCAAACTTAAACATTATTCCAAAAATTAAGTAATTAACAAGGACTATTTTTGCTACTATGAAAAATGGTTGTTAGCAAACTTAAACATTATTCCAAAAATTCAATAATTTACGAGGTCTATTTCTGCTAATAGGAAAAATAATTGTTAGCAAACTTAAACATTATTCCAAAAATTAAGTAATTTACAAGGACTATTTTTGCTACTATGAAAAATGGTTGTTAGCAAACTTAAACATTATTCCAAAAATTAAATAATTTACGAGGTCTATTTCTGCTAATAGGAAAAATAATTGTTAGCAAACTTAAACATTATTCCAAAAATTAAGTAATTTACAAGGACTATTTCTGCTACTAGGAAAAATGGTTGTTAGCAAACTTAAACAGTATTCCAAAAATTAAGTAATTTACAAGGACTATTTTTGCTACTAAGAAAAATGGTTGTTAGCAAACTTAAACATTATTCCAAAAATTAAATAATTTACGAGGTCTATTTCTGCTAATAGGAAAAATAATTGTTAGCAAACTTAAACATTATTCCAAAAATTAAGTAATTTACGAGGTCTATTTCTGCTAATAGGAAAAATAATTGTTAGCAAACTTAAACATTATTCCAAAAATTAAGTAATTTACAAGGACTATTTTTGCTACTATGAAAAATGGTTGTTAGCAAACTTAAACATTATTCCAAAAATTAAATAATTTACGAGGACTATTTCTGCTAATAAGAAAAATGGTTGTTAGCAAACTTAAACATTATTCCAAAAATTAAGTAATTTACAAGGACTATTTTTGCTACTATGAAAAATAATTGTTAGCAAACTTAAAAATTATACCAAAAATAAAATAATTTACGAAATTTCTGCTTCTAAGAAAAATGGTTGTTAGCAAACTTAAACATTGTTCCAAAAATTAAGTAATTTACAAGGACTATTTTTGCTACTATGAAAAATGGTTGTTAGCAAACTTAAACATTATTCCAAAAATTCAATAATTTACGAGGTCTATTTCTGCTAATAGGAAAAATAATTGTTAGCAAACTTAAACATTATTCCAAAAATTAAGTAATTTACAAGGACTATTTTTGCTACTATGAAAAATGGTTGTTAGCAAACTTAAACATTATTCCAAAAATTCAATAATTTACGAGGTCTATTTCTGCTAATACGAAAAATAATTGTTAGCAAACTTAAACATTATTCCAAAAATTAAGTAATTTACAAGGACTATTTTTGCTACTATGAAAAATGGTTGTTAGCAAACTTAAACATTATTCCAAAAATTAAGTAATTAACAAGGACTATTTTTGCTACTATGAAAAATGGTTGTTAGCAAACTTAAACATTATTCCAAAAATTCAATAATTTACGAGGTCTATTTCTGCTAATACGAAAAATAATTGTTAGCAAACTTAAACATTATTCCAAAAATTAAGTAATTTACAAGGACTATTTTTGCTACTATGAAAAATAATTGTTAGCAAACTTAAAAATTATACCAAAAATAAAATAATTTACGAAATTTCTGCTTCTAAGAAAAATGGTTGTTAGCAAACTTAAACATTATTCCAAAAATTAAGTAATTTACAAGGACTATTTTTGCTACTATGAAAAATAATTGTTAGCAAACTTAAACATTATTCCAAAAATTCAATAATTTACGAGGTCTATTTCTGCTAATAGGAAAAATAATTGTTAGCAAACTTAAACATTATTCCAAAAATTAAGTAATTTACAAGGACTATTTTTGCTACTATGAAAAATAATTGTTAGCAAACTTAAACATTATTCCAAAAATTAAATAATTTACGAGGACTATTTCTGCTAATATGAAAAATAATTGTTAGCAAACTTAAACATTATTCCAAAAATTAAGTAATTTACAAGGACTATTTTTGCTACTATGAAAAATGGTTGTTAGCAAACTTAAACATTATTCCAAAAATTCAATAATTTACGAGGTCTATTTCTGCTAATAGGAAAAATAGTTGTTAGCAAACTTAAACATTATTCCAAAAATTAAGTAATTTACAAGGACTATTTTTGCTACTATGAAAAATGGTTGTTAGCAAACTTAAACATTATTCCAAAAATTAAATAATTTACGAGGTCTATTTCTGCTAATAGGAAAATAATTGTTAGCAAACTTAAACATTATTCCAAAAATTAAGTAATTTACAAGGACTATTTTTGCTACTATGAAAAATAATTGTTAGCAAACTTAAAAATTATACCAAAAATAAAATAATTTACGAAATTTCTGCTTCTAAGAAAAATGGTTGTTAGCAAACTTAAACATTGTTCCAAAAATTAAGTAATTTACAAGGACTATTTTTGCTACTATGAAAAATGGTTGTTAGCAAACTTAAACATTATTCCAAAAATTCAATAATTTACGAGGTCTATTTCTGCTAATAGGAAAAATAATTGTTAGCAAACTTAAACATTATTCCAAAAATTAAGTAATTTACAAGGACTATTGTTGCTACTATGAAAAATGGTTGTTAGCAAACTTAAACATTATTCATTTACGAAATTTCTGCTTCTAAGAAAAATGGTTGTTAGCAAACTTAAACATTGTTCCAAAAATTAAGTAATTTACAAGGACTATTTTTGCTACTATGAAAAATAATTGTTAGCAAACTTAAAAATTATACCAAAAATAAAATAATTTACGAAATTTCTGCTTCTAAGAAAAATGGTTGTTAGCAAACTTAAACATTGTTCCAAAAATTAAGTAATTTACAAGGACTATTTTTGCTACTATGAAAAATGGTTGTTAGCAAACTTAAACATTATTCCAAAAATTCAATAATTTACGAGGTCTATTTCTGCTAATACGAAAAATAATTGTTAGCAAACTTAAACATTATTCCAAAAATTAAGTAATTTACAAGGACTATTTTTGCTACTATGAAAAATGGTTGTTAGCAAACTTAAACATTATTCCAAAAATTAAGTAATTTACAAGGACTATTTTTGCTACTATGAAAAATGGTTGTTAGCAAACTTAAACATTATTCCAAAAATTCAATAATTTACGAGGTCTATTTCTGCTAATACGAAAAATAATTGTTAGCAAACTTAAACATTATTCCAAAAATTAAGTAATTTACAAGGACTATTTTTGCTACTATGAAAAATAATTGTTAGCAAACTTAAAAATTATACCAAAAATAAAATAATTTACGAAATTTCTGCTTCTAAGAAAAATGGTTGTTAGCAAACTTAAACATTGTTCCAAAAATTAAGTAATTTACAAGGACTATTTTTGCTACTATGAAAAATGGTTGTTAGCAAACTTAAACATTATTCCAAAAATTCAATAATTTACGAGGTCTATTTCTGCTAATACGAAAAATAATTGTTAGCAAACTTAAACATTATTCCAAAAATTAAGTAATTTACAAGGACTATTTTTGCTACTATGAAAAATAATTGTTAGCAAACTTAAACATTATTCCAAAAATTAAGTAATTTACAAGGACTATTTTTGCTACTATGAAAAATGGTTGTTAGCAAACTTAAACATTATTCCAAAAATTAAGTAATTTACAAGGACTATTTTTGCTACTATGAAAAATGGTTGTTAGCAAACTTAAACATTATTCCAAAAATTAAATAATTTACGAAATTTCTGCTTTAAGAAAAATGGTTGTTAGCAAACTTAAACATTGTTCCAAAAATTAAGTAATTTACAAGGACTATTTTTGCTACTATGAAAAATGGTTGTTAGCAAACTTAAACATTATTCCAAAAATTCAATAATTTACGAGGTCTATTTCTGCTAATAGGAAAATAATTGTTAGCAAACTTAAACATTATTCCAAAAATTAAGTAATTTACAAGGACTATTTTTGCTACTATGAAAAATAATTGTTAGCAAACTTAAAAATTATACCAAAAATAAAATAATTTACGAAATTTCTGCTTCTAAGAAAAATGGTTGTTAGCAAACTTAAACATTGTTCCAAAAATTAAGTAATTTACAAGGACTATTTTTGCTACTATGAAAAATGGTTGTTAGCAAACTTAAACATTATTCCAAAAATTAAATAATTTACGAGGTCTATTTCTGCTAATAGGAAAAATAATTGTTAGCAAACTTAAACATTATTCCAAAAATTAAGTAATTTACAAGGACTATTTTTGCTACTATGAAAAATGGTTGTTAGCAAACTTAAACATTATTCCAAAAATTAAATAATTTACGAAATTTCTGCTTCTAAGAAAAATGGTTGTTAGCAAACTTAAACATTGTTCCAAAAATTAAGTAATTTACAAGGACTATTTTTGCTACTATGAAAAATGGTTGTTAGCAAACTTAAACATTATTCCAAAAATTCAATAATTTACGAGGTCTATTTCTGCTAATAGGAAAAATAATTGTTAGCAAACTTAAACATTATTCCAAAAATTAAGTAATTTACAAGGACTATTTTTGCTACTATGAAAAATGGTTGTTAGCAAACTTAAACATTATTCCAAAAATTAAATAATTTACGAGGTCTATTTCTGCTTCTACGAAAAATGGTTGTTAGCAAACTTAAACATTATTCCAAAAATTAAATAATTTACGAGGTCTATTTCTGCTAATAGGAAAAATAGTTAACAAACTTAAACATTATTCCAAAAATTCAATAACTTACGAAATTTCTGCTATTACGAAAAATAGTTGTTGGCAAACTAGAACATGATTCCAAAAATAAATAATTTACAATTTAAATACTGCAGGGCAGGGCTGTCGATATACGCCCCAGATATATTTCTTTTACTATCAGAATTTCTGGCTTATTCAATAAATACGTTTCTAATTTATTTTTGACGCCTGTAAATTTTCTGACTACTTAAAAATGCAACAAAAATCCCCCGTTGAGGTCAACGGGTTTACAGCTTGTTACTTTAAATACACACAGTAATTTTAAAAAGGTGTATAGCGACGTACTTAAGATACGTTTCAAAGACTTTTTAAAATTAATGGCTGTTGAAATTCTAAGCAGAAAAAAATCGCAAGTTAGTTTTCACTGCTGACTAGTATCTTTGTAAGTCATCAGACCATCATATTATTATTAGGTTAAACTTCAAACACAATAGATTGTACGAACTATCATAATTGTTTTTTATCAAGATATAAAATTAATGCCTATCCCTAACAACACAAACGGTACCGTAATTATTACAAAGCAACATCCGAATAAACTGTAATCGAGTTATAATAAAACAGGATTTCGCAATGTTTCGTGAAGCGTTCGGTCGGCTCACATAAAAAGCTGTATCTATGTGCGACGTCTGTTTGTAAAACACAGCCAATCTCGTGAGTGGCATAGTGGCTAAATTTAGCAATGAAGACGTCACACGGTGTGGGCTTTATATGTTGCAAGCGTCAACTGCGGGTTTGAGGTGTTAATCCTGTCGACGAAGCCTCCCTTTTACGCAAACGGCCTAGTTCTGCTTTGTCTCTATTTATGATAGAACTATTTTTAAAGCAGCATGCAATTCAGATACACAAAAGCCAACTTTTTGTAGTATCGATCGGTTTTGAGTAATGACTGTTTTGACATTGTCTGAAAGACGTTATTATCGTTGTCACTAGTGCATTAGCTTATCGAAAAAATCGCGTTTACACTAAAATGTTTTAGCAAAACAAAAAAACCGGCGACAATGACAGTTAAATAAAATTCGACATATTTGTCGTGAAATATACCTATATGGGTTAACAACATTTAATGCTATACAATCGTGGTTTTAAAAATTACCCATGTGGTATATTTTAGCTAAATTTTCATCATTAATAATTTCGATACGCCGTTTAAATTAAGAGAAAAATGCATTGATTGGAAACCATTTTTTCTTCTCCGTCGTAGAGTTCGCAGAATATATATAACTGACATAGATAACTGAATGACTGGACAGCATACGATTCACGATTTTTTTTCATATGACCTATATCTCAACATAATGGAGGAATTTCAATAGACTTTTTTCTACGAGAACTATTCGTTTATCAGTTGCTCAACCTCTTTTTTCAAAGAGAGTTGGAATAGAAGGATAGGGCTAAGACATAACTAGTGTTAAACTAATCGCTACGCTCCGCTATTTTTACGATTGGAAGGATGATAGGGAATATTTTTATCTTAAACACCCATGCTTTCGAACAGATATCGATTGAAAAAATGCTATTCGTACTGGACTCGAACCTGTGAGATCCGTAACGGACGTCAACGACGTTGACCGCTGTGCCACGGACCCGACATATATTACAAAGTTTAGTACTGGTGTATAGTAGCATTTTTTTATTCGAGTAGTTGAGCATTTTGATTTATATTCGCGTAACAAATCACAGTAAGTTTTTGACAGTAATCTCTTATTTTGTAAGTTGAACATTAGATGATAAATAGTGAGAAACAACAATCATTAGTTTTTGTCTTAGCCGGAGAAGTAAAATTATTATCTCTTATATTGTTATTTTATTTTCATTGTACTATTCCGGTATTGAAAACGTCTTGCAGCAGTTTAATTTTGAGAAAAAATTAACGGCCAATGATATATGGGCGTAGATACACATAAAACGCCAAAACGTAGTGTGATGTAACGCTATGAAAGCTTAACAACGCCCCGCTGAACTAATATGTTGAAAGATCTATTTAAACATTAACTATCTCTTCTATTCTAACCAAGGTGCGGTAGGCTATACCCATAGCTTACCTTGTGTCATTGGAATTAACAATGATTAAAAGTATAAATATAGAAACCAATTATACAAAAAACTAGTAATACTTTTTTAAATAACATACTCAAAATTAATGAAATAAAAACGCAGAAATTTTCCTCCAAATCAAGTAAAATATAAATAAGTGACGCACTCTATAACGCCTGATACAATATATTTTGTTATTTATATACTATAACTTCACGGTTTTGTATCCCCTGTCAGTCTCCATGATTCCTCAAAGGTCATCTCAGGGTTTCGTAGCTCCACTGAGGACATCCTGTGGATGGTTATTAGTGGCTTTCTACGACGACGGGATCTATTCGGTTGGTGGAAGTTCAGACTCTCTTGGGGCATTTGCAACATATGTTCAAGCCAGGTTTATCATTTATCATAGCTTTTTACTGATCCACGGGTTTCGAGACGTGTAAATTTCTTTAAAAGTTTTTGAAAACAGGCAACCAGGAAAAATTTCAGAAATCCGAGTAAGACCTAAAAAGGGTCCCAAATTTTGTCATTTCAAAATATCCGTAAATTTCCAGGATTTAAAAATCAGATAGCAAAAATTTTTGAAATCCCGATTTTATAGTGATTGTTCAATCCCGGTATCCCGGGATTGGAAAAACTGTATATCCCGGGATTACAAACAGGGTCCAGGATTGGTGCCCCAGTCCACTTTGACGAACCAGAGGCAAAGCGATCTGTTTTATTTTCTACCGGCCATTAAAGTTATGTTAGATTTGGAAGGCCTATAAAAATATAAAATGCATTTTTTTCGCTAGGAGTAAGTTATCTTCTACGGTATGTTTCTGTAGATATTAAAATATATCAACCATCAGGGACCTACATCTTTGCTATGGCCATATTTCTTGATTTAGACCGTTTCTAATCTGATTAATTGATTCTAAGAAAAAGAAAGCGAATCGAATTTGAAAATAGTAAGGTATATTTCATAAAATATGCTTTAGCGAAATGTCACATAATAAAGCCATCTATTGAATAATAAACGAGGAAAATGCTTTACATAGTTACAAGACTAGACAATTTTCCAATACAATGAAAACAGCTTTGACATTTGTATCAAACACGAAGAAGGGCAAATTTTATCTTTTTTCTATATATTATGTATATATATTTCAAACGCAATAAAATAGCCGAAGTTATGTACCCACTGTACTATTAATAACATCAGTTGACATTGATAAACGTTGGGTAACCTGTTGGTTTAATAGGTATAAGTGCAAAGGCGTGGTCGACAGCCAATAAACAGCTGTAGGTTCAGAGCCTCAAAGGAGCAATTTATAAGTAGTTACATGTCTAGACTACATATTCAAGGACTCTAATTAATAATCTAATTAACAATTTATATTAGCTAATTAAATGTTATTTAAGCTGCCGCCTATTTTGTTATATTAAATAAAAAAAATAGTCTTCGAATATATTATTATTAAGTAAGCCGGTACGAACTGTACGTATCGTAACTAAAATGTCGCAAAAGAGGCGGTAGGTATGTCCACACTGAAAAACTTTTACGAATAATAGACAACCATGAAATATCTTAATATAATAAAGAAATTTATTAGAATGTAGAACGTTTCGTTGCGGAATAATTTGTAACGAAAACAATTGATTACAAGATATGTACAATCAGAAATAATTTCCTACCACGAAAGCGAATTCATTTTTTTATAAAATTGAGTACCAATCGCCATTTTAATGATGACTAAGGTTAAAAAAAATACATTTTTCCGGAGAACAGTTTAAACGTTAATAATAAATACAAAATTTATTTTCATTGGGATTTATTATAATATTGATTCAATCTTCTTTATCTTACCTCCTCTTTGCGTCCAGTAGAAAAGAAAAAAAACCCGACTTTTATTCTGTAATTTAAAACCTATAAGATATATTATATGCTTAAAGAATTGTAATTATTATTAGTTCATTCGCAAAGCTTGCGATGTTATCTAATGATGCTCCCCAAGGCAGCGAAACACGTGTTACAAATTGTAACAACAATCAGAATGTTGTGGAGATTTTTGTGGAAGTTCATTTTTAAATAAAATAAAATAAGCTTAAAAAGGAATTAAGTAAGGAAGTAATCTATAATGAGTTGTTCTTGGATAATCATTACCGGTACATTAATATTAGAAACCGGTCCTGTAAGTATATTTTAAAAATATTTTTAAGAATATAATATTTATAATGCTTGCGTTTCCATCAAGAATTGACGCCTTAAAAGAGTTTTATAGTCATAGTATAGTTTGATAACGATGGAGGAAGGCGATCAAAGAAGTGTATTTAAAATACGATACCAATATGAAAATAAACAAAAATTAGAATCAAATCTACTGTTATGCGATTAAGTTCAATGTCTAGGTGGCAAAGCTAGCTGCCAAACATTTCCACGGCAATTATTTCAATATAATAATAATTAATTTCTTCATTATAACAGTACTTCGTGTTTTTTTCCTTGTGAGTCAAAACGTAAAACATGTAGTTGCCGAAGCAAATTTCGTCAGGTGATCTCACGGACACTTGAACAATTTGACATGGTCGTTTAAACAGTATCGTAAGTACGCTGCGGGCAGTAAAACAGATAAGTAATAGCAACAATAATTGCTTCATAATAAATTTTAATTAACATTTTACTTGTTTCTCAAGGCATTGTCTATGCCTGATTTTGACAGGTCATAAAATATTCAAATGAAAATCGGAAACAAGTGTTAAACGGGGCAGTCATAACCAAGACTGTGGAGTCGTGGGTTTTGTCCAAAGTCGGAAAAATTTTACGACTTGGACCCATTTAAAAATATATATATATATATATTTAATGTATTTAAACCACAATAGTCCATAGTGTTGCCACTGCATGCTAGGCTAACTAAAGATGATCTGATGATATATATTAAACAAGATACAATGAAATGATTGAAAAAATCTTTGGAGTCGGAGTCGTCTTTTTTCAGCCGAATCCACAGCCCTGGTTATAACAGCAGTTTTTTTTACCATGTACGCTTTCAATGTGGAGCGTATGGACACCTAATACATTTTATCTCATTAGAAGATTTTTTACGAAAACTCGTCAGTCAACCTCTCTTTTTTTAAATATAGTAGGGATATAAGGATAGGGCTATGGCAGGACTAGTGGTTAGCTGATCACTCTCGCTACGCACGTTTTTTATGATAATATTTTAGAGGGAATACTGGACATCATGCCATTGAACAAAAATTCATAAATTGATTGAAAATCAATCTTTAAATACGGTCCGTACATGGAAACGTGACCTCCCTGTTCTACGCCAACGACGTTGACCACTCGACCACGCAACTGGCAGATAAGACTGTAAGAGCAGTACTTAGCCATTTTTCAATGGCATAGTGAATTATGTTATTTTTTTAACCGAAAGCCATTTCAATCATAAATTAATGAAACTAACACAAAATCGATTGGTTAGCTGCCAAAAGACAATTGAAAAATAGAGGAAGGAAATTATAGAAAAAGTAAGAAGCGTTGTATATTGAGAGTGAAAGCAGTCGTAGACAGAATTATTGTTAAAATTATCTGGGAATCAATTTTGTATTTAAATATTGTAAATTATCTCTCACGAACATAAAACCAACATTCACACAGGCTGTTAAATTTGTATGGAAAACGTTTATCTTAAGTTATTAACCACAAGCACCTGAGTTATTATATGCTAAATAGATTAGTTCGCCTGGCCTTCCATAAGGACTTTTACGAATTAACAACGCGTAGGTCTACGCATCTCGTAGACCCTTCGTAGATGATATAAGCCAGAGGTCGGAAAAGTGGTGATCCGCGAGAGAGTTTCGGTTATCCGTAGAGGAATGTGAAACCATCTTCAATTATTATTTTTTTTACATTTTTTGTAATATTAATTAAGCTGCAATAATTTCGTTATAATTAATGGTTTTTTATGACTACCTTTTACTACCTGTGGTGCATTTTATGTTCTCTATAACTTTTTGAATAAATACTTTTTAAAAATCTTAAAGGGTGTTCCGCGGTATTCAAAATGGTGTATTTAGTGATTCGCAAGGTTCTAAAGTTTGCCGGCCGCTGATTAAAGCAATACTTTGAATAACTTAAAAAAAATCGCATTGTTCCTTTCAATAAATGAGTGAAAATTTGTTTTTTTTTTTAGTTCGTTTCAAAAATCATTTTAAATAAAAACTTTTTCTCTTAAATGCTTAATTGATTTTCTTTTGAATAATTTGAGCAAAACCAATCTTGAGATTTAAATAAAAATTGTACATTGTGTAATATATAACTGTTTTCATTATGCAACAAAAATACTCAAAGCACTCTGAGATATTTTTCTTGGCGATATATAAAGTAAATTACCAATGATTTTTTATCTTTAATTTAATACTTCTAGCAGAAGTAAATACATTAGCTTTGTCAACACATCGGTAAAAAGAGGCTTAACCCTGAACTCTCCAGGGGGTAGTAAATTTAATACACTAGCCGAAATTCAATGTAAGTTAAGGGTAATACGATGTGCGGCATACACGCACATTTTGCGATATAAAAATAGATATGAAGTAAGACAAAAATACGCGGTTTTTGATTTAAAAAAAAAAGAATTAACGCACTTTGAGTCTATGGAATCATGTCATTTAAATGTAAAATTATTTTTTTGACATCTTTTCTATATTATGCATGTCGCAAAATCTTTCCATTTTCCTATTTCATTCTTGACAAACTTTTTTGTGGAATTAATATTTTTTATTTTTAGCAAAACGTTATGTAATATGTTAGAATAATTAAGGTGTAGTCAGCATACTAAAAATACGACATAGGAAATAATTGAGTTTTAGATATTTTAGTTAACGATATAATTTTTCCTTGTTTAATAATATTTCGATAATTCTGAAGAAGCCTCTATCAAAATATAAGAAATAAAATTACAACTTACTGCTTTTGATAAAAATAAAATATGTATAGAATCTTTAGGGCAATTGAAATATGTTTTGGCTAGTAATTGCAATACTGGATAAATATATCACTACCGAAATTACAAAAAAAAAGTTTAAATAAAGAAGAAAAAAACGACAAATTGGGAGCGCAATACGGAACGCGTAGATAAAAATCTGTTACTCGATAATTCATATAAAATACCGTCGATAAAACAATCATTATCATAAATAACTAAAAATAATAATGCATCATCGAAGGACTTGTCAATTCTGTAACAACTCTTAGCAGATGTTAACTCTTTCAATTCATTGCGAACGGTTTTATTATAATGTGTCGGTTTCTATGCATTCAAATTCGATTTCAGTTAATTTTCAATACCGAAATCTTTGCAGTTTTAAAAACTGTAATTCGGTATTAAAAAAAAACACAAATAATACCGGGATCCCGATTTAAAATCGATAGTTCTACCGTACCTCAAATTATACCATACTCTATAATTTCCGTAATCGTAAAAAAACATATTTTTATGAAGAAATTATCTATTTAGTAAAAGCATATAATAGTTGACTAATTGATTTTTTGATAGGCCACGGTAATATATTATTTATTATCTCGTTTATATCCATGTCAATATTTAGAAAGTTATGGCAGATTATAAACGATTATCTTCGTCTCATCAAAAACAATGACTCTATGAACAGTCCACACTGTCTAGTGGACGTCCTATATAATTTTTGTAATATAACTATCGATGGACTGAAGATGTATTGTACGACAGAAACTAGATTGGCGAGAATATATCAACGATCAAACAGACATTGGAAAATATCCATTTCGTTGATTAAAACTAAAGCCACCAAAGCGCAACAGACAGGCACAACGAAGCGATAATAGATTATGATTTCGGATAATGTATTACTTGAATATAACTTCAGCTTCCAGCGATTGCACAATTTTATTTAACCATGTCGTAAAAAGCGACGACTACTTTTGGAAAATTGAAAAAATATATAGAATATAAAAACACATTATATAACTTTACATATACCACTGGTGATACTTGTTTTACCTCTTTAAGAAGTTAAACTAATAAAATGAAGACATTTATGTAGATTTCAAGATATCAAGAAATACACACAGACTTAGTGTATATCTTTTTTAACTGGAAGACGATTTCGCAGCTTTTTACGACTCAAGAGTACAGATTTTTTTAAATCGTATTTATAGCACTTCATAAAAAATGAATACATAACATACAAATAGGTATATTAGGAAACGTGACATTTATGAAATGTTCACATGTTTGCCTATAAAACTTTTACTATCCGAATTGAAAGGAAAATTTTATGATACATACGCTGATAAAATGGCAAATAAAGGGTAATTGATATTGCGTTACTGTGCACCTTCTCGCTCATTTTTTTTATGGAAGCAAAATACACTAGTGTGTTGACAATTAACAATGCTGATATAGTATTATTTATGCTATAAAACATACAATAAATGTGTCTGTCTGTCTATCACTCAAAAACACTCCTCCCAAACACGTGAACAGTTTTCCCATCCATTTTAGATAAACTGTGGTATTTTCAACATATAACATAAGCTAACACCAAAAAACGCAAATATTTGTATTTCCAGTGTGTGCGTTTAGAATCTCAATACAACCAAGGCGAAACCGGGCAATACAATATCTATTCTATTTATATAACACACACGTTATTTTTATAGATTGGATGAAATCACATTTTTATAAGCACTGTCATTATATTGGAAAAACATTATATTTAAACATTTTTGTACTCAATTTGAATCGTTCAAATTATGTACACTCCCACAGATTTTGTCACTAACGACCCGGGTTTCGCCTTTCGGCATCTTCAGGCGTTCAAGTGCACGGATGAACATGAACTGACGCTTAGTAAATTAATGTTTCGTGTTTATATAATAAATAAATGTATCACTGAGTCTAAAGCCATTGCTGGCGAAAAGGATAAGCTCATGGGAATGCCCAAAGATTTGAGTAGTGAGTGGTTTTAAGAATTATATTTATTTGTTTGTCGGAAAAGGTTTTATGACTATATTTATATAGGGTACAGAAGTAGCGACCCGGCATATGTAATATTTCATTTATTTATTAATTTGAACGATTCAAATTTAATATTGAAATTCCACCAAGTACCTTTAGTTGAAATCTTAAATGTTTGTACTAATTCCACATTTATTTATTGTGATCATGTTTCCCTCAAGACGAACATTTTCAACTGATGCTCGTCATGAGCAAAACTGGTTCTGATCACATTAAATAAATGTAGAATTAGTACAAAAGAGTGTTTGTTTTTTTTTTTAAATAAAAATAAAATATTGTTTATAAGTTTCCGTAGAGAGTTACACGTTTGTGATTTGGTAAAAAGTGAGCGTGGTAATAAATAAAGAACGAATTTTAATCAATCCCAGGCGAAGCCGGATAACAAAGTAAATACATCAAACATGAGGTATTATTAAATAAAATGCATTTGAAAAAAATGCATTAGTTTACTGTAAAATCAGCCCAAGAGCGTCGACCATTCGACAAGATGGCCAAATAACAAATTTGTCTTATCATTATTTTATTTGTTTGAAGTAATATTTTTTGATGGATGCTGTAGTAACTTTGTGGAAAAAGAGAATGCAGTGGGCATCGTGTTTAGTAAAGCAATATTTATGAAACGATAAATTTCATCGTAGTATTCAATTGATATTTATAGGCCAATACTACTGACGTAATTTGCAGAAGTTGTATTTGCATATTCAATAAAAAGAATTGTATAATACGTACGAATATGACAAGAAGCTTGGTAGTAATAAGTACCGCACCCACTTCAGACACACTAATAAATAACCCTGACATTCTAAAGATTGCCACTTCGAAGCAAATAGAGATATACCTATTATGATATTAACAGTTGTGCGACCTCAACATTTTGTCGAATAAAAGTTTAGTAATAAATTTTGACAACACAATGATATGTCCTGGATTTGAGAGCTGAACTTCGATAGAGATGAAAAATTCTAAGAAATATATATATAAGTTTGTTTGACTTGCAAGTTCAAATAATGAGCAAATCTTCAATGATACATTTTCGATTCAATTACGAAGAGGGAATGTTAAAAGAAGTTAATCGATTGGTTATATAAAAAAATCATTTTCGAGTAGTCAGAAACAGTACAACAAATAATTTATGAAAGTTATATTAATGCAAAAACACACATATGAATAAAGAGTTTAAGTTCTACGAATATTATTTTACATGTTGACGGTTATTCGTCTTATGCCCTCATCAGAACTATGTTTAAACTTATAATAACTTAGCTAAATATATACATTAATATAAGTATAAACATAGTTTTGATGAGGGCATAAGCAGAAATTGCTATCAACCATATACATACAGCGGCGGATTAAGCACTAGGAAGCCCCCAGGCGGAATGAAATTTGGAGGCCCTGTTTTTCGAATTACTAAAACTGAATTTAAATGTTGTATGGGTTTTATAGAATACATGGTATTTTGAGGTCTCTTAAATTTTAAGGCCCCAAGCGGGCGCCTGGTAATCGGACCATATATTGTAAAATAATATTTTTTTTTTTTTTACTTAAATACTTTGATATTTTTTCACCTTATTACAATAAAGTTCTACCAATTCAATCAACACATACGTATACGTCGACAGCGAAGAACTAAATTATAGATAATTAATTTATAATCCTATTTTTTTCATTTATTTCCGATAGCTGTCTTTCTAAATATAGTAAATATATTTGTAAATGATAAAATAAATTATTGTTTAGCATATTATCGGATTACTTTAAAATTGTAATTGTGTAATTCTCTATCCATCCTTCGTTGTCATAATATTATAATCTTTACGGTAAAAATACGACTTAACTTGCAAGGTCATTAAAACTAACACCAACATGTTATATCTAGTTGAATGTATACGTAGAGTGTCCTAAACAATATTTATATTACACTATCAATTACTTGATTAATTTACTACATACTATATTGAATATATTGTAAGATAAACACTTTTTCTACAGTTGTGTAGTGGAAAAAAATCGAAATGAAATCCGGAAAATAGCAAAAAATGGCCATTGATAAATTATCAACAGATTGTCACGGTAGTCGATAAATAAATATTGAAGCATTGTTTACATTAACACTTCCAGGACAGAGTTCTAATAGAAACAGCAAATAAATTGCAGATGACGATAGAAAATGAGTAATAAAAGGAAAAGCAATGTAAGACAACTCTTTAAATCATTATTACACGTAAAATACTTATGTTTCAATTTCAATGTTTATTTTACTTTTTAAAGCAACTTAAAGAGAAGTAATCACATTTCGTCGGTAATTTTCTACAACCTCGTATCTTAAACTCACGAGAGACATACATGTACTTTATTCTACCGCTATAAAACACCACTGGAATGGTTTTGTTCTCAATATTTTTTGTGGAATTTAATAATAGAGGAAACAAAGAAGTTTCCATCCATGCTTAACATCGCACATGACAATATTATTAGCAAGCTTTTTGTATTAGGTTAAATAAAGCATAAAATATTACATATATATTTTCTGGTATGCGAGTTAAGGAAATATGTATGTATTAAAAACTAAAACTCTGGATTCATTACATCAAAAACTGAAAACTGACAAAAGTTGATATGCGTTATTCTTGAAAATTAACGACGATTTGCTATACATATATTCAAATAAAAATCTGCACATCGATTTAGCTGTCAACAATATTACGCTCTTTTTTATTACAATGTAAGTAAATGTTAATTTAAAAAATCAAAAAAAAAATGCTTAACGTTCTCTACTTTAGAAACGTTTCACTCGATTATTTAAAGTGATTTTGCGGATTGTATATTATTTATATATTCATACTTTTAACGTTTCCTTCATTCTGTCTGATCAACTAATTATGTTTACATGTTGAATGGTTTTTAAATAACTTTACAAATAAAAGAGTGCTGTTATTAAAAAAAAAACACTATTAAAGCGTTAAATGTATACTTAATAATAAACTAAACCATTGCATACATATTTATTATAAATATATATTTAAAAAAATCATTTAAAGTGAGCTCAACACAATTTCGATACCGCATTAAAATGTAGCTTTTTAAAATGAATAAAGATTATATTTTAAATGAAACATTAAGTTCATTTGTAGGTCGCAATTATGCTAACCTCATAACACTTTAGCATAATTGTGGTCAAATGAGGTCTGTACATCAAATTCAACAGACAGCGGCATGTAGTGAGTGAAAACAAAATTCACGACTACCAAATTTAAACATTTTAATGGTATTTACGCAAAAAAAATACTTAATAAATACACGGTATGATAACAAGATAAGATAATAATAAACCAGACAATTTTAAGTAATCAGAAGTGACTTCTTCAGTAGATACTGTGTTTAGTCGAAAATAACAAGAGATATATTACTGTTGATAAAAAATAAATTAAGATTATCTTCTGCGATACATTAATCTAGTCTGATTAATAAGTGACGTTTATAAGTTATCAATTGTAGTAATACAATGGAAAGCAATACCTCCTCAACCTCTTTGATATCGCATTGTCGAAAGAAAAATCTCATCTTTTACTAGGGTTTCAAAAGAAATACTAATGAAATTTTCCGAAAGTCTATTATATAATATTATAGATGGCAGTATAAAACGAATATAATCCGAAATCGAATATAATCAGTCGATATTTTGTTAAGATGGCGACAAATAATATGAAGCATTTTAAGTAAATAATACGAAATATTAATTCTACAAAAATATTCAAATTTTAACGGATTTTTTTATTTCAACAAGATAAAGTGAACTATCTGTTCTTGTTTTATTACTCCGACCACGACGTTTTCCACTTCCTGTATAAAAGCGGTGTTACGTTCTGCTACTTGTACATTACTCGAAACGCGTTCTGATCATCATAACAAATTCAATATATATGTATATTAACTATACACGACTCACTTCAACACGTGAATTAGATAATATTTAAAAAAAATGGTAAATATGATTTACAACATGCTAATATTTTTCTCTCTCTTCCCTGTTTGAAACAATACGATTCGCTGGAAAACTTAATTGCGGATAAGGAAATATCAAAAAAATAACGGCATTACAGAAACCGATAATCTATGGGAATAACGAAATATTTTTACGAAAATTCGTCGCCATTTTCTCTGTGGCTCGTTTTAAAAAAGTTCCATTTAGCATGTCGCGTTGACTTAATAATACTGATATTATATTTTTATTTCGCGTAAATTATCGGTTTCTTTGATTCCCATGTATGTTAATTTGGCATTTTCTTATTCGTAATTAAAATTCCTACAAAACTACATTGTTATAAGCGGCATTTAGTTCATGTTCAAGTCGAAAAAAAGTAGCATGTTGTAAAGCAAATTACCAAAATAATATTCGGAATAAATTCAAATTGCACTGCACGTATGATATTATATTTCTAAGAATCAAGAAAAAAATCAAAGAAATCGTATTTAGCAAAATGTCTAGGAATGGTTCATGGTGGCATTTTGTTCGACGTCCCACTTGGCGTGTTAAACGTCAATCTACCGCAAATACAATCGCAGTTTTCGAATACAAATATACTAGGTAACATGTACCCAATGAAACAGCGGATAAAAAAATACTTCTATTGTTTTCAAATACTACCAGACCCTGTCAAACAGCATCGACGTTACGTCATAAAAAACAACATGGCACCCAACAAGTATTGAATTAAGATTATGTATATAAATCAGCAAATAAACTCAAAGTAAGTTAATAGATAAATAATGAAAATAAAACGATACTTTACGTGTAAATATTTGAATATATGAAAAACATAGAACATAATTGTAACATGTAAAAGTATATACAAATATCTTTTGATTTACACGGAATCGGTTGCACAAGTCAGGGTTTGGTTTAACGAAATAAATTCATACATTTTTTTTAATCATGAAGAATTAGACAATATTAATGAAATGATTGAGTTGATTTATATCTAATTTATTTTTTAATATGATCAGCAAAATTAAAAATAGAGTAAATAGGGTTTTTCAACCAATCTCCTATTTTACATGGAAAAAGGTAATCAAGGTTTAGACGACATTTTTAAGAAACCAATTGACCGTATCAATCACGGCATCATTGTGCGTGATTTCATCACCTGGGCACCGGCTTTCATGAAATCCATATCCGATGTGTTTTACATGGTCGACCTTCTTAATTTAACCGAATACCTTGTTTAATAATTATTACGAAAATAATATTTTTGACAGGTACTTCATTTAAAATGATTTTTTTCCGGTTCAGTTGCTATGCATATAATAAAAAAGAAAATATTTCATTCTGAAAAAATAGATAAGACCGATAACGTTGGAATTTAAAAAACAACTAACGTAAATTTTCCAATGATAATTTCTAGATAAGAAGAAAACAAATAACAATTCTAAGTCACAATTAAAAAATATTCCGTAAATAACATTTTTTTTTAAAACAATTTGCATTATGATTTAAGATTTCGATTGAAGGTGCTTTGTGGAATTTCAATATTAAATTTGAATCGTTCAAATTATGTACATTCACACAGAGACGCCTGAAGACGCCGAAACCCGTGTCGTTAGTGACAAAATCTGTGTGAATGTACATAATTTGAACGATTCAAATTCAATTTGCGTTATAATTAACATCTATCTGATATTTTTAAGCATGTTTAAAAAAGAAAGTGAGGAAAAATCATTAGTATCAATTCCACTAAAATTCCTCCCCTTAGTAACAAGTAACAACGCTCAACCGTCTGCCATTAACCAAAGGTTATCAATTAAAAGAATTTGATCCAACGAGATTTGGCGTAAAATATTCCTAAGATCTAAAAACTGAAAGCATGCACATAGGCCCAAAAAAGTGACACATGTTTTCAGCTGGAAAGTCCAAGTCTTTCCCGATCACATAGATATTTTATTCGCATCTTAAAAATATTTGTTAAAGCAAATGTTTCACGCAATCAGTTCTTAAAAAAATATGAACTCTCATTATACAATCGCAATATTCATTATAGGATGGACAGTTATAGTGTACACATTAACTGTAAAAAATATCAATTAAGAATTTATGTATAAAAAAACTGGCTTGGAATCAAACTAATCTTCTTGGGAGGAGTGGGGCGCGCTTCTACGTGACATATCAGGGCATACAATCCTTCGTATAATAAAATGGTCATTCTGAATAACACAATTTCTATTGTTTATGAAAATTGGACGTTGTATTCGTATACTCACGTAATTCGTCATTATGTAACTGTATGGGTGAATATGGTCCAAATTAATTCATAATATATTCAATTGTTATAAGAGATAGCTGTATTGTTTGGGTGAATATAAAAACACGAACACATTGACAAAGTGGACATGTTGTGTGAAGTAAAAAATCTACACAATCATTTTGTTTAAAATAGCATTTTTATAGGTATTACATTTTAAGTTATCTTATTGGGATATAAAATAATAGTTGCAGCGTAATAGGTACGTGCTGCCAATTTAATACATTTCAATATAATTATTAATCTTAAGCCACTTAAGTCGTTCAAAGATAAGATTGTAGATGACGGTAATTTTGTATCGAAAAACTTTATTGCCAGCAATGAAAAATAATAATTATAAAAATACAGCGATTACGTAAAAGAGAAATTCAATCGTTGTCGATTGGTAGATTTATGTGGTGCACTTTTTTGGACAATAAATTGAAAAGTAAATTTAGAGAAACTTTAATAAAAATCGACATTAAAGCAAGGTGTGAAACAATTGTTGAATTTCGTATTAATTTACGGCGAGCAATCATAAAAATACATTATGCGATTTAGACAGTTTTTTTATCAATACTATTCAGTCGATAGTTTGACGCTAGCATTATGAAATTTTCTTCAGAATTAAAATTAAAATATGAGTACTTCGTATAACCTTCGATATTATTTCTGAATTAAGTTATTTTCATTTTGGCGTGAATTACAATTACAAAATTTGCAATCAAGTGCAAGAATTTTATTTATTAACAGAATATCCAAATGCAATATTAAAAAATGATTCATTAAATATTTATTGACGAAACCGTTTACGGCCTTAATAAATAAAATTAAGAAAGAAATATAAATAAAATTATAATATATTTAAGATTTATTTAGAAGATCTGACAAAAGCACAATTCGTCGTGTGATTTTATTATACACCTCCTCTATATCGATCTTCGACGAAATATTCTTAACGGGAACTTAGTATGCTTAATTGAATTGGATTTCACTTGGTAGAGCTTGATTATAATAAAGCCAAAATAAGCGATGTACTAATTGCGATTATAAGCGATGCATCAATGAACGATGTAAGTATTATCAAATATTGTTAATAGATATATATCAGTATTCAACTATCGTCAACAATATTATTTTTTATTTAATTATAATGGAGTTCTACTAAAAATGACAGTAAATCTTGACTTTAAAATACGATGCCATCAATTCGCTTTAGTTGTCTTCATTTATTCGATAATAAATTTTAAAAAGCGTCGGAATCATAAAACGAAATAAAAATAATTTATATTTTGGAAAAAATAAACATTTATCTGAACACTTCTTGTAGATATTTTTTTTCCTGCAATTTTGTATACATTATTTCCAGTATCACAACAACAAATAAACAACAACACAAACCGTCTTATATTTGACAGCCATAAATGTCAACAGATAAAAAGCACAATCTTTAGATTTGAAAAAAGAAAATCACTTTAATGAATTAAAATCCATAAAAAAATGTAGGAGCACTCAATATTTCGATACGTTCGAAAATGGAACACAAAATGCGAAAATTTGTTTTTCACTTTCGCGCGCTACGGTGCGTCAAAGTTGAACCGAACGGCATGACTGACTGAACGAACTCAACGAACGGCGAGTGAACAGGCAAACGCGGCGGTCTGTTGTCAACTTACGGCATTATTGGACACAGGTGAATATTAATCTCTTCACCAAGCAGTGTCACTAAACTGAGGTAATTGAAAATTAAAAAGAAATGTTAATTTATCGATCGCTGTGAAGATTGCGATTTTGCAGTGTCGACTTGTATTCAAATGTAAATTCTTCGTCGAATGCTAAGCGATACGTATAAATTCTTTGAAAATTGATGAAGATGGAGTGTTTTTTTATTTGTATACTATAAACTTTCAGTTTGAACGCTGTGTACAATTTGGTATCAGAAGGTGTGAAATTTTTTTGAGATTTAAATATCGTCGACCAGAAAGAAAACTCATATATTCTCAATATACTGCCTGAGGATGATTATTAAAGAGACGAAACACGTCTCAACATTTGTAATGTTGATATTACAAATGCTCAACTTCTACAAAGTGACCGGCTAATCCATTAAAGACAGAACATTTGTTTGCCCAATTAATTTTAAAATGGCTTTGAAACATCCTATGATCATTTGAAGATTACTTGTCAAATTTGTGTTAATTTATAAAATGGTATTATTATAATAAATATGACAAACTGTTTTACTTTGTAGGATTTTCAGTATTTTAAGTTTATTAACAGATTTCAATGTTTCTTATGGCTCAAAAACATCGACTTATATGTAATTAGTACCTGAAATATTATCAGCCATTTTCGAAAAGGCGACGCAGAGTGATAATATGAAGCACACGAAAGAGTCGTTATTATTTTCCATGTCCGATTTTAATACATGTATGTAACGATATTAAAAAAAACAATTCCTAGTTCAAGACAAGTATTGAATTACTACCTGAACAACCACCACCCCAACATCATTATTGGGGCGAAGGTTTACTCGTGTACGGGGTACGTGATCAGGTATCGTTCGTTTCCTGGAAAGTTTTTAATTCGCATTTCGAATCAATGCAACGAGAAATGGGGGGAAAAAATGTAATAATAACGAAATGACACTAATGCAAATAACCAAAACAAAAATAATGTGCATTAAAAAAAAATTAAAATGCTAATATCAAATATAAGCCAACAACGACTTGAGAATTCCTGCTGAATATATTATATAAGAGATTGAGTTTTATAAACCACAAATAAAATTGAATTGACAGTTATTTTTATAAGTATTTTTATATTGAACAATACGTAAATTTAACATTATCATCTAGCACAGTGTTTCTCAACGGCGGGCTACAGAATGTTCCAAGGGGGCCACTGAGACCTACAGTTTTGGGGATTTTTTTTTTGCGAAATCTGTAAATTGGTGTGTTTTAGACATTGGAATGTCCGAGAAGAGAAAAAAACTCTCACGCTCATTCATTGTTGCAAATCCAAAAAATCCTTATAAAACTTATACTTTAATGTTACAAAGCAGGTATGTGCCATGGAAAAAATATCACACTTAAAAAGGGCCACGGGTCTAAAAGGTTGAGAGGTTATGATCTAGCACAGTGGAGGAGGACCTGCGGCTTTTCGGCTACTCTGATGCGGCCTTTTGACTTGATAAAAATATTCACTTTGATCAAAAAATTATACGCAAGCGTTTGGAAAAAGAGAGTTATCAACCCGTTGTATAATATAAAATAACTTTAATTATTCTACGTAACCTAAGTTATTTTATATTTTTTATTAAAATGAACTTCCACAAAGTTACCGCCGAATCCATCGAAAGTATTAACACATTATATGTTCGACAGTCGAAAAAAGGAGGGGGGCGTTGTCAACGTTTTATACTATACGTACTATACCTTATATTAAATCAGATAAATTAATGTGGCCTTTTGTAATGAAAAGGTTCCTCACCTCTGATCTAGCATATTTCAGTAGTTATAATACGATAGATTCATCCCTCAGTATGTCCTTCAAACTTTTTAAGGGACATCGACTTATACGAGGTAGGTTTGGATTCAGATTAAAAACTTTGTTATTTACTGGTTGCATTACTAGTTGGAGTACGTGTTTCGTCTCATTGAAATGCATCTTAGGACTGAGGGTACAAGTTCGTTGTAAGTTAAAACAAAACACTGCTATATCCTATATTATATTTGTACTTTCAAAATCAATAAAATATTATCATTTACAGAGTAAGTTTTGCAAATCGTTATAAATTTTACAATAAGCAAGATCATATAATGCCAGTCTGTTTCCTTTTGGTCGTTGATAACCGGTCCGGTTTTCCGATCTGATTCCGTCCGCAAAAGCCCGGTTGCATAACCAGACAGTGGTCCCCACTTGCCGATGGATTCAAGGAAGTAAGCAAGAGTTCTAGTTTTTTTACAACACAATCCCGTATAGTCGTCGCCAGAAGAGAATACTCAACTCGGGTCGTGTTCTTTCCTGCCTCGGTATGCTATATGAGAATTTTAGACACAATTACAGTTACGGACGATAAACGTCTGATGTTATGATTGGAAGTAATTTCACATATTTAAAATGAGTTTAGCATCAATAATAATATCGTATTAAGGAACACACTATATTATTTTGTGCTCATGTTTATCAAGATCAGGACCGGTTTCGCTCATGGCGAGCATTTTCAACTGATGAACAATTGGCATTGAAAAGAATTTACAAATTACAGTAGAAATTATGAATAAGTGACATTAAAATAACACAAATTAAAATTTTTAACACCTCTACTAACATGCAATGATGATATTTTGATTACAGGTGTTAAACATTTTAATTTGTGTTATTTTAGTCACTTATTCATAATTTTTACTGTAATTCGTAAATTCTTTTCAATGCCAATTGTTTATTACACCTTTTTATTTCAATTTGTTTTTGTATAAATAGCACTGTTTAATTATATTTCTTATCAGTTGACAATGCTCACCATGACCGAAACCGATCTTGATAAATAAAAGTGGAAATAGTGCAAAGGAATATTGTGTTTTTATTACTGTAATGCCGTTCCACCAAGTATTGGCAGTGAACACTCTAAAAGTGAATAATATCGTGGACTATATATAGCATGTCTTTCGTTTCAGGGTACTCAACTTAGTAACCGCCACCAGCAACTTCACATTCACAGCCATATTAATATATAGGGCGTATCATATAATATAGCTCTGCCGATGGTTTTCACTGGTTCGAATACCAGTACGAAAAGCATTTTCATACTATTCGTTCAACGAATTTCTCCTTCCGAAAGAGCGACAATATAATTTGTCTTTTCAATTAAATTGAAGTGCATGTCATTAAAATTTAATTCGCAAGAATGACATAAGCTTGTTAATGATGTCTTTCATTCCGATATGTGCATGAAATAAAACAAAATAATTTTAAATGTATGTTATTGGACAATATTGGTTGATGTTAAGACAATTAATGAACTTCATTGATTTATTCAAAAATTAATTTTGTTTATACAACTCTAGTATTAATCAAATTATCAATCAATGACTTCTAGAGGCAATAATATATCTATTATATGAAACCCGATCGTAGTGAAATTAAGTAGTTCTGTCAACAAAACAATAAATAAATAAAAATATGTCTGAATTGATGTAAACTTAAGGTGATAACGATAAGAGTTTATCACACTCTACTAATTCGTGTAATTTGATGTTTTACGTAAGAAATAATGGTCGAAAATCAAATAAATGCATGAGCAAGCAATGATTCGCATCAAAGAGTACCCATAGCATATATTCGTATTACTGCAAACTCAACGCAATACAATAATACTTAATTGTTACGCCTATTGCTTCATTATAATATATCGCCGATTGCGTATTGTAGATTCATGCAACACAATTTCTATACGCTAAAATCTATGCATAGCAGCATGACGTGAATCGATTAACTTCTAATTTGTATAGTTAGTAAGCAACCATTAATGGGACAAAACAGATTAAATTATTATGTTTCACCAGCGAAATTCCAATTAGAAGACGATCCCTCAATCACTGTTCATTGATTTAAAGGTAAAGATTTTCTACATTGGTAATGTTAGATTTACATTCTTTTAACAATACTTCACTGGATCTTATGCCAGAAATCATAAAATATTTACAGACGACTTCATCGTTATTAATTGAATTGATATTAACTTGGACGAACTCCGGTAAAAATATCAGATTATTTAGTTATACATTTTCTTTCAAATCAGTATATAGCTATTTCGGCTTATGCCATCGTCAGAACTGTAGTTTTCATATAAATGATACATTTGTATTGATTTAATAATTATAATTTCATATTTTATATTTACTCGGTAAACCTACATTTATAAAAAGAGTTCTTGTCTCAACTATTATATTACATAATATTTTATTTTAACTTTTTAAAGATAATATATTATACATACCATTTTATGTAAAAGAGCCAGTTTTGTGTTATTACATTGTGAGTTTTAAAATTCCTCTTTTGTGTAGTGTTATATGTAGTGCATAAAATGTTAATGTACATTTTGATTAGTGCAACGTTGAAAAAAATGGCTGATTATTTTTTTGTTTAAAATATTATTTATAATGATAACTGATGACTCATATAACAAAGAATGATCTCGACAAATTAAACACCCAACCAGAGCAGGCTTTGGTGGCATAAATCAATCAAATTAAAGTAAGCATAAGTTAAAAAAAACCAGGGAGGCCTTCATTCAGAAGTCACTGTAGATTTTTTTTTAAATAAACCCGTATTTTATGCATGATTTCTCGATGTATATCTCTGCATTAGGTAAGTCATGGCTTATTTTCATATTTGTATCGAATAACTTCCCACTTCAATCTGTGATATATTTTATCTACTTCTTTTCGTTATTTTTTAAATATATTTTGTAAGCTTTGGTTAAGCTGAATTTCACTAACAGAGTTTAGTAAAACAGTATTAATAAGAATACCTTCACTTAGGGTTTCCCAAACTTATTGTGCAATGGAACACTTCGCAAATCTGGAAATGTCAACGGAACACAGCTTATTTTTTAGGTCGGGTAATTCGTATTAGTAAAAATATTTATAAAAAAAGATATGTTTTTAAATGACACATTTATTAATAATTTTCAAAATATGTTACATCAAAATATTAGTAAACAATGCTCTAAGTGACTCTAAATCTACTGTACCTAGATATTTGACGTTTAAAACATTAGAGATTTACCTTTTTAGATTTTATTTTTTAGACATGGAGATTTACCATTACTCGATTTTTAATATGAACTAGAAAAGGAGTCACCAAGCCTTTTGATAATATTATTGATGGTATCCTATTGGAATTTTCAAAACATCAATATTTCGTAAATGTAAAATATTTTCGATATTATTGAAATCTTTGGCCCGCAGGCCGTAGTTTGGTGATCGCTGAACTAAAAGATGTTTAAATTTGTTGCTGAGTATATTACCATTCCAAATTTTCGCGGAACATCTATTAAGGTCCGACGGAACACCAGTGTTCCGCGAAACATAGTTTGGGAAGCCCTGCCTTAATCAACGAAAACGATTTCAAAATGCTTTAGTTTGCTAGTTTAGCAATTACACGAATGTTCGTAAAAATATAGTTTAACAAATTCTCTTATTAATTAGGAGATGTCACTGTTTCGAAATCTAAACATCTCACTCACTCTTGGGTTCAACAAAGACATCGGTGCAAACTGGAATAAATGCATCAAATCGCAAATGCATGATATGAAGCGGTGCAGCGGAGCATTGCGGTGAGTTGCATCGCCGATGACAGGTTATTACGTCGATCCGCTTTTACAATTTTGCAAAACACAATAATCGTTTTGGATCGCGATACGAATCGTTAACAAAATAATAACATAGTGGAGGCGCGCATCGCATCACTCGTGTAATATTGCGACAATTGTCGCTTATTACAGACAAAAAGAAAAACTATAGCCTTTACGTCGCCTGCGTGTTGAAAACGGAGCAGGTGCCTTTGCAAAACACCATAGTAAAAGCGGGTTATCCGTGCAAACCAATATTAATTTCTAACTATTGAAACCAGGGCGAAATATTCGAGCATCGATTCGCAGTACGCTAAATGTTTATTAAAAATCAGGGCTGTGGAGTCGGGGTCGGAGTCGTTAAAAAAATACTTGATTAAATTTGAAAACTTTTTTATTTCACAGGTGTTTCGCTTCTTTGAGAAACATCATCGGAACGTAAACTGAAAATTTGGTGTCAAAAATCCACACATAGATGGCGTCCGGAAAAAAAGAACCCAAAATGACGACAGCAGGGGCGCGGACAGCAAATAATAATGAAAATAAAATATCTTTGAGAGAAAGAAAAAAAATAAGATGAAGCGTCCGCAGCAGGAGGACATACGAACAATGTAAAAAGTTAAATGTCAATTGTGAATATTTCATCCGCTATTAATATATAGATTACTTGTATTGGGATATTCTTGATTCCTCTTTAAATTCAACGCGCAGTAGATTAAACTCTTTCGCCACGGCGGATTCTCAATATACGGATACACAGGATACTTGATATCACTTAAAATAAATGGCTGAACAAGTCACATTCTCTTTTTTCTTTATATCTGTATCTTTTAAGCACAACAGTGCATTGTTAAAAGATATGTCCCGTGCAGCTCTGTATCGGGCCAATAATATGAAGAATAAATTCTTTTATTTTCTTGATCGCATTTCGTTATGGAAGGCGGCTGTGAAAATGCGGCTGCATACACATAACGGGTGGTGGTGGGATACTCAACAACAAACTTATATTATGTGTGACTTATCCCAATGGAAATACATTCAACAATGGTGATTCACCTATCTTATTTAAAATGTTATTTACTAATGATTCTTTTCTTTTAGTGACTTTATTGACTTTAAACAATACTTTCTACAAAATTATAACATTTCATGAGGGCCAAAAAACGCATACTATTATTTTGTAATTGGTTGAATTGGTATTTTCTTGTTAGAACTGCATAGTAATAAGGTAAAAAAAATAATGAAGTATTTTATTACCACAAATATTATTTTATTTATGGTTGATAGCTATTTCGGCCTAAGTAATCCGTTCTAAAGTTCTATAGTTATGACGATCAATAAAATACCTATCAACTATATATAAAATAATATTAGTAGAACTAAACTACTTTAATATTTTTCACCTTTTTATTTTGTATCTTTACAAAGCAGATGTTAATTTGAAATCTATCGCATTTTTCATTGTTACTAAGATGAAACAAAGAAAAATGCGTCAGCTATGTCAACGGATTAATGGGCGGAAGATTGGACACATTCCCCGGCTCAATTGACATTGAAAAGGGCAGAAATGTCACTTATAATGTAATAATATCAAATAAAGAACACTATAAAAGAACACGTGAAGTCGAGACGTCAAAATGAAAGTCAAACAAAACATTTGAAGGCAAACAATCGACTGAAATAAAAGGAACACAAATTCGTTCGAATTAGGTCCGTTCTTTCGTCACAAAAAAATCTTTCGCGTTAAACGTTTCCGCGTTAAATTACAATAATGAAATAATTCCGGTGTGCTGCAAAAGAAATACGATTAATAAATTTCGCCATAGCGTTAAATAAAGCCATTAATGCTATATTATCGGATGAAGAATGGGAGACTTGCGTGTGAAACTTCAAAAAGTGACATGCGAACAAAATGTTATGAATATGTTTAAAATTTGAATAGATTAAAAAGTTTTTTCAGACTTAGCCGCTGAGAATTTCTCGATAAATAAATAATTATATTGTAATATTGACAGAGGAAAAGTACAACAACCGACTGATCAATATTTTTGCATCGTCAGTAAAAAAATCTCTACAGTGATAAGGCAAAAGACTAAAATACTTTTTAAACATAATCATTCTGGTAAGTTTTATTAAATAGAAGTAGGTATATATGTATTTAATAAATGTATTGACTAATTGCATTGACAAGGTATTTACTAACGCCGATTTAAAAATTGATTTTTCGACTGGATCGTATGCTTTGAGGTTGTCGTATACAAAAAAAAATCTTCTGAGCATGTACATATACTTCGTTTTCGTGGTAGAATATGTTCACTTTGGAAATACCCCTATCGTATATCGGAATATGCCGAACAGATAATGAAATAAGCTAAATAGCCATATAAAATAAGCACTGCAGCATTGAAGGTGTTCTCGGTCAAGTCTTGATGGAAAAGCAATATATTAAAAACAGCAAAACACTCTTTTGTACTTATTCTACTATTATTTATTAATATGAGAGCCAATCACGAGGATTTCCAAATTATCTGAAACTCGTGATGAGCGAAACATGTCTTGATCCCAACATGTAATAGTGAAATAATTACAAAATAGTTATTCACTTTTAAGGTGTTCACTGTCAATACTTGGTGGAATGGTATTATAATAAAAATAATAAAAGATTTTTAGTACTTTTTCCACTTAAAATGTATTTGATCAGGACCGGTTTTGCTCCTCGCGAGCATTAACAACTGATAAGAAAAATAAATTAAACAGTGCTGTTTATACAAGTTAAATTGAAATAAAAAGGTGTCAGCAACTACTAACAATGAAAAACCTTTAGTAAAAGTGTTTCCGATGGATTCGGTGGTAACTGGTAGCTTTGTAGAAACTCATTTTTTATATAAAATAAAATTTAGTATATTCGTTATTCCACTGATACTGATTGTGTTACAACTTGTTTATGTATAGCTAACATATTTCTTGCATATTCAGTAGAATGGCAAAATCATAACCTTCGATCTTTCAATTATAAATTAAGAAATATAATTAATGTTTATTTTATTAAGAAATAACCTTATGATAGTTTTTCAAAGAGATGTCACATTTAGGACAAATCGTAACACAATCAGTGGAATAAAAAAAAGTTGTCAAATTTAATTTTATATTTACTCTTTGAGATCCAATCAATTTCAAGGGCTAGGAACTATTTCATGCCAGAAGGCCGCATTTTCTTACGATAGTTAAACAATTTATTGGTAGATACGAAAGACGTGTCTCGAAATTGGAACCCCTTTTACTAATCATTCGTTATGGTTAAATAAAATGTGGAAAATATATTACATAATTATGTTTTCACTACCTTTTATAATATCAGTCAATTAAAATAGGAATTATTAGAGTAGATGACAAGTAAGTCGAATAGCAGTAGATCCATTAGCAACTATTTATAGTTCAATATAATTGACAGTAGTTATTATTGAGTAATGATGGGCTGCTAACTATTTCCGAGTTGATTATCAACAATTACGTAGTATGCAAGTGGTTCTCAGTCGATATCATAAGATTAACTAGTTTGTTTAGTTATACTTTCCCTTTCTTCCATTACATTAGCGTTTCTCCTTATATGGTAAAATCTCAGAGCCGTCCAATGCAAGTGGCGTACCGAGAAAGAAACATGTTTTCAGAAGGAACCGAAGTTGAGATGTTTTTTGTAGAGTTGGAGGCGTGAAATACATAGCAACTCTGAGATCTTTTTTATAACACATTATAAATAAGAATAATTCATGTGGATATGAGAGCTCTGGAAACAAAGATGGCAGTCTCCGTCAAAAATGAGTTAGATATGTCACCGTGTAGAATTGGCAATTCTGCAGATAGCAATAAATTGAATGGTTAAGAAAATTAAAGAAATTAAATTGAGGTTTTAACAAAAGCAGCAGTTTACATAGTACTGTAAAGCAAACACGGCAGTTATTTAACTGATTTTCACAAAACAATGTTATTTATATTAAAATAAAAATAATAAGAGTTTTTAGTACTTTTTCCACTTAAAATTTTATTTGATCAAGACCGGTTTCGCTCATCACGAGTAAATTAAACAGTGCTATTTATACAAGTTAAATTGAAATAAAAAGGTGTAAGCAACTACTAACAATGAAAAAGATTTACAAATTACATTATAATTACACAAAATTAAAATGCTCAACACCTATAACATACAATTAAATATTTATATTAAAATTAAAAATTTATATTAAAATAGCAACATTCAAACATAGATTGCTTTTTTTAGACGTTTTATATGAAAAAAAAAAACGAACGTTTTAGTTGATTTGCCAACAATTAACGATTTTGTATAGCATAGTGAAATATCTCAACAGAAAGAGAAGATCTGGTTGAAAGTCAGTCACACATTCTCTCTTATACCTAATCATGACGTTTTGTAAATATTCTATTAATAAAACTTTTTATACAACAATCTTAAATTAATAATAGTAAAGACGAATATTAAAGTTTTTGTTAGTTTCCAGAAATATATCAAGATCGAAAAAAGTTTAATATCTGTTTCTATAGAATGGTAAATAATATTTCACATATCTTAAGTTATTGTTAAAAAATATTTTCATTAGACTATTTATCGCTTTTGTCATTAAGCTATTCAACCAATAACAATGAATATCTATAGCCATATTGTAAATATCAACGAAATGTGCTCGATACATAGGATCTAAAAGATTTCCTCATATATGTATATGTGTGTAGGCAGTAATTGTCACATCACAGTCAATGATATTTAATTATTATTGCCGTCGTAAATAGTTGTATTGTGCGCCACTGCCCACAGACATTGGCGATGGTATATATTCAATTTAATCGTGAGAATGAATTCAAGATGTAGGATCTGTGATATAAGAACGACAATGGACGCGGTGTGAACTAGAAAATAGCCTTTGCACGGGATTGCCAAATCACTAATCACCTGTTACATACAAAATTAGTTATGCTACTTACTACCTGCGATTTTTGACAGATATTAATTATATGTTATTATGATTACAAAACGAATGGTCTTCAGACAATTCGTATTTTTGTGATTGTAAATTTCGTGTCACATTTTACTTTTTAGATATTTGATATATTATTTTATTATATTCAGCTGAAAATGCTAATGATTAGCGAAACCGATCCTGAACCTAATACATAATTGTGGAATAAATACAAAAGAGTGGTTTATTTTAATAACTTTCCAGCAAGTATTGATAGTCCATAAAAGTAATACACATCTTGCATCGGTTTCTTATATGCAACCGATTTTTCAATTCTCTCGTCTCCCACGTTCACACTTGATGAAATAATGAAGTGTTCAAACGGACAGGCATGATTATGAACTCTTGCATACAATTTGATTTGAACAGACTCTAAAAATTTAAGGAAGCAAAACACCTCTGACCCAATAGTAATTAAAATTTAACACCTTCAGTTTACTTTCGAGCTTCCCACGTGACAGCGCGCTAACCAAAACAGTGCAATAATCATTCGCTTATCTTCACACTGCCTTGCTAGTTTCGAAACTGATCTCTCTCTCTCTCTTAATCCAGTTTCGCACATGAGCGGATTGGGTTTCGCAAATTTCCATTTCACACATAAGCATCATGCTTGCAATTATCGTTATCTCAGTGGTGATGTTAACACAAAGCCTCTGTACACAAATCTGAAACTCCTTTTATTTCACAGAATACAAAATTAAGTTGCATTAAAAATAATAAATTATGTAATTTATTCGTTTTTATAGAACACGGGACATATAATATTGTGTATCTAATTCAGCCATATTTTTAACGAAACTGGGGCGGCTGCGTCGGAAAATGAATTATAATTGAAGACTTGCAGTCTTCGATTATATTTTTTTTTCTTAAAAACGAGTTTATAGAAAGGGTGGTAAAGGATCATATAGTGATCTAACCCAGTTCTTCCCATCCTGGGGTCCTCGACCAGAGGAGGGGCCGCAGGTTTTCTCCGGAGGCCGCGGCAGAACATGTTTGGTACTGAGGGGGGACGCGGATTATTTTTTTCAGATTTAGGGGGACGTGGTATGAATTTTTTTGGGAAGCAATAATCCAACCTAAAAGCTACGCTTTCACATACTACACATTGAATGTTTCCCCGCAAAAGAATGAATTGACTGATAAAGATTTCTGTTCAGAAATAAGAAATATTTTAAGTAAATGTACTATTACAAAATTTAATAACAAACATAAAGCATTTACAATTTGCAGTGAAAATATCATTTTAACAATTATTTATGCCTAGAAACTTTACTATAATAAAAGTATATTTAATAAATGCAAAACCTGATTGCTAGAATCATAAAAAGCGTCTTGGTTGATTAAGTTATGTTTATTTTAGTACACTTCATTATTTCTTCTCAGGAAAAATGCGACACCGACTCGAGAAAACTTGAAGAAAAGATTATCATTTGTCTTCAATAGATACCACTACCATAGAACCTTCAGGTATTCACTATCCTCAGCGATAACATTGAACGTTCATTTAACGTTGAATTTTAACGAAATTTTCTTTTCATTTTTCGTGTCTACAATGAAAATATTTTAAATAAAAATGTCATTTAAATTGAGTTCGATATGAATCAATATTTTTAATAGTTTTATTATTAGCTTACGTTGAACATACAGTCAACGATAAAGTAATACTGTAGTATGTTGTCTAAGTCGCTAAAATAATAAATTAGTGATTTTAAGGCATCTGTAATTTCTATCGAGCCATTATGAAATAATTATGAGGTAAAAAATAAATATGTTCCAATTGTTGCATGCACTCAAAAATATCAAAAACGTATTCCTACTATTGACAAAGCATTTTTGGTAACTATATTGTGCACAATATTTAAACAAGTGTGCAAAACTGAATGCCGTATATGTACATATTCATTGGAGTACGTACTTATTCATTAATTGAACAAAACAGTAACCAGAAATATGCCTATACAAATTCTTTTGACAAACAAATAATACGTAATTTACTAAGCAACGAATCAACAAACGATTTTGTAATGATGAGCGAAATGATAATTCACTGAAATTTAAACTTATTAAATAAAGATCCAACATGTGAAAAAGGTACGAAATTTGTTATATTGTTTGTTGCTGGCGAAAATAGTAAATGCTGATCAACAAAAATTATTCTTCAACAACGCCATCTTTTATTCGTCAGACAAACTTTTATCAAAAATGAAAGGTGTTATTCTTTGCTAACATACTATGAATGTAACGAACAAATAAAACGATAGATGGATACTTCTAGATAGAAGGATACACGGGAAAAAAATATATTATCTCGTAAAATCATCTTAGTCATCCAGTAAATAGGCGGTTGACATTCTCGTAGCTCCGTAATCACTGACAAAAAATGCGAAATAAGAACCTATTTATTATCTTATTATTATATTATGTAAAGATTCAATTATCATTTTTATAAAATATTTCAATAACCAACGTAAAAAAAGCAGAAAAATACATAAACAATGCTGTAAAAAAGATTTGTTTGATGAATTCTCAAAACACAAAAAAATATGTTTACGCTCGCCTGTAATGTTTGAGGAATTACGAGCTATGCGCTCTAGGGCCTAGCTAGGTCGAAGATATAAAAATATTATAAAAAGTACTTAATGTTTTTAAAATGTTATGAAATAAATGAACATGGCCAGCAGTAAAAAAATATATAAGTATGATGCCTATATAAGTTTTATGAAGAAAAATGAAAAGTAGATATAAAAAGAAATAAGAGGCGACTTATTATATTGGTTATTTTAATATGTATATATTTCACTACTCACTAGGTACTTATATGGATTTTATGAATAAACAAAATAACTTTTTGAGTATAGTATCGAATATCTTTGGTGTGATTGTTGATTTATTTAATTATAATTTGTATTGGCAATCTTGAAATCCGAACAGGATATATAAATTATTGTTAATAGATATTTAGGCATCACGCCATCGTTGGCCATCTCCAATAATTTATATTTCTAGTAGGTAATTTCATTACACTGAATGGAAATATTTTAGTCCGGAAAACTCTTGTAAAGAACTAAAATATTTCGGCTTGCTTTTTAATTTTTATAAATTACAAAAAAGTATTGCAGTATTTATCAAACAGATTGCTAAGTGAATAATAAGCCTTTCTTCGATAGCAGTGCAAAATTGAAATACCTAGTCAAGATAGCGTGCATTGTCAGTCAGACACGACGTATAAATTCAGAGAGATGCAACCCATACAGCGGTGCAAAACATTTTTTTTCAAATAACAGGTGATCCGCATACAAATGTATAATAAAAGTCTACCAAGATTTTGAATGAACAGTACACTCAAATTTTTACACGCTAAAAAGTTCCACAAAAAACCGCGTAATTAATGTGACGGAATTCATTGAAAAACTGAAAACTGATTCCTTGAATTAAAAAAAAACCGTTTTATTTGAAAAAAGAACAACATTGTGATGGAGAAAATCGTGTAAAATGTAGACTCAATAAGTAAATTACACGATATATTATTCATAAAAGAATTTCTCCTTTACTTTCCCCTTTACTATGTTAACTGCTCTTTTATATGATATATATATTTTTAAAATTTTATTTCTTTTGTAAGAATTGATATGGTTTTTAAAAATGTATTATTCGGAATCTTTATTGCTGTCGATTTTGTTGAAGTACACAGACTTATTACTTGGAAGCGGGAAAAACACAAAATCATCATTAAATTATTTACTTTAGTAATGTAGAGTTTCACTTTGTTAAAAATTTCCCAAATTTTAATTGGGTTTATAATTATTCGCCACTTATAATTATTAGTCTTTGGTGATTTTTTAATTGTATGTTAAAGGTGTTAAGCATTTTAATTGTGTGTAATTAAAATGTAATTTGTAAATTCTTTTCATTGTTAATAGTTGCTTACACCTTTTATTTCAATTTCTATATTTTTCTTATCAGTTGACAATGCTCGCAATGAGCGAAACCGGTCCTGACCTAATTAATAAATTGGAATGAAGTACAAAGGAATATTGTGTTTTTATTAATTTATGATATTAATATGAATGTGTATAGGTGTTATACTTGAAATAAAAGTTTTATCGGTTTTTGACCACTGGCGCTAATGTATTTATATTATTCCATAAGTTCGGCATGGATTGTTAACTAGAGCGATCTGTAGCTGGTGCTCAACCGTCGGTGAATGGGCAGGCAAAATCAGTGATCGTTAAACTGTGAGTTTTGTTTCATTGGCGATTTGCGTAGCTAGTGTAGATAGATATTAACGCTTTGCAGATCGATACCAATGAAAAAAACGTATGAAATTTTATTCTATGCTAACTCAGATCCATCATTTTCTTATTGAATGCAAGTATTCTGTAGGTAATATATACATACTCAAGTAATACTCTTTTATGAATATTTTTCTAAATAAATCGCAACGGAAATCTAACATTTATTGGTTGAATACTTTGATATTTTTTCATCTTAGTTTACTAAAACTGTTTAAAAAATTCACTGAAGAGAAGGGTGACCTTAAAAGTTTATTAAAATAAGGCACGCTAAAGCAGTGTTACCCAAAGTGTGATGAAGTGTTTAGTGGGAGTACGCGGGGGTAAGCTGCATGTTGCTAAGCGTTGCATAAGCTTAATTTTTTTTTTCAATTACAAACATTTTTGCTCACAGTTTGGGAAACACTGCGCTTAAGGAAATGATGTTTGAAAATAACTGATTTTTTAGTCACTCAATCTCCGTATTCAGGAAGGAGGGTGAAAAATTACGAGGTTTGGTAGTATTTCTTATTTTATAACTCTTCCTGGTTTTAAGATTACTTATATAGTGAAAAATCGTTTTGTATTTGGACACAAAATCATAAATCGATTGAAAAATCAATATAATATATAACATCTTCGCATGACAGAAGCACTGGAGCGTTACCACTCGCTCACAGAAATCGTCAAAAAAGATCGGTTGTAAAGGGTATGATTATAATATGAAATATACAAATCGTTTATAATTAATATCAATTGATAATGCTAGCGATGAGCGAAACCGGTCCTGAACAAATAAATTTTATGTGGAAAAAGTACTAAAAATCGTTTATTATTTTTATTATAATGCCATTCCACCAAGTATTGACAGTAAACACCTTAAAAGTAATTAATATTACTCAATGTCTATAAATCTGTATGTACAATAAAAAAGCAAGGAAAACGTATTTATTTATCACATTCTAAAGTAAGTAATATTCGTTTTGTATAACATTAGCTGTGCGCTTAATAATAAAAAAAAACAATAGACAATAAAATTTACTGCTGCTATTTAAAAAAGTGTTCTATGTGAAAACGTTTGAGATCAGTGAACTATTCAATCACTGTTTGCATAATAATATGCCCAGTTATGATGTGTGGATAAATAATAATGGCTGTATAAATCCATAGAAAAACAAAACATGGCAAAATATGTATATTTCCTGCAACATATACGAAACAAAAGAAAAGTGGAATGAATCAGATGAGGTGAAATAACAGGTGCAACAACGAACACGCCTTGGAGAGATTGATGAAAATAATGAATCTTAATATAATACCATCCATCATTCTAATTAAATAAGACCCTGCGCAAATGTATACGGACAACGAAAGTTTTTTAATTAAATGACAAAATAAACTAGAGTGAACATATGTTCGGTTTTCTACAGTTGCGAATGTACTAAACGTTGAACGCACCACCGCCTTTTTGCAAGGGTTAATTCGTAATGTAGCAACAAATGCCTAACAACCCTGACCGGGAGGAATTCGAAGAGGTTGGCAGTGCAAAAAAAAGACGATATCATCAAAGGTGAAAGAGCTTACGCGAGTTTTACACGCTTTGATAATATACGTATGGACTGTGGAAAGGAAAAAAGACGTAGCCCACAGTTTTTTCAAAACAGCTTTTATCAATAATCACAACGTATACAACTTGATACACGTTCTACCGAAAGGATTTTAGCTGAAAATGCCGAATAAGTATCTTAATTTAGATTTTAAGTTTGAAAAAATAAGGTCATGCCAAAAATGCGATCATGGAAAAAGACTTAAAAAAAAGGATATTTTTGCAAAAATGTATTAAATTAATATTACATAAAGTCAATTAAAACCCAGTTTTATCAGTTTCCGTGCACGTCGAGGTTGGGTATATTTCATAATTTGCCTTCGGTCCAAAATCATCAAAAAACATTTTTGTGTCTCATGTAAAAATTGTAATGTATGAGTTACGTCCTTTTTCCGTTCCAAAGTCGATATTATACCACGCTGTCGATTGTGGTTGATGATATATTGTAAAAAATATTATTGATTAAATTCGCATTTACTCACTTTTTTAACAATGAAGCTCCCAATATGGAGCATATGGACTCCTAATGGCGTTTATCTCAACAGATGTGTTTCTACGAGAACTACTGGTTACTCAGTTGCTCAACCTATTTTTTGTCAAAAAGAGTAGGGAAAAATAATAGGACTAGGACAGGAATAGTGTTTAGCTAATCGCTATCGCTAACGATGTTGGCCACTCGACCAAGCAGCCTAGAACCCTACGCTATTATAGGAAAATATCCAAGTGTTTAGTTCTACATGATTTACTTGATTGATACCTAGTTTGGCTTCACGCCATCGTTTGAACTGTACTTTATTTAGACAAGGGCGTGGAATCAAAATAGCTATAAGCTTTAGGTTTTTTATAATTTTTAATATTACCTTATAAAATAAATATATAAAATAGTTGTTTTATATATTATAAGATTGACTTGAAAATATCGTCTTTTCTGCCATTGCTGATTTTGGAATCAGTGAAAAATTAGATAATATTTATAAAAAAATACACCAAATACCATACCAGCAGAGTTTAGATCGAAACATTCACCGATATTTTAATGCAGCATTATAATTACTATTAAAAATAAAATATTTCTAATACATTTGAATATACATTTATTATCACAGAGATTCATAAAAATCGCACGAGATGGATATACCGTTAACATTTTGAAACGTCAAACCTTTGTAGAAATAATAATTCACCCCGGAAGTAGAAATTAGCATATTCTTTATTACTTGTTTTATGACCGAGACATCGAACTCGGTGCCGATTTATGACCAATGTATTTATTTACTTGTAAATAACAAAATAATTACAAATTTTCCGATTTAGATTATTTTTTACAACACTCGACAGTTTCAATAAGGGTTCCATATATGTTATATATGTCGTTATATCGGTTGGGAGTAATTGTATTTTTCACATACCTTGGGTGGTGAAGCAGGCGGACTTCTTGGGAGTCCGAGGTCTTCGTCTTCTTCGCTGGTGTCTCCTCGGGCGCGTCGTCTCACAGCTGCTGCTAATTCAGCCTGTAACAAGAAGATAAACAAACGTAAGAGTCAATTATTTCATTAATGATCACTTTTACATTAAATGAAGCTACTATAAAGCCTTCATGACAATACACTCAACTCTTTTTTACACTGTTTTGAAATAGCACGGTTCACTAAACGAATTATTCGTTCCAACACGATTCCCAGTAACAAAAAAAACTACAGAAGCTTAAAACAGATTTCTTAATAAAAAATAAATTCAACAACACAAGACAGTAAGAAAATCCAAAAGGTTTCATTAGATTCTAACACATTAGAGGTGTGAAGACATTTTCAGCGATGAAAGCTTTTAATGTATAGTATTATTTATTCATGAATAAAATACAAATTATGGATAATATTTTGTGCAATTTATTTTCGATTCTTCATTATTACCTATTTTTATACGATTTTCTATACTACAATGTTAATCTTATTTTAATGCATGGGTTTTTTTGTGGAACGTACCTATCTACCATGTAAAAAATAGTTAGTTGTAAAAACAATTCTTCAAGTAGTCAAGGTTTGAAAAAATCAACTAAAAAACACTTACACAAAGTACCTTACTGACAACTCATCACACGAAACAACTTAAATATACCGAACGATCTTCTCTGAAATTACGGAAATAACTTCACAACCCCCTATGTCAACAATGCACGCGAAGGGTGGTCTTCTAATTTTCACTTGCAACGAAGCAACGCCCGTCTCACATGGTAGACGGACAAAAATACTGCAGTGCTTAGCTTACCGCAAAGGGAGAAATAAAATCAAGGAATTGAAAGTTTTTGATATTTAAAGAACTTTGGATTTAATCCAACTGTTAGAGCACGGGTTCCCAACTTGGGGGTCGCGAAGGGTTTCCTGGGGGTACGCCAACTTTGTCGATTTTGGAGATTTGAACAATATAGCAAATCGAGGATCTCAAATTCTCTGGTGAGCTAAAAAAAAGGAGTTTCAGAGATAATCCGGGGAAAAAGTATAGCAAATCGAAGATTTCAAATTCCTCGGGGGGGGGTCGCTAGTCCCATGGCTTTTATAAAAAGAGGTCGCCACCCGAAAAGGTTGGGAACCTATGTGTTTTGATTGAAACCTTTATCCGGTTCGGTTTTTCATAAACTAGGTTTCAATCAACAGAACTCGGCGAATGACCTGTGGTGGTTCTTAACGAAGTCTGAAATACTCAACACGTGACAAAAAAGTAATATGCATACGGGAATAGCTCCGCAGGTTTTAATATATATATAAGACTAAGAAGCAAAATACAGTTATTAACAAAAATAATACATAAACGATAAGACAAAATATCAGATTATTTAGTTATGCAAGAATTATCACATATCTAGAGTTTATGGCTATTTCGGCTCGAAACGCCATTGGGACTATGTTTACCTTATTATAATGGAAATCTAAAAAGTAATGGCAAATTATATCAATGCATTATCATAGACAAATTATTGTTTATGCTAATGTATTTAAATTTAAACATAAATTTTATATTTTATCTTCAAAACGTGTGTTATAAAAAGTATACTATAGATTCCAAAGGAATATTTTTTTAGGTACGCAGAGAAATATTTCCAATAAACAATTGAGCGCTTAATCTTAAAAATATATGTAAGTAATTATTTTCTAATTTAGAGTTATACGGTTTAAAAAAAACAGTTAATTTAGAAAAGGATAAATGACATAGAATTTGAACAATTCAGTGGAGCCATCCATTAACTTTTAAAGCTAAAAAAATGTTGATACAAAAGTAAATTATAATTAACCGACAATTGCACCGTGTTAAGAAGTCACTTCACATGAGCTATTTCAGTACTAGCAGATGCCTCCATATTTTTCCCCACACTTTCAACAGTATAGTCAATTAGTACGGTAGAGTGGAATACGATAGTTTACCCATATTCTTCTGCTGAGTAGGCGGCCCCAACAGCGTCGCTGACTGCCGCCCTTGAGCCTCATAGATCCGCCCTTCGCATCCCGGCCACAACTCGAGGTCTCTTCTCGACCTATTGTCACACTGTATTCCAACCTGACGGTGAAAACCTTCGAGAGATCTCTGACACTCTTTTCACATCACTGAATTGGTCACGATAACACTTATGACCATGGATTATTCACTCGTTGCTATTACTGTCCTTTTAAGGATATCTATTTGTATCTCTGTGTGTCACTTTAATTTTGTTACGTATAACGCTAAGAACAAGAAATTACGCATACATACTAATATAAAAATATATTTATAAGGATTCGAGTAAATCGATAGCTATTTGGTAAAACCAGGGCCGGCGCTGGACATTTGGCCGCCTCAGGCAAGATTGTATTTTTCCACCCTAGTTATAAAATGACCTTACCCGAGAGCCACAAAACATCACGCTCTAAGCAAACTGTTTGTACGAAAGCTTGCATCTCTGAACGAATTTGCTTAGAACATGTCGCTTTAAGCATTAGTGCGGCACGTTTTGTGGCCCTTGGGTTAAGCGATAGATATTTGCCTGCCCTTTAATATCTAACGCTACAGGCAGTCGCCTGTTCCGCTTGCACCTAAAGCCAGCACTAAGTACAACACCATTGTCAGGATTGGCTAGAGCAGTGGTTGTCACACATTTTTTTTTTACTGTGGTCGCATTATAAACATTAACGATCTTATGGAAATGTCTTGTAGCCACACCAACATTTTGATATTTGATTTTAGCAGTTGCATTTACTTAAAAAAAAATCAACAATTTGTTTATATTCAATAAAATATATTATTATAATTGTCAATATTTACCGTTAAGCTTTTGGTGACCGTACATGAGAACCACTGATCTAGACAGAATTTAATTTCGACTATGGTACTCTGAAATAAAATGGAAAGAAAGAACGTCTTACAACTAAATATTTTCTTAAACTAATGTCTTATTAATTATAATGACAATTTATTCTTGGATGAACTAAATAACTTTTTACTGTGGGGGTGTATTATGTATTTATTATCAAGATATTATTACATTTTTCTTTACGAACAACTTAGTGCACTTACAAAGTTGCCTCGTGTCAAATTGATGCATCAATGGGTTACGGATGGGTTAATCGGATTACTTGATTGAAATTGACGAAATGCAACACGGATCATAGACTAAATTACCTTCAATGCATACTATCGACCGCATCCGCTCTGTACGTGTAGCATACTAAATATTAAAAGTGAAAAATTTTCATGGCACCGTTCATGAGTCATTCAGCAAAATTAGCTTTTTTAATATATTAGATAAAGATAAAAAATTATGACTGAATATTCATAAGCCATAAAAATAATATAAGTATATAAAAAACTTCATTGTATTTTAATTAATAAATTTAAATAAATTCCAAAATAAACGTTTCTATTCAATATATAGAAGGAAAACAATGTTTTAGCGAAAAATTTATCAGTAAATGGTTCCACTAAAAACGTTGTTATTTTTATCATCAATTTTCAATATGCTGGCTTCATTGAAGCATTCTAATTTTCGAAAAAAGGAGTGTATAGAGAGAAGGCAATTGAATAACACCTTGTTATCTTCATACCACACCCTCTATCTTCTAAACTGACTGACAGTCTGTTTTCGTTAGGGGATATATTTTATCTGGCTTTGCGGTGCAGTAATTTAAATTTTGAACCGTTTTATTACAATATATATATATATATATATATGTGACAATTTCTTGAAGAAAAAAATCAACAAATCGTTACATCAACATTCGTATGACGCAAAGTCAACAAAAAAGTGATGTTTTCCTTCGTATTAAGTATACAATGTGTTTTATATTCGTCGTAAACAAGAGGACGTTTGGCGGAGAACAACCACGTATCAAAACCACGTAATAAAAGATCATCAAAATTTGGCGAAGTTATTTTACGACCCGGCGCGCACGCCTAATTTTAGTGCGTTTAAATCGACGGCGGGCGGCGCGACAATCTGATCCAGTAACCTTTTGTTTAAAAGTTCCGCCGTTAACCTCAAGCCCTTCAATGACCTTTGACATTTTCGCATGTGTAACGGCTTACTGACAACGCTCCGATATCGGGTTACTTTCCCCTTAAGTTGGTAGCTAAGCTTGCCATAATCCGCCAAGTGATGGCAATCATCTTCGGTTTGGTGAGTATAGTGTCATCAAACTGCCTCCCGAAACGATTCTAAAATAATGTAAAATTTTCCGAAATTCTTACAGTGCTTCTATTCTCAAGTCTAACATATTTTTCTAAGAGGCAATTCACCTAGCCGCGCAACTGCGTCAATTAAAATAAAATCTCGATTTTTTTATGTATCATCATGATCATTATTCTACATATTTTGTTTATATCATTTACGTTCATCACGAGCATTTTCAACCGATCAGCTGATCATCAATTGAAAATGCTCGTAATAAGCGAAACAGGTATTGATCACATTAAATAAATGTGGAATTAGTACAAATGAGTGTTTTATGTTTTTAATATAGTGCCTTCTCGCCAATTATTGACAGTAGAAGCCTAAAAAGTGATTTGTCAATTTATAAATCAAAATAAAACACAAAGGGCCTTTTGCTTTTCGTTATCAACATGCTTGCGATCAGAAAATTGGTTCTGGCGGTTACATTGAAAAATTAGTACAATAATTCGTGTTTTTGTTTTCATTTTTGAGAAATAATGCTTTCTCACTTAAAAGTGAACATACTAAAAGTTATTAATTTGTCTCTTTGGATTGATTTTTTTAGAATATTGCAATTGTAAAGATTACCGATTTGGAGCGAAGTTAAATAAGGAAGGAGCAACGAAACAATTATTTGTTGAATGATAAGTAATCAAAATGCTATTGTAAGAAGAATTTTCGTGAAAAGCATGGTTTTTATATTATGGTAAAAACAATGAAAAACTCTCTAGATTTGGTCAGTTCAAGAACAAAACATTATGCAAGTACACACCGTTACCATTATTTTTGAATGCGTGCAGGGAATTAGAAGTACATTGCGATAATAGTATACACATAACAACTGAGCAAATCTTATCCTACTAATCTACGACTAAATCGAAACTAAAAGGTCGTTTCTTTTTCTGCTATGAGTTGCAGTAAAAATAATTGTTATTTTAATATGTTATAATATGTAATGGTGGGCCTTAATAATAAACAGGGCCTTGTTTTCGTCCACAGGCCATCGAACGATTGCCATTTGCAAAAGGTCACACTTTGAAACCTGCCAGCTTTCATATAATACTTTCATAGCACACAAGAGTCACAGTGTATTTCAGAATTATAAAACTAACTAATTTTTTTTATTATTTAAGAACTTTTGAATATTTAAATAAGTTACTGTATGTGATGATAGGTGGGCTAGATACAATTGAGTATAAGCAATGGATACCTGTTAATTTATGTGAATAATATTTCATTGGATTTTCATCAGCGATATAAATCACTTGCTAACTTTAATTCGGCTTCGGACGTACTGCAATATGAAGCGAAGGAAAACATTTTAAGATCAGTACTTATTAGGTTTGATCGATTTAAAAGTGAAACTCTTTTGTTTTAAATTCATTTTAAATGTCAGCGATAAATAAGTTAACTGACATAGATGATAATTAACACTAACTGTGCTACTATTAGGGCATCCAATTCCGGACCCTTTTTGTGATCCCGGGATTTCGGAATTTACAATTTTTCCTTCAACATAAAATCGTGTATAAATTCGGTATTAAAAAATTTGTTAGGTGATTTTAATTTTCAAAATAAAAAAACATTTTGTTGATTTCAAAAACCCAGGAATTTACGGAATTCACAAGATTTTTAAAAAAAATGGCTCCTTTTTTAGCCCTCGCACAACTTTCTCAATCCCGGGATTAGTACTATCACAAAACCTGGAATACGGGATCCGGGATCCCGGGATTGGAGGCCTTAATATCACCACTATAAAATGTTAAAATCATGTAAACGTATAGCAATAAAGATAAGACATAACAATAAGAATAAAGAGCAATGCGGATATCGGTTTTGTTCAATAAATATAATATCAAATCGTCATTCATTTGGACAGACTTTTCTTTCTTTCGCTACATATATTTTTATTCTTATAACTTTTATAATTTATTCATTGCCATTCAAATTAATTCAGTATGCGAGGAAAACATTTTTTATGAAAATTATGCAATCTATACGTAAACTTAATGCTCAGCAAAGAACAGATGATTATAAGAACAACTGCTACGCCTTATTTGGAGACAAAAAATAACGTCATGGAAATGACATTCTAAAACTTTATCAAGCGACTGTACATACGATGCTCACGAGAAGGTATGACTTGATAAAACGACTCTGAATGATGGTATTTTTGTTAAGCCTTCGCATGTGACATGGTCAAAAAGAAAACAAATATCTATAGCGTCGCCGAGAAATTGGGCGTTCAGCGATAGTATAGCCTCCCAGTACGGCTGGCTTGTTCGCGTGTCCCATACGAAAGATCACGTACTTTGATAGTCTATTTTAAGAACGGTGCTTTGCGATTCTGATCGCATATCACCTCCAACACAACATTATAAATTGTTTTTAGATCCCGCTGCACCCTTACATGTTGGCCATACGTATATTTATTTTTTTGATCGGAAGAAATTGATTATTAGTTTGTTTCCTGTAATCGAGGGAGTGACACATATTTTATAAACATGATTCGATAATATTTCCGCAAAATAAATTAAGATGTAAAACATTAATGTAACTGTTTAAAATTTTGACGATTCAAATTTATACGTTAGATCAAATATTGTTTTGGCAAGATACGTCTACTTGTAAAGGATAGAATAATGAAATATTTCGCTAGCAATTCCATAACAATTTTTATTCTTCCCTTTTAATACTCAATATATTACAATTCGGAAACAGTCATATCAAATAAATCAAAAACAAAGACAAGAAACGATGTTCTCCAAATAAAACAAAATAAGATCGGTGTCACTCAGATAATTGTGCAATTCGCACTAATGATACAGCAGATCGAAACCGATTCTGTTATTAAATAAAAACTGTGTGCAATTTTGTAAACTATTTATAACCATGGTAAACAATTATAGTTTTAATTTAATTTGAACTGTTTACAAAACTGATAAAGTTGAAAAGTAGATTTCTAAGCTTCATTTTTATCGTGTTCTATCTATGAACATGAAGAGAAGGATTGTTTAAAATAAAGTATTTTTTTTTCAAATGTATATACATTATAATTATATGACATGCGATATGAAGTATTTAAAATGACGTATCTTTAATGTAGACCCAATGAATATAGTCTTCATAATAAGGTTAATCAATACGCTCAGTTTTCAAGAGGGCAGAAATGTAGAAATTCTACCCTTTTCACACGTGTCAAAAATATTGCACATAGCTGGCAGGGAGAAATTTGATCGTAAATACACATTTGGAACGAAAAATATGAATCGGCTTTTCATGACGCCGTGAATTGAAAATCCAAATCCCAAAGGCAGAAGCCTGATAATAAGGTTGCTTTCCAGCGGGAAGGAATGTAAAGACGGAAATAAACAAATTTGAAAAGGGTAGGTTTTCAATGAAGAATACAATTTAGAACAAAATGTAGCCACTGTATAACATTCGCAAGATAATGATTTTCAAAAAATGCGAAAAAAAATATGTAATCGACTGACTATGGCTACAGACGTTACAGCTCTTGTGATGCCGTCGAAGTCGGTTAAACTCACTTCCCCGAATGAGCAAATTAATGAATGGATTAAAGAGTAGTTTTGTTGATGTTACATACAAGAACCTTCAGTCTGGTCATTAATACGAGCGATTTACTATCTACGCACTAGCACTTTTGTATGTTGATTAATGAATTTGTATCTATAGACACGGATGACTTATTGATCCCATTCACATAATCTAACCAAAAAACGATGATACGCTAAGAACTAGTCCTTACTTAACCTCACCCTTGCTATTTACCAAAAATAAACCAGTTCTCGTATGAATGCATGTTTGAAAATATAATTCAATAGCCTTGACATATTTTTAATCATAAATTCAATACATATAAATACATTTATCTACTAAAATGATATTTTATACTGTGGAGTCCGATTCGGATTTCAAAAAGTATATATTTATGCAAAACTGTTAACGTTTTGTAATATCTATAGAATGCAAAAAAAAAACTATTTTAACTAAGATAAAAAGGAAGTCGGAGTCACCCTTTTTTTTACGACTCTTAACACCGTTTAAAACACCACGACTCCGGCCCCCAAATCATTGGTTAAAACTCAACATAACTATTCGTTGCCTTATATTTTATTTAATCATTTCATTGCAAATGCTTGTTTGCGTATAGTTTGTTTTCAAATGAAGTAAAATATACGAATACGACTGTACATTAATTGAATCTTTTAAAAAGGAATAAATGCTTCCACAGCAGCGAGTCTACGCCGCAATTTAATTTCCTGTCTAGATATACACATTTCCTTTGGTTTGCATTCTGTGTGATGTCAAATAGGAAATATTGTTTATACCAAAGTGATAACACGGATATAATATATCATTTTGACAAATGATAAACATCTAAAATATTTCGATACCATTGATTCCAGTAATTGTTCAAGTTATAACCAAACACTGTACATTGATGCAGCTATAAATCACTAACCACTTACATCGTACCTAATGCGAATTTCAAAGTCTATTAAGAATATATTTTTTTCTTCGATGAAAAAGTTAGACAAATTTACCTGCGAGTTTTTTTGGCTACATTCTGTAATAAAGTTTGCGAATATTTAAACGGATGGAAGGTGAATTTATTATAGTATGTAAAAACGAAGAACTTCTTAGCTTGTGCGAAAAAGTTATCACGCTGGTTAAAACTTATTAGTCAGTAAAACAGTTTTTATTTATTTTTTATCAAACAAACAATCAAACATTATTTTTTAAAAAACGAGGTCCATCATATCAAAAATATTATCATTTTGCATTGAATTGATTAACTGTTTAATTATCGAACATTTGTCCCTTCAGTTTTATATTAGGGTGATAATAAGTGATTTTAGTTCTACAAATATTATTTTATATGTATATGGTTGACAGCCATTTCGGCGAATGCCTTAATCAGAACAATACATAAGATATAAACTAAAATACGTTGGTATTTTTTTTACTTTATTACAATGGAGTTCTACCAAGTAAGTGCCAATCAATCAAATAATTAATTAAAATCATTTGCTGCTTTGAGTAAATGACTGCGAAGCTGCTGCGATCAACACTGTGTTGTTTTCATTTCCCTTAACGTCATAAAACGATGTACATATGTTTACGTAAAATTTGGACATTAATACTCAAAACAATATCGTAAGAGTATCGAATTTCAACACTTTGGTGACAGGAAGCGTGAATCTCCGAAGCGTTTATATAATCGGTGGGAACCGGAAACAGAAATCCGCTGCAAACGATAGCTATACACCAAAAAATCACGCAGTACGCTGGTATACTGTTACTGGACGACTTCAAAAAACAGCGATAATGTATTTTTACAAAAATAAGATGATTAACTATTTAATAATTACGAAGTATTGCTGTGCCCTTTTTGTGATGATTTTAATCAGTTAAAAACACGACACATTGGTATTCGAATATGATCAATATTTTTAATTGTAATAAATAGCTTGACAATGAACTTGTTGATAATATACTTAATTCTTTATGATAAAAAAAATATATACATAAACTGTTAATATGCCGGACGTTTATTAATTCTGTCCCGCGATAATATAATATGTTCCCGAGAAAGCTTTCAGCGAACTCCTAATGCTACTGACTGACCGCACTGCAAAAGCTGCACAGGTGTGAAAACGAACACTTAAGGGGTTTATTAATAAGGTATGAATTTATATCCAGCCCTTAAGTTGGAAAATTTATGTGCTATACGCAGCTGAGAAAAAACTCCACGCCGAGAGCTTTAAATGTTAACAAAAGCGACCGAAATATTAGCAATACGGCGAAAGCTTTGCCACGTTACGAAATAAAAAATAAAATACTGTTGAAGCTTTGTAGAGGAAATGTAACCAACCCACGAGAGAAAATGTATGTTTTTTCCTGTTTTTTTGTCAGCAACATAATTTTCAGAATGGCAATAGTTTTGGTCAAGTTTTTGTAGGATAAATTAGCATTTTAGCCGATTATAGTAGATGATTCATTAAATAAACAGGCATTTCCGGGATGGTTACCAGACAAAACAGGGGGAAATTGAACACATACTTTGTTATGCATGTATGAATTAAATACATATTAATACAACACAAGTTCAAAGAAATATAAATAATATGTTATATACTATATAATAACTTAAGGGGGACGTTTAAAAATTTGACTGTGTTGATAGAAGATGATGGCTTCGGTAAGATGAAGAAACTGCCCTTATTTTAACAGTGCGATGTTTTTATTTTTTTCACTAAAAGGGTACAAACCTGACATTATTATATCTGGACAAACATAAAAACATCATTTGTGTAGAAGTCTTATTAATTTTAATAAAATAATTATATTGTCCGTGTAAGAAAATAGCAGTTAAAACACGAATAAGATATAATAATAATTTTAACTGAAAAAACGGCAATGCGACTTTAATGAATACGCAGCAAAAAATTAAGATGCCTTTGCATCGCCGGCCATCTGTGCAGATGCAATAACAGATTTCTAAAATGATTAGAGATTATTATGACTGTCGTGCTTTGCCAAATTCTTAACTATAAGACTTTCTCGTGTATGATGGCGCTCACAAGAAAGACGGATCGATTCCAGTTATTGTAAACACGTCGAACAGTATTATTAAAGCGAATGACTTGGTAAATTCGTAATCATTAGAAAAAATAATTTAAAAAAAACAGCGTTACAATTGAGCTACTGTATTTTCAATGATGGTTTTGAGTAGGAAAAGCTTACGTCCAAAAGGAAGTCAAGACGTTATAATAATTGAAGGGTCTAGTTACAAAAGGCGATATGTACACATTTCAATAATTGCGGCAAACAATATTTTTATATTTATTGATTTGGCATTTACTTGGTAGAACTCCATTTTAATAGGGTAAAATATCAAGGTATTTCATTTCTACAGTTTAAAAAAAAAGGGTTAAAGGTTGATAGCTATTTCGGCTTATGCCATCGTCAGAACTATTCTTTAAACGTACATTTACTCAGCTACGTTTAAAGAATAGTTCTGACGATGGCGTAAGCCGAAATAGCTATCAACCTTTAACTTTTTTTAAAAAAACTGTAGAACTGAAATACCTTGATATTTTACCCTATTAATATTTTTATATGTTTTAAGCAAAAATTGTTTGTATTAATTACGCTAAGATTTTAAATATTTTTACATAGGCTTATAAGATGTTAATTTATTTTATTTCACGATTTTGACAAAATATACATACAACGTTTTTTGTAACTATACACCTCAATTCAGTAATATTTTTATATTATTTGCTGTTGATAATAAGTTAAGAGATTTTATGAAAAAAATACTATAACGTTAATACATCGACAATCTGTGTGTTAACAACAAGTTGTTCAGCAATAGTTGAAATTGAATTCGTTAAATAACTAACACAGGTTTACAATTGGTGAATAGAGTTACACTTGACCAATCATGTAGGTACAAAAATTTTGATGAAATTGAAATCGGTATTAGGGATCGTTAAGTATCGCAATGGCGAATAGAAATAATTCACGAAGAACATTGCAAAAGCGAAAGAATGTTGATGAACACAAATTGCCAACAATAGCAATTGATTGAAAATCAGTCATCGAAATATTACTCAAAATTATGATCAATAATACAAATTGTATAAGGTAGTATTACACTAATATTAAATGTAACGATCAATAAAACGTAAGAGTACAACCTCGAATGAACTGAAATACAAGACAACTATTTTATCACGTATTTAAGATTATTTTTTGCAGTCATGCCAAAACTTACGTTCTAGTATATTAAATTGAAATTTACAACTTTGAAACAAGTGCCACGACATTTAGAAGCATCCTAAGATTTATTCATATCGTATTGCAATTGTTTATTAATATAAAATAAGATAACTTAGATTATTCCACGTATTGTGTCACAAAAAGTGACATGTGTTTCGCCTTTTTCAGAGGCATCCTCAGACAAAAACTTTGGCAGATGTTTGCTTAAGTACTAATGATTTTTTTTACTATTCTGATATAAAAATCAAATAAAATTGTTTATCTTGAATCATTTGACATAGTACCAAATTAAAGGTTAGGGAATATATTTAACCAGTTTTCAGTTGAGAAGACGTAACGAATTGCCACTCTCGGTACTCGTTTTACGTTAGATAGTAAGCGATGTAGTGGGACGGGGGCGTGTGGGGTCGCCGCTCCCATCCTAGACGATTTATATAATAAAATATTTTTTATAATAATTTATTGAAAGAACGTTTCTTTGGAAACTTGTCGGTGCGAGAATCGGATCACTGCGCTAAGAAAGCATTAAAATATTATAATTGAGCAGCGCTTCCATACCTTTAAGTAAGCACTACACCAATGTATATAATGTCAAAGAAATATATTCTAATTTACACAAAAATAAAAGACTCCACTTAAGTTGATCTTAATTAGACTATGGAAATCTAGACTTGAATTCTGAGGAGGAAGATGGCAAGTCTTATATAATAAATTATATACATATTTTCTTTTTGACGATAATTAAAAATGACTATGAAAGCTTTCTTTTGCATTTACATGTTAAATAGGACAAGCACAAAAGTGTGAACACTTTTATTTACACGTCATGAACTATTTTCTCATTTCGCTAGATAAATGTATTTGATATTATAACTTACGGTAAACTAAATAAATAAGAAGAAAACGCACACTCATATTAAATATGGCAGTGGACTGATAAAACACGCGGTCCGCTAATTAAATATTTGAAGCTAATTTGGGACAGCATAGCGTGATTTCATTGATGCACGTACATACGTACATATATGGATTTATGGACTTTGCAAATGACATTCAGAAAAAATGTGTCTACCAATATGCGTGCGTGATGCGATATTCAAATATTGGGAAAAACGAATGGCCAACCTTTTTAACGGCGATATTTTTGACAGACATTGTTAGTTTCGTCAATGCTAAAATATAAAACTTGAGTGTAACGGTAAATAAAAAAAAACACGAATATAATGAATCTCCAAATTTCAACGTTTTTAATTTAACTTATGATCTTTTAAAAATCTATATTATAAAATGTTTTCATATTGAATCATGGAAATGAATAAATACTAAAAGCTTTAAAAAGTGTTTAATATATAATAAAATAAAACACTTTGCGGAAAATCATTATATTAAAAAATAAAACATAATATGATCAAGACCGGTTATGCCTATCACGAGCATTTTTAACTAATTAGATGAAATTATCGTGATGAGCATAACCCGTCCTGGTAATATTAACTAATTGTGAAATAACTACAAAAGATTTTTTTTATATTAGAAGCTATGTATTCGATTATAACAATTATACATTTGTCTTGATTCGTCGGTCTGCTTTTACCTGGTACAGTTTTCATGTGTTAGTGAGTACCTGGTGCACGGTGCTTTTTTCATATCGCACCCTCAATAACATTCGAGCGTATCTCGACTAGGATTGTAGAAAATAAAGTAAAAATGTGCAAAATATTAACTTATTTACACTAGTCATCGTCCCAAAAAATGTACAATTCAGTTAAATTGTGAGATCTCACAATTGCCAAAATCTAGATGCGATATACCAATTACTATAAGTAAAAAAATATATATAACTAGTCAAAAAAATATCATATAGGTATCCATTGATTAAAGAAAACAATTTAGCATAATAAATATTATTGTTCACATATTTATGTTTGAAAGAGATCGTGTTTAAATATATTTGAATTGGCATTGACAAAATACATATTTAGTTATACATGACTATTATAGTATAGTTTTAACGATGGCGTGTAGTCAAAATATATATCAACAATTTCCTGATTTGACTGTTTGGCTCGTAGGTCAGAAGTTTAAGAATACATGTTGTTTAATGCTTTCAAACAATGCGTGCAGTTAAACATTCGATATTTAGATTATACTTTCGCAAAAAGAATTTGGATAAAACGTGTACGGTATGTTTTAAACGAAAAAAGATCACAGCGTTATCAAATTATTTACACTAGACAGCGTAAAGCGAAATAATTATAACATTATTTATATTTAGTACCAGTAGTAAAGATTGCAAAAATTTTTTAATTAGTAATATTTCAAATAACAACCAGGGTCATCATTTCTTCGAAAATGGGCATAACGGTAAGTTGTAATAGGTGCTACTATTTCTTTTTTTTACGTGCTGATACAATTCGTCAAATTTCGCATACGCATGTTATGAGAGTAAAATAGAAACAAGTGTACACTATATTTACAGATCGCAAACCTAGAATAACATTTAAGCATCACAAATTGTATATATATTTTTATATTATAACAATAAAAAAACACATCCATCGGAAATAAAATATTTGTATAAAAAAATAACGATAGAAGTATGATCTCTTATGTTTAATTCAATATGACAATGTTTTGACAATAAAATTACGTATTGAGCCGCTATGTTTACTAAAAGAACTCAAAACACATCATGATAGCAGCAGAACGCGATAAAACAGACATGGAGAAAATTAAACGTATAATATTTTTATCGAATCTACTGATGAATGTGATTTTAATAAAATGTTATATCGTTGTCCTTTTTTATGTTCTGTTTTGCCATTAATCCGTTTATTGAACACATATCGACTGTAGAAAGGAAAAAAGACTTAACCCACAGTTTTTTGTGATAAACACAATGTATCAAGCTTGATACACGTTCTATCAAAAGGATGTAAGCTACAAATGCCGAATTAGTATCTAAATTAAGCTTTTAAGTTTGAAAAAATATGAGGTTGTAAAAATTTTAACCATAAATAATGACTGAAAAAAAGGTTTTTCCTAGACAATTTCTTTAATTAATATTAGATTATGTCAACTTAACACCAGTTTAGAAGTCTCCATACACTTCAAGTTTGTGAATATTTCATAATTTGCATATCACACAAAATCATCAAAACACTTTTTTGTGCATCCTGTAAAATTTGCTGTGTGGGTTACGTCCTTTTTCCTTTCCACAGTCGATATGATTAATATTCGCAAGTAGTATTTAAAAAAATCCCCCGTCAAAACTAGAAAGCAGATAGAATCTTTAGCAGAATCTAAAATACGAGCAGGAAAGAGATATACAGATGTTTACAGTAGAACCCACTATAAAAAATACAAATAGTCAACTGAGAGTCCGCTTTGCAGACTCTATATTGTTTCTGCATGAAATTATTGGTATATGTATATAACATGTGTTACATTCTCTTGCCTCTTATAGACTTGCAATAAAAGGTAATTTGCGTTTTAACCGTTATCGTGATCGTTAAAATTTTAATGCGGAATTTTAAAGTGCCACAATTGCATGGACGAGATAGGAAAAAACTTAAATGTGTTCGAGAGCGGCCTTTATATTAATAAATAAAAGATGGCGTGGGCAATTGTGAATTAATTGCAAATAATTTTCAGCAGAAAAAAGTTCGCGGCAACAACAAAATTCCCGTTCGTTGGAGACTTTCGCCAACATAACATACTGGCGACACCAAAATGACATTATTTTTTTTAGTTGTTTTCGTGTGCTATGGTCGATACAGTTGTAAAGTGGAGGATGTGCAAAAGTATTTATTTTAATTAGTGTCGTTTTTCCGTTTCTTTAAAAAAATGTGATTCCAAAACGAAATGAAACATACGTCCGTTTCATTGTCAAAAAAAAAACTGAAATAAAAAGTTTCAAAAAGGGTATTCTTGAGGAAAATAAAGTCGAGTAGTCAGCATCGTTGGTTTCATTCCCAAGTGCGGACAGTAAAAAAAATCAATCGACCAATATTCCATTCGAAAGCATGGATGGCTGCTATGTCTAAAATTCTCTACAACGACCGATTAGCTAATCCTAGCCCTGTTCTTGTATCCCGACCTTTTCTAAATAGGTTAAGCCACCTAGTAACTAGTAGTTTTTATTGTATATAAAAAAACTTCTGTTGAGATAAACTCATGAATGCACTGTCTACATTTGAAGCGGACAAAGGAAAAAAAATATATTAAAAACACTCAAATGTAGCGAAATCGAGAATGAAAGCATGCTATTAAGGCATGTCGGTTTTCAAAAACCGGTTTTTTGGCTAAATTTGTGACATTCGAAAACCGGGTTTTCATCTTCGTAACCGGTTGTGCCGAATTTTCAATAAACAAGTCTATAAACAAAAGGACAGAAAATGTGGATCTTTTATTTGATGGCTTAAAGACCATATACCCCACATCATTACCCAGCGGAAATGTATTTTCGATATCAGGAAATTTTGTTACAAAACGATCAGTAAACGCTTTGTTTTCTTAAATCATATTTTCTGAAGAATAACACCATATAATTTCTTGTTGTGCATTATTATGTATATAAATAAACAACATTAAAAAAAATGAACTTTCTCTCGCTATTTTAATTGAATTATCCATTTCTTGTAAAACTTCGAAAACCATATTAACATTCGACAACCGGTTTTTTCAAAGGTCGGTTTTTGTATAAGCCCTACTATCTATATTAGGATTTTAAATATCCCTATATATTTACTCCGGATGTTTATTTTTAAACTAATTTTGCATGCACATTCTTAATTAGTTGAAAACTTTTGCGACAAGCATTGAGATTTTCTAATTTCTTGAACACTGCTAGAAAGTAAGAAAGTGATTCGAGATTAAATCCAAGATAATTAAATACATCACAAAAACAAAACTATATTTGATCCAGTCATATATCAAACCCGTTGCTTATTATAGGTTAGCAGCGTTTTAAGAACACTTTTTTTAATTCATAATTTTCGAATGACGAACAGAAACATCCCAATCGAAAATCGCAACCGGTCCAAATCTTCATTTATCTATTAAACGTGGAATTACTGTTCTTTTAATATTACATGCATGTATTTTTCTGTAATATTTCCAATATTTACATTTAGTCTAACACAATATTCTTATATCGTTCAACATAGTATTTATACTGTGAAGCAGTATCGTAACTTTTACGAAGACGTGTATTTAAAGTTGTTTTAATTTGATTACCAAATATTACAAAAAATAACAATAATACCGGTGGTGAAATTGCGGCAGTTTACCAATAAGAAACACTCTTTTGAGCAACAATATCGGCCGAGGAATTTGACCAAGCTGCCCACATATTCGATCGGATTGACAGTTGTTTTTTTTCTCATAAACAGGTGGCGATGGTATTGATCTTATAACCCGGTTTAAATAATATTTAAGGCCAATATATTTTTAGCCAAGAACCACATTTGCCTTTCATATTGGCAACATAAAACAGAAGATTATTCTTTTTCAAAAGAATGAATTTTCTTTCAACGTATAATTGGTGTGTTTTTAGATGCATTTGGCAGTAACATTATGAAATTTAAATCTTTGTTGATGTAATTGAATTCATATTTCGAATAATGTTCAATTATCATGACATCGGTGAGTTATTAACAAATAAATGTTGCTGTAATTCGAAACCATACAAAATATATGAAAGCGTTCAAAAATATAGATGAAGAAACGAATGTATTTAGATTGAATTCAACGTGAAAACATGGCCTCAACCAGGGTATCCAACCCCGGACCCTTTTTGTGATCCAGAGATTGATCCATTACCATAACATGCCGAAAAAAGTGGGTTATTAATAGATTCCACAATTTTGTCAACTCGAAGTGACGAATTGACAGATTTACAATTATCAAAAAAAATCATAGAATTTTTTTTAGCTGAATCCTTTGAAAAAGTCACGTCCACCAGTGAGTCCAGCGCTGTTGAGCCTTTTCAACTATACGTGTTATACATAGTGAAGTAACGAAGTTATAAAATTTAATTTGATTTCAAAAATAAGATTGTTCATCGAGGGAATTGTAGAATCCAGAATCATAGTTGATTCGCAAACCTTGCTATGCTCTGTCTGATGATGCTGATGAAGGCAAAACACGTATCAAAATTTGTAGCACACCAAGTGGAGTAACAATGTTATGAAATCTTATTTTATGTTAAAAAGAAGACTATTCATCCAGAGAATCATATAATCCAGAATTGCTACATATAGATAATAACGTAAATAAAATTTTCAAGACCTAATACATGGGTGGGGAACCTTTTCCTTAACACATTCATTTATCTGATTTAACATGAGGCCGCAGTAAAGAAACGTTGACACCCCCCTTCTTTATTTTCGACTGTCAAACATATAATGGGTTGATTACGCTCTTTTTCCAAACGCTTGCGCATAATTTTTTGAACAGTGAATATTTTGATCAAGTCAAAAGGCAGCATCACAGTAACCAAGAAGCCGCAGGTTCCCTCCACTGACGAAAGAGGACAACTTTGTATATATATTGGAAACAATTACTCATTCTAGATTTCAAAATAGTCTTGGCACACCTTTATCGAGTATAATGGACATGAGTTGTTCGATTATTTTATTTGGCAAACGTTTTACAGTCCAAATCAAGGCAGGCTGTTATTATGGGAGTTTGGTGTATGAAAAGACCGGCACTTTCAATTTTTTGGCCGGCGGCTGCTAATAATTTTTCGACTTATCCTTTGGCAACCATTGTTTACTAAAACCCTTCTTCGGAGCAGTATACAAGGGTAATTTATTCAAAACGCTTTTCAGTTCGTGTCTGCGGACTAAAGGTGCGCAGAACTTTTGGACTGTAATCAAGGACTGATTGTTGGAAGTTAAAAGGTAGAAACTACGCTGAATAAATCAGTTGTATAGTATTCCCTAAAGTGTCGTTCCACTCTAATTAGATATACCGCCATCCAATTAACATTGCTTTCACACAGCTAAAAAACACAACCACAGAAAGACTAAATAATTCACTTTTAAGGTGTTCACTGTCAATATTTGGTGGAATGGCATTATAATAAAAATAATAAAAGATTTTTAATACTTTTCCCACATAAAATTTATTTGATCAGGACCGGTTTCGCTCATCGCGATCATTATCAACTGATAAGAAAAATATATAAACAAGTGCTATTTATACAAGTTAAATTGAAATAAAAGGTGTAAGCAACCACTAACAATGAAAAGGATATACAAATTACATTATAATTACACAAAATTAAAATGCTTAATCATCAATTAATATAAGTGGCAAATGATGTCAATTATAATTTGGGATTTTTTTTAAATAAACTGAATAATTAATATGAATATCGGATTATACCACTCTTTAAAAAAAATGTATTAGTAAATAATCAAATTCGAATTTCTTTTACACCAGTTGATAACGCTCGTAATGTGCCAAACCGTTTCTGATCTTGATAATAAATAAAAAAATATGGAGCGTGACTTCATTTATAAATATAATTTCTTTCTAACAAGAATTAAATTCATTGAATTGGCATTTACTTTGTAGAACTCCTTAGAAATGAGGTGAAAAAAGTATTATTATTATTATTATTTCTTTACGTGTCATTATTTTATGAAATAAAGGATTGGGAAGCGTGAAAATGTTTTTTTTCAATTGAAGCGTAGTAAAAAAAAAAAGGTTTGAAGACCACTGCCTTAACACTTAAAGTGGTCAAATCAAACCGTCTGTCTAAGAGCCATATCAATATTTTAATAATAAAAACATTGAAACTTCAAAAAAAACATTCATGTTATTTCTAAAATAATTCATATTCAGTCAAAATCGTTAATTGGCTGGCGTATTTGGAATCTGTAACTTATGCCACAATATTGTAGGCGTAATTTTAATTTATTAATACTGTAACGAAAGAAAACAGATTATAATGGTTGGTCGAATGAAAAGAAGGACAAAAATGGCATTTTGCCAAATCAAACGCAGAACGTAGGGTTAATCCTTTAAGCCAGTAATGGCTTTAAACTTAGTGATACATTTATTTCTTATATGAACACGATACATTCATTTACTAAGCGTCAGTTCAAGTTCATCTGTGCACTTGAACACCTGAAAATACCGAAAGGCGAAAACCGGATCGTTAGTGACAAAAAATTGTGTGAATGTACATAATTTGTACGATTCAAATTTAGTATTAAAATTCCACCCAGGACCTTCAGTCGAAATCGTAAATTATAAAAAGGTTTTACTTATTTCGAGAATGTTGGTATGCATTATTGGAAGCCTTTTAAATAGCATATAACAGAGTAAATAAATGACAAAGCCATTATTATTATACAATACTTCTTATTATGAGAAGAATATTACCGATCAACAGGTTTTGGCCTCTCGGATGCCGTTTTAAAACTGGTATCGCGCTTACCTACCCAGCAGCCAAACTGGTACAAATGGCGTATACTCTTGACCGGTATTATTTATTATAACATCGAAGCTTACTTCATACCAACTACACGCACTTCCATGCATCATACACTCTTCGTGGAATAACAAACACTAAAGGGAATTCAGAAACATTTTGTTTCAATGTTTCATAAGTATTTTGAAAAAGCCGAAATTTAGAAACATAATCAAATCGACTGTAGTCAAACAAACGAAAGTAACCCTCAGTTTTTTTCAGTATGGCTTTTTTCGATAATCACAATGTAAACAACTTAATACACGTTCTACCAAAAGGATGTAAACTGCACGTGCCGAAATGGTATATAAATTTAGTTGTTTAAAATTTGAAAAAAGGGCCTGTGAAAATTATTACCAGAAAAATACACCTACACAGTGTTGTCTAAAACAACTTATAAAATAAATATTTGATTGAGTAAATAAAACGCCAGGATATAAGTCTTCGTGTACTTTAATGTTGTTTTTTTCGGCCCAATATGATTAAAATTATTTTTTGTTACGACCTTTTCTGAAGTCTAAAAAGATGTATAAAAAAATATTAGCAAAATTATCAAATATTCACTTGATGTATCCGTATTATTTTAAGTTATTTTAAAAACAAACTAAATATAAAAGTTCGTGTCATTGGCAATCTGTGTATTTGATTTTTTTTTAAATATGATCGAGACACAATAAACCAAAGTTATTTAAAAGAATTTTCCGTCCTATTAAGACGGAAGGAATTATCCTATACCACACGTCTATTCGGCTGCGGAGACAATATCGGATTCATTTCGTACCTTCTGCGAAGAAAGATTTTTAGCGACCGGCTAATAGTTCATATCAGAGCTTGCTATTTACCGTCAAATTTTACTTGCAGGTAAATAATTCCCATTACCGGTTTACCGATAAATAATAAAAAAGAAGAGAAAATATTTTTACTATAATGCATTCCACCAAGTATTGACAGTGAATTCAAAATGTGTGTAAGGTGAATGATGATAAAATAACAACATAAATAACATACAAGGTACGCATTTAAATTATATGTATTCATTATTAATACAATAATTTGAGATAACATTGAAACTATTTGTATGTGAAAATCCCACATAAATTATGTTTCAACCCAATACTTAAGAATAAACGCGTGAACTTGCCACAAATAGAGCCTCGTAAACTGAAAGATTTAACAGACGAATAAGTGTGCCGTGTCACATTTGACAGTCAAAATGTATGAATAGGACAATTCGAAAAGTGATACATTTATTGTAGCTCAATTTGCAAAAGTTAAGTTGGTAGTTTTTTCAATTTTTAATGATGCAACGATGTGCTGCAAAACCTTGGCGAGATTATTTATATTTTAAACGGATAAATAAAAAACGATTATCCAATATCAGTGAGCGAAATAAAATTATTTTTTGAGTATTGATTCAAACTCACAACTACACAAATAATGCTACCCTTGTCGACATTATTTAACTGCATTGAATAATCTTCAAATATTCCAAACATCTCTATTAACAAATAATCTGATTGCAATGATATTTAAAAACATTACAACACAAAAAAGCATCATGTTGATACAACTTGAGAGTTTTTCTTGCAATTATGTAACTATTAATTAATGATGTTTAAGGACATTCCTTTCTTAATAAAAAGGCACATATACAAACTTAAAAAACAAATGTATTCTACGTATTTTAATAATAAACAAGACCGGTTGCTCTAAGGGGGTGAAAATCCATCGACATATCGATACGTAATCGGCAGAAAATCGTACGCAACAATTCATAAATTTTACAGAAGGTTGTTTTTTAACTTCCTCTCTTAATAATTTCATAAAAAGAAACTTTAATTGGCATAATATTACTAACCAAATTTAAGGAATTATTTTTGCTAGAACTTTTTACGAGAAGAAGTTAACAAAACCTTTTGTTATGATTAAAACCTAACCATTACTGTAACATTTATGAATTATCGCTTATTTTGTTTTGTCGATAAAATCAAACAATTGTTAATTGTGAAGATGTGCACTGCACAATATACGTAGACGCCTATATCATAAAATCATTGAGAGGTAAAATAATAATTCTTCCAAATAATCAACTTATTTCCATTTATGGCTTATACACCGTGGCTAATATTTACTATTCACCCTAAATATAAATTTTCGAAACATCAAACACTTTCTAGGTGAATATTTGAACAACTCAAGTCTTTGTACAACACAATGTATATAATGAATGAATTAGGTATCTCGATCAATATATTCAAGGCATACACAGCTTTATTTAGTAGGCAAATTACCGCCACAATTGTCAAGCATTGAAAATCAATAATACTAAATATTTTTCCGATATTTTATAATATAACTAGCTGGCCCGACGAACTCGTACCGCCTCAGAATCAATAAATGTTGTGTTAACTTATTGGATGAGTTAAATTCAGTTTGAATGAATACTCAAAATGAATTAAGTTCAATAAATGTGCAAAATTAAAAATGAAAAGTATTTTAATTACATTGAAATGATGTTATTCACGTGGCACAGTCGATAGATTTAAAGGAATGCAGTGGACCAACGATTTGATTTTGAATTGTGAAGTTGAAATGATCCACATCTTTGTTATTTGCTGCAAGAATTGCTCGTTCACTCAACCAATTATGATGTTTGTGATTAGCAATGATATTCAGGAACACTTTGTTGATTGTCCTTCGATGAGACGAAATTTCAAAAATTCGGCATAAACGAAATCAATCCATTCGATTCGTCGACAGGAACACGGCCGTTACAGATAGTCAGCAAATGCTTGGAGAAATCTGCGGCAGATGGTCGTTTAGAAATGCAACTCGCATGTTTGTCGTTAGCTGAAGTTTCTTAACATAGCGCCACAGAGTCGATGTTTTAAGTCAAGCGTTTATTTCATCGGCAGCGGTCGATCTTGGAATAACTGGTAGTGTTTGGCGAAAATCGCCAGATAGTAGAATCATTGCGCCTCCAAAACATTTTGAGTCATTGCGCTGATCTTTCATAGTTCGGTTGAGTGCTTCCAATGCGGAGGAAAAATAAGCCACCATTTCCCTCATCAATTGCCTTCATTAAAGTATCGTACACTTTCTGTTGGGGGTTCAACAGTGGTACATTCGTTCGAAGTGATTGGTTCAATGCATCTCGATCATATTCACGTTTACGTTCCGATTCTCGATTGAAAGCGTCGTTCATTCCTCGATCTGGCGACGCATCATGCAGCGCATGAGGTAACACATATCTTCGATCAAAAGCAACGCCTGGTTATGTATCTCCTCATTCACCTCGAGGTCGGGATTCCCTGAACTGACGCGAATTCGGTGTAAAGTGTCTTCGGACATGTCATCCTTGTACTTTTTCCACAATTCACGTGGATTCGATGGGAAGCATGTCAAAAAAATGATAGCAAATAATGTGCGTATCTGACTTGGAGACGCAGAAACAATTGCTTCAGCGATTGTCATGTCCCAATGAGTTTAGTTTTCAAGCAAATTGAGCTATTGACATGCGGCACGAAATGTTAGGCATACGACGCCATTGACAGTTCGAAATGATTTGAAATGTCGACCCGAAGGGAATTATTGGTTGTTTTCAGATTTTTCATGTTCACAGAACTGAAAGACTCTTAGAAAACCATTCCGAGCACTCTTACTGATTGGTTTAGAAGTACTTGGCATAGCTAATACCTCTTTATTTCACTGTATTTTAAATAATAAAATTACATCTTCACAATGTTGACAAACGATTACTTTTGTTTGACAGTAACTGTCAAACAAAAACTGTTGCTAAGAAATGTGTTGGTCTAGGATAAATTTGTTCTCAATGCTTGTCACCAACATAATGACAGGGATCTTTTCAAAATTATTCAAATAATACTTTTTTATAATTTTACGAAAGTTCATTCTAAATTTTCATATTTTTTTATATTACGAAATGACATAAATTCTCATTATAACAAAGAACGCAACATTTTCCAAATCTTAAATATTATATTTATGAGATTATCTTTCATTAGAAAAAAATATATATTTTTGTTTAATGTTCCACACATACAAACAACTATACAGTCAATCCTGTTTTTATGCGGTAGATGTGTTCCACGAAATATCGCAAAAAAAAACTTGACTTCCATAGAAATAGTGGAGTGCGTTACTTAAATTTTAAAATCCGCATAACTTTGAAACAGCGAGTTAAAATATACACTAAATCGCAAAGTATAAGAAAATTAGGGGAAAACGACGGCGTAAAAATAATAAAAAATAGTCACTGTATGACAATTCTATGTGTGTTTTAAAGCATGTGGTTCTAAATCACTCTTTTTCAGAAGAAATAGTATGCGCATCAATTTCATAAAACTATGGTTGTTTTCTAACAATAAAATTAGTGATCAGAGTTTGTTCAGATTTTCTTTTTCGATAATTAATTGTTTATGCAGTTTGTTATACCCATATATATAATATATTCTAAAGTTATCGTTGAAACTTGAATGCGCGATCAGAATTTGAATCATTTAGAAAGAAATGATCTTCTAATTTACTGAAAAGTTGGATACCTTCTTCAATTATTTTCGCAGTGAAGGAACTGGAATTTCTTTCAGTTCGTCATTGTTTTCTGGTTTTTTGTCAATAATTAAATTTAAATTATGAACATCTTCGTCATTTATAGCTTTATCTGTAAGTAATTCGTCGATATAATTTTCGCTAAAGGTATCAAACCTTTCTTCGCCAAGTTCAGGTGCTAAAGTAATCATTTCAGCTGATATTACCGATGGCAGATGCAACATGATTTAAGCAGTCCGAAATCGTATTTTTTTTTCAAATGTCGGTTGTGTTTATGATTCTCTCTATTCTATCCAAAATACAACAATATATGCTCTCGATGTAATATTTAACATTTTTATATATCGTAAAATATGGGACATTTAAAAAAATGCATTTCTAAAAAATTGCATTACTTCGAAATCGTATAAAAATACCGCATAAAAACAGGATTGACTGTATATAGCAGTGATGCACAAACGCGGCCCTTTTTGAATATTGTGGCGGCCCTTAAATCCTTTTCTCAAACATACTTTTTTCACGTAAAACATTTATTTAACAAATGTAAGCAAGCTTTTTCTTCAATGAAGGAGAATAAATCGGTTCATAGAAACAGGCTTACAAATATTATGTCAAATTAATAAAAATAGTTAAAAATTAACTAAGACCAAAAACGCATGATTTGCATTTAAATGAAACATAATGAAACACATGAAACATGACTTATTTATTTTCGAAATAACACGGTCAAAATAATATAATGGAACCTATTATTCACTTGATCTTTTTTACACGATTTTAAGGCTGTTTTACGTGGAACGTACATATGTTCTGTATAAAAAAAGGATTGAGCGTACTTTAAATCATTTTTTTCTTTGCGGCCCGAAGCCACGACAATTTGTTTTATGCGGCCCGCTAGAAGGTGAAGGTTGTGCATCACTGGTATATAGGGATCAAAAATAAAATAATGATTTGATAGTATTCTATAACAATATAATATACATGAAAAGTATACTGATTTTTTTTTACATACCTTCTGATTTTATGTACTTTCATTCGTCTTTTCACATTTCAGTATATATTTTAGCGACGGTGATGAACATGAGACATAAATTCCTAAAAGTTTTTTTTTTAAATGGATTGAAGATTTAGTTTCGATTTAGTTTAAAGTTGGCATTCCTAACTTGATTAACAAAATGCCTCACATGAGGTAACACATGTCTTCGATCTAAATCAAAGCCTGGTTATTTATCTCTTCATTCACCTCGAGATCGGGATTCCTTGAACTGACACGAATTCGATGTAAAATGACTTCCGACATGTCATCCTTGAACTTGTTCCACAGCTCACATGGGTTCGATGTGAAGCATGTCAAAATAATGATAGAAAATAATGTGCGTATCTGACATGGAGATTCAGAAACAATTTCTTCAGTGATTGGCATGTCCCAATAAGTATAATTTTCAAGCAAATTGAGCTCTTGACATGCAAGTAGAAACATTCGTCATTTTTCGGATGAACTGTGTAAATGCGACCAAGAGCATTCGGGTGATCAGAAACCGCATCGCTTTGCTTTTGACGTTAAAATTTCTTCGATATAGCGTTCCAAGTGTAATAAAGTGTCATCTCAGAGCAAAGCAACGTTTGTGCAAAATATTGTTGTCAAAAATTTATCATACCTAATTATAAACATAACCTTATTTCAATATTATCCGATTTTCTTTCGTTTTCATTTCATATCATCGATTTCTTTTATTCTAATCCATATTCTAAATTTAAAATTATTTATAAGCCAATCGTATGCAAAAGAAGCAAAAACAAACAAATATAGAAAACAGTGCGATCTGGTGGATTTTTCTGAAACCAGCTTACGACATTTTATCGTTTGATGAAACTATTCGTCATTTGAAAATTTTATTCTGTATGAAGATATTAATTTTCTTTATAATTTCTTTTCCGTGATATTTTTCCGATATTTTAATGCTTATTCTGCTATTCTAGGTAAATAAGAATTTTATAAATCAAATATCATTGAAATCCTTGGAGTAATTCTCGAGATATACGTGGTGTAAATAACCCGACTTTGTTTTATATATATAGATTTCATTTTAACTCAACGTACGCGAAAATGGCTATATCATAACTCTTGAACAGCTCGTATCGTGACTTGCGAAACAAGCTTCATCGGCAAATGATGACCGAAACATTTTTCCGATCCATATACATAATATTGTTTCTTACAAAGATAAATATATTATAATCTGTCATCTTTTCGTTGTATTGTTTTTTTTTTGCAGAGAAACATGTTTTCAAGTTGGATCGGCGTGTACGTAATGCCGACGTGATGAAATAAAAATTACTTGTAATATGATAGCTAAAAAATGTGACGACTTTTTGCGTATTTTTTGTTATCCATCACATCAAAATATTCTGACATAAAAATCATTTCTTGCAACGTAAATCATAAATATTTATATTGTATAGCTCAAAAACATCGTATCCGAGATACTATTGTTTATAGAGGCAATTTATAGAATTTAAATACACGTATAAAATTTTGGTCAGTAAATATATTCTTAGTGAATAATAAAATATATTTAAAGTTAATGTCAATATTTAAATGGAGAAAACTAGATATTTAGATCGTATTTTTTGCCTTACTGTTAAGAATTTTTTCCAATATAATGACTATTTATTTCGCATACCAGAAACAATCTGAACATTATCAATTAAAATGTGGAAGAGAAATAATTAATTTAGATACCATTATCATGTTTCTTTCAGTGTCAAGTAAGAATTTAAGACAATATGAGGGAATAACCAGGGCTGTGGAATCGTAGTCGGTAGTCGTGGAGTCGCGGGTTTTGTCCTGAGTCGGAGATGGAAAAATCTTACAACTCAGATCCATTTAAATATATATATATATATTTAATGATGTGTATTCATCCACACAATATTGCATAGTGGTGTCACTGCATGTCACTGTATATATTTAGTTACATTGAAATGACTGAAAATTTTCGTTGGAGTCGGGATAGTTTTTTATTTTAAAGCTGGAGTCAGAGTCGTCTTTTTTACCCGACACCACAACCCTAGGGATAACCACAATATTAATATTGTATTCGCTTTATGGATTACCCTTTGGTTGGATAGTTTGCATTTTAACCACTCTTAAGCTAACGACCCACCGGTGTGTCGCATACCTACTAGCCACACACGTTGCCCACCAGTGTGTTGTCATTATTACGACGTTGATAAATATTTTTTGGAGTTTGCATCATTGAAAAAGGGTCCGACATTTCTTAAGGACTCACAAAATGAATATTAAGTTTTCCTTTATTAGTTTTTAGAAAATTGCTAGCTTACAGGACAAAAAATGTTATTTTTTTCTAGCTGTTAACGGGTTAAAGTTACTAATTCTTTGACAATAAATTCGTTGGGGTTATCAAGTCAGTTCGCACATATGTACAATAAACATTCATAAAAGTACAACATAAATTCATTATTTCGTCAATTAAATAAATAACTAACAAAATACGTTAACTAATACACAGATTGGCGACATATACCACTGACGCATGTTTTAAATTGCATTAGAACAAAGCGGATCGCGATAATCAAACAAATTCTCGAGACGGATTTCATGAGTGCAGTTCAATAAAAAAAACATACGAACAGTTCTCGATAATATTTTATAAGGATAAATAACAACATGTTACACGCAAAAAATATTCATCATATTGAATCGATTTCTTTCTCCTGATAAATACCGAACGAAACGTGTCATCTCCTATGACTCAATCATTCGATATAAAAAATACACATTTCTTAGTTTTCGCAATAGGTACGAAACAACACCGCTCAAACGATCACAATGCAATAATCAACCTTTGATATTGATCTTAGAATAAATTATGATCATTGATTAGATTTAAAAAAAAAACGAAATGTTAATAACCAACCATCTGTTAATGATTGGCAGATATATCGATGGTTTTTTTTTTACCGCAATTATACGTCGGGTGATATTGAATGGAAGCATGGCGCCTTATTAAAATACTCTTGCTCTACTAAGCATTTTTTTTACCATTTCGTTAACCATGTCTGTTCCATAAGTGTGGTATATTAAACTAATAATCGTATCCAGATTAAGCCAGGCACTCTACGCATTGATTTTTAAGGGATGAGTAAATGTAAGGTATAACTGTTGAAAGCATCGTAAACCACATACAAAATAAAATGGAATATTTTTTTTCTTTTTTACCATGTCCGCTCCCGATATGGAGCATGTGGACTCCTAATGGAGTTTATCTCAACATAAGTGTTTCTACGAGAACTGCTTGTTACTCAGTTGCTCAACTTCTCTTTTTCCAAAGAGAGTAGGGATAGAAGGACAGGACTAGTGGTAAGCTAATCGCTCTCGATACGCCCCGTTCATAGGATAGGATGGGCGGGAGAGGGGAATTCTTACTACTTAAACTACTACTGGAAATATTAACTACTTACTATTATATCGTATGGACAGATCGAACTCTTACTAGTCCAACTAATAGAAAATAGTGCAGGGATCCTATAAGAATTAAAAAAATAAAAAAACAATATTTCGCATGTGATCTATTTATATATTGTAATAGATATTGGAAGTTTGGTGACCGCTGGAATAGTATATAAAATATACGGTAAATAAAACGGTTTCTCGGTGGAATTGGTTATAAAAAGATTAATAAATAAATACCACTTATATGGTAATAATAATTTCACTGATAGCTCGTAAAATAAATTTACTTCAACAATATCATTGGCAAAATAAATGTATAAGATCAGAAATCAAACAGCGTTTATAATAAATTATACGTGGAAAACAAAATGAGTTTATAATTAAGAATCCTTCGATTATCATTAACGGTCAAATTATATTGTCGAGTGGGGAGGAAAGATTTAACTTATTTCCATTTAGACTACATTAGTTAATTTATTTGATGACGTTTAATTAATATTCAGTGTTACCCTCGTTTTTTTAACGGCATATAATTGATTATAAGTATGATTATTGATCATTAATAATTATCATGAACCAACCTAATGTATACATATTCCATGCAATTCAATAACTATTTTCATATAAATATTTTAATAATCGACAAGTTTATTTTACGATATTGTTGATATTCGTTTTGTATGAATAAACATTTCACATTTACACACTTCGACTATTTTTTTTATTATCATTATTTGAAAATTAAACTCACTTTTAGGGTGTCCACTGTTAATACTTGGTAAAAAGACATTACAAATATTTTTAAAAAAAATACTCCTTAAAACTAATTCAACTTTTATTTAATAAGATCAGGGCCGGTTTCAGTTTTCAACTGATGATCAGTAACCGAAAGTAGTAGCGAAACCGGTCCTGATATTATTAAATAAGAGTGGAATTAGTACAAAGGAGAATTTTATTTTTAGAAGAAAATCAAGCTGTATTGTATTTTAACATTTTTAATCAAATGAAGAACAAAATATATCATAATATTTATTGAAAAATTTAGTAATGTTTTTCTTCTTCTCTGTTTAGAGGAGCCGTTTTTTCAATATAATTTAAAAATGTGGACCTACAAAGTAATTAATAGCAACATTGAAAATCATTATCGACACAAATACGTAAAGATCAATTCGTAACATGAAAGCGAATATATTGTATGGCTTTGGTGGTTAACCAGTGCGGTTGATAGAGTATTTGCTATTGATACCTTATTGTCTACGTATTAAAATTGAACACTAATTAATATCTTGAATATAGATATAAATATAAACAGATAAATGTATACCACTCAGTCGGCAATCGGTATATTAAAATAAATAAATGCAGCACGCCAAGAGAAATATGTATAATCATGTTTACTCTTCGTAAGTAAGTGGTGGCAATCTTTGCTGATAGTCAGACGATGTCTCTTGTTATCTTTTCACAAAGGAAAGATTTAAAAGACACGATATCAGTTTTATTTACCAATCCAAAGTTTGATGACTAATGTTTGAAGGGGTGCGGATGATATATTAGGGATGGGTTTATACTGTTTTATGTTTACATTAATAGGAGTAGTTATTAACTACAAATAAAGCACTACTTATATTGTTTGGAAAACCACTAATGTCAATTAAACATTATTTGATTACATATCGTCACTGTTCTGTTCTGGCAGAAGTTGATTGACCAAAACTGACTTGGTAAATAGTTTTGATTGTAATTTTTTATGCGACCAATTTCTTAATTAAAAACAAACTGCATTCAAATCAATTCAATAGTAAGATGAATTCAGATCACCATTAATAACTGTTAAACGCAGTGATATTTTGATTTTTATGTCGTCACCTTTTTGGCAGAAGTTGGTAAGTAACATAACTGATAAAAAATAGTAAAGTATGCAAATAAATTGCGAAGATAAGAGAGGCCAATTATTTGTCTGGAATAACTCAGTTGGTGCAGTTATTATACAATATATTATGAAAAAGCATTTTTTTGTGAAGGCAATTATTATTAATGCCAGTTTAAAGGTTTTAATTGTCTATCTTTATTCATTTTAATAAGATCGCCATTAATGCGTCTATATTTTGATATTATAATTACCTATGACATAAAATATCGACCCAAGAGTTCAAGATCAAGGTTTATCCAGAGCTGAAATTTTTCATTTGCTGTACTCACAGAACAGTGAAGAAGTGAACATCTTTTTTGAATAGATACAATTTGGCGCTTTCAAATGGTTTTTAGAAAGTGACATTGTGTCGAGCATTTCCGACATAATTATTTATAATGGTATCCTGTAAAAAAAAAAATACATTTAATAAAAAGAGACATCAATGTGGATGGCAAAATCCTGAGCCTGTTGGCAAAAAAATGGCAAATTTCACGAGATTCACATCACGTCATACAAGAGATTAACACCCACACAAACCAATCACTAACCACAAAAGTCACAGAAACGATAAAAAATAGCACACTATTAACAGATGAACTCACGACTTTTTGACAGTGACAAACTGTACCAATCAGAACAAGTTGATCAATCACCGGTTATATTTAGAGCAGTTGAATTCTGTCTAGTAAAATGAACGCGTGAGGAATGACAGACGCGAAACCCGAAAGTTTTCGACGGTACGTGTAAGTAGAATAATAGCGGAGATGTGTTTGTATCGGGAGATCGGACACAAATGCGGTTTAGCGGCGAGGCGAACCTGCCGACTCACGAAGGCGGACTGAGTCACCGTCGAGCCGTGGCCAAAAGCCGGGCGACTGCGTGCATGCTATACAATGCGCGAATATCAACGGGTCGCCGAGTTTTGAAACACGTTACAGAATAATAATCAATACGTATTTTACAAATAGAAGTCCAATTATCACGGTACATAAAGTTAATTAAAATGAATTTTCTTTTTTGAACATTTTAGCTGAAATATTACTGAATAGAATCACATTCCGTATTATTCCATTACTGTTATATTAAATTTTATTATCCTCGGATTAAAAATCAATTGAAGATGATACTGATTTAATATTGAAATTATTTTTTTTAAATACATATAAGCTATGTAGTATATGCTTTATTCATGGAAGATGAAAATCAAGTTGATAATGAAAAAGAATAACGAAAGCTATTAACGAGAAGAACCGGAAAATAGACTAAAAGGTTATGAATCAAATAATGTTGAGTTAGACAGATTTTCGTATTGTCCAATTCAATTATACGTTACAATGTAAGGAAATGAGAAGAAAAAGCAAACAAAAATTGATAACCTATTTATAGCATTGGTAGTGTTTCGTCATTTGTAGCTCACTTGTCAACGCAGTTGGCTTCCCTAACAGATCTCACGGGTTCGAACCCCAGGTAAAACAGCATTTTTTTTAAATCAATCGATTTATTAATTTCTGTTCAAAAGCATGGATGTGTCTAAAAATTCCCTCCCATTCTTCCGATCCCAAAATAATAAGGCGCAGCAAGAGAGATTAGCTAACCACTGGTATTGTCCTAGCCATACTCTCTTCGAAAAAAAAGAGGTTTAGTAACATTTTTTTTTATATACTTCTATTAGGAGACCATATGCTGCATATTATAAGCGAATACGGATTTAAAACTCTTTCATTTCGTTGAGAAGCGTTTCGGACTTAATATATTTATAGCGTAGCCATCGATTATAATTCTATAAATTTTTAATATAAAAATAGGGTGTTTTTTTATTTCTACTGAAAGTAACGGAACTGGTAAAAAAGTTAAACTTCAGTACGTTCTTCACATACGAATAAATTGATAGGTGCACGTACGTTGACATAAAGATATTTTCTGCACAAGAGCTTGATTAAAATTCATATTTACATTTAATCGAATTCAATAACGGTTGATGGTTTTCAAACTTAACGACATCGCGTCATGGTAAACCACTTGTATCGTCTGCACGGACGGCTACCGTAAAATTCGTGGTAAATACACCACCAGACTGGCAGCCTGGTCTGCCTAAATTATTTTTGGCAAGTACATAATGTATTGATAATAATGCCTAACATAGATACCGCAAAATCATATCCGTGTTATGAACAAAATATTAAGAAGAATATGACGGTGATACTCCATCTAGAAAAATAGTCGAATGACAGACTTGAATATATCTAAATTTAATTTGTATGTGAAATATAAACGACTCCATATTTTGGAATTAATTATTAATATCGAAAGAAATAAAAATATGGAAATACAAAATGAAGCTCATTACGTATTTGTATTATATTTATTTTATCTTCGATAGATTCGGCGACAACTTAGTGAAATATCATTTTTAATATAAAATTAAATTTGATTACTTTGTTGTGTTACAGAATGTGACACGTTTTTCGCTAGAAGCATCATCAGACTGTCGCAACGTTTACGAATAAACAGTGGAATAACAAAGTTAATTTTATATATTTATCTATCTTATATTAAATTCTAAAACTCCATTATACTATAAGATAATATATATATTTAGGTATACAAGTAAAGACCATAAAGGCGCCTGCTAACCGAAAGCAATGGTATAATCTCGATTTGATTGACTTTATTAAATGTAATGGAATATTCATTTTTCGTTAAGGTTGGTAGTAAACAATATTGAAATATTTTTCAATTAAAACTATGCTTAGACTAGGTTAAAAGCAACATTCGCCTGCGGCACTTCTGTATTATTTAATAGTCATTGGATAAATGTGCAGACATTCTTAACAATTGTATAATTATATATGAAAAATCAAAACGCTTAGTTAGCGAGTATTTTAAACGTATCAGTTGATGAATAAACTATTATAATTAATCACTACCTAAACGAAATTAGTATGGAATATTTATGATACAAAGAATGCAATATAAATTTCATAGTTACTATTTCATGCTCTCAATATAGTAGACATTCATGGACGTATTATGAGTTTGAATCTAATAGACTTAAATGTGTTATAAATTCGTTTCGACTTAGGCGATGTAGCATTATTTGCTGCATCAGTTTACTTTACAAAAAGAATTACAAATTTTCTCTTTATAATAAGTAATAAAAATCAGTTGAGAATAAATACTTAAGATAGTCGGTTCGTTAACAGATGAGAGCCGACCGTGAAATCAATTCATTTTGCAGATACCTAATTGAATGTTAATAAATCGGATTTGAAATGCGTTTAGTCGGAAAAGAAACACTCACGTAAAACCAATATATCGCATCGAAATAAATTATGCAATTACTGTTCATCGGTACAATACGGGTACGTATAATATATGAAAATATTATATCTATCGGGTGAAACTATATTGACTGAAAGTATGAAATATATTATTTTATAATTATGATATGTATGAAATTATGTAAAAATTTGTATTACGTTTAATTAAAATACCGTGTACCGCTTATTTATATTCCTTATTAAACTTTACTGATAACACTATAGTGCAGAAAACCTAAGCTGACGTCGATATGCTGCTACAAACTCATCATCATTCATTCAGATTCATATTGATAACACCAACCCAACTTAATAAATTAATATACATATGTGTCAAAAATCAGGTCCGTCGCAGGAAACGTTTACTATTTAAAAACTTTTCTATATTATTAAATTTATATTATGCTGACGGAATAGCAAATAAGTTATGGATACAAAATTAAATGAATATAATAGTTTACAAATAATCTATCACATATGGAAGTTGATTTCTAATGAATAACATTGTGATAGGACAAAAAATTACCCTGTTTCAATTATGTTTTCTTATCAGTACAATAATTACAATAGTACTGTTAATAGTGTCCCTTACTTTACCATTTTTTTTTTTAATTTGTGACTTAACAATAGTTGATAAATTAAAATCAATACATAAATTGACATACATATAGTCTAATGATGTATCTTTATAAAAACCATAGACTTAATAAAAATGTCAATTTCAAAATTATACTGAAAGTGCTTATATGTACTTATATCAGTTCTTAGCAACACACACTGTAAAAGACTAAGTTCTAGAAATATTTGAACAATGTTTTTTTATTGTAAATTCAATCAAATACAAATAAAATTTGATCTTCTTTCAAAATACTCTTCACAATACATAGTGGTTCTGTATTTTATTAGATAAAAGTCTACAACACAACGTTATCGAAAGTGTTATCGATATAAGTAAAATCTTGCCAATGATTTCATGTTTTTCAGTAGAAAATAATACACATAAAACAATGAATTAAGCGGGGTTGTGGATTCGGGCTGTTTTTAATGGAGTCAGATTTGAAAAAAAAAATGTGTCTTTTTTAAAACTTGAATACAAATCACCAGTCAAATGTGTATGCATGCTATGTCTGAAAAATAGTATAGGTCCGAAACCCTTAAAAAAACAAACATTTAATAAATACTTAGTATTCTATAAGATAACGTATTTCTCAATTCTTCATTGAGATAATGAAATAAAATATAGAATATATTGGAAAATTAACTTATTATATCAAAGAAAAAAATGTTTTTACTATATTTTTGTACCGAATTCAGAGTCGAAGTCGTTTAATATATTAACGACTACGTAGCTCTGAAATTTCATAAAATTTACCGATTAGTATTTCCATTAACACTATTTCTACAATCACAATTTTTGTCTACTTAAATGAAGAATATTACGATTCATAAATTATTTACTATGTAATAAGTATGTGTATGATTAATTAAAACACCAAAGTGTGAAAATAAATCAAAAAGCACCGTTTAGCCGCAAAATTGTATAAGGCGGTGAGCAACTGAATATTCATTTAATATTATGGAAATTTCATCTACCGAGTGTACAGCAATTTTCAAAATGCCAAGCGCGTGTGTGTCTTTTTTTTCATATGATTCATCGGGGAAATTTTCTGCTACACAGATAATAACTGCTAGTGTCTTGTGGAAAAGTGCGATAAAACATAGGAGATCAGTGAGCATTTCAAAAACTCATGGTTAACTCGATCACAGTGAATAAAAAACGCTTTTCAAATGAATATGGATATCATTACTAAACAATAAAAAGAGAAGATAAAAAAAATATAAGATAACGGTCTTAATTCTTAACGATTATAAAATATATTTAGTTTTCAGATTGAACTCAAAATACGCATATACAGTTGAAAATTCATTGTCTTGTATATTTTAAAAAAGTAAAAAGTTTAATATGAAACTATTTTGGTAAACAATTTTGCACATTTCCATACGTTTTACCACTAATAAATAATCCGGGGTTTGCTTTTCGGCATCTCAGGCATTCAAAAGTGCTCGGATGGAATTTAGTCAAAATCGTAAATTAAAAAAATACGCATTGTCTGATTTATCTTTGAGTGATTCGGCAGTAACTTTGTTAAAGTTCATTTTTAATATACAATTAAATTCGTAACTTGTTAATAAATAAAGAAAAATAACATACAAATATGTTGTAATATTATTTAAATAAACATGAAAATATTACATAATGTAATGTAAAAAAATGATAATATACAAGTAAATTAAAAAAACAGTTGGTATTGTTAATAACAAGACAATGATTGATAAACTTAAAATAGGATTACTGTTGCAGTTATAGAAGCGCTGATTAATAAATATTGTTGCCATACGAAGGAGATAAACTGTGGATAAATTAATTCGGATGAATATGATTTTTTCTTTTATTACCATAGAGAAGTTACATTTCTATATCGTAAGAACAGATTTGAATCGTTAACCGAGCAATTACCTTTAAAAATATATGTAGAAGTCTCGGAAAGTACCATAATAGAACTCGGAAGAAAAAAATCGAAAATATATATTTTTTAATTTGATTATTGTATGGGATAGAAAAGAATATAAATGTGGTGTTCTCGACGCAACTGGATGCGTGATTTTTCTTTACTAGTTAGCAAAATGTTGCGACGGGATGTGGCGCACCTCAAAAGTTCTCAGGTTTCGTAGAAGGATATCGTTTAAAAATATCCTAATCGAATTTAATTCAAAAGTTGTCAGCATTTCTTTCTGGTAAAATCGAATAGTATCAATCGCATCACTGTAATGTATCGATTGAGATGGCATTTACTTGGTAAGACTTCATTCATTTGAATGCGGTAAAAAAGCAAAATAACAAATTCCATAAAAATCCAGACATTTCGTGCGCATCTCTTATCGAATGACGTAAGCAACTGTGTGTATTATATTCCGTTTTTGTTTTCAGAACATTAATTAAGTGGCCTGCTACCTGACCGCATATCCGATGTAAGAAAACAATGTTAATTTATACGATGAAGAATTATCCTTAACGTTCAACATCAAATGAGAGAAAAAAACACCTGAGCCAATTCACTCATGCCAATGCACCGGTGAACGTTTGAATCACAGGTGTTTGTAATACGATTATCGCACGTCACATTATTTTTTAATCGATTTAGCAAATAGTATGGCATTATATTTTTGCAGTCGTATGACTGTTCAGATTGCCAAGAATGTATTATTTCAGTTTAAAAACACATCCATACAAGCGGAACATTTTTTAATTTGGTCAATGTTTTTATTTATGATTAATTTGTGAGTTCGTTTCCTGTAATTATGAGGTTGACAGTAAGGGCATCAGATCCCGAACCTTTTTTGAGATCCCGGGATTTAGGGATAGAGAATTTTTCCAATACCGGGATTAAACATTCAACATAAAATTGGGATTCGGGATTGAGAATTTTTTAAACCTTGGCATTTTTCAAAACAATTTCATGTCGATTTCGAAAACCCACGAATTCGCGGATTTCCCGAAATGAAGAACGTGAGAGCTTTTTTTTCTTACCTCTTTCAGGATTTGCAAATTCAAAAACCCAGGAATTGACAGAATTCCCAAAAAAATACCTACATTTTTTTACACACTCGCTCAACTTTCTGTCATTTTCTCAATCCCGGTATTAGTACTGTCACAATCCCGGGATTTTGGGATCACGAATTGGACGGGATCCCGGAATTGAAGACCCTATAGTTTACAGTATTCTTATTAGGAATTTTATAAAAATAATTTTACTTGAGCATGTCTGACTTTTCCTTCAAATAATATTTTTATAGCTAATATATTTATTGAAGACAATATTTGTTAGGCTATATAAATTTAAGTTTCAGTTGGCACAATTTACATTGTTGGGTGGGAGGAGGGATTAAATGTATTGCTTAGTGGTCAAGATGCTGCAATCTGATTATTTTTACTAATGGTTGGCATCGACTTTAATTCTTTATATATTTTTCTTTTTTTAAGCAAAATAGCTCATGGTCAAACAATTGGTCACGTGCAGATCTGTTTCGGGTCGAGTACAGCATCCAGCGGCCCTATAAACACCACCTTGTGGTGAGACAACCAACTTGTGCTAAGGATTTTAAAAAGGCAAACAAAAACTACATACTATTAAGTATAATGTATGTACGTGCATACCAGTGATCGGCACCCCAATCTCAACGTACCTATTTATAATTACATGAATGTTTTTTTCTTAAATTTTTTGGTTCAAAAATAGAGATGTTAACGCGATTTGAAAATATGTTTGGATGTTAGTTACATTAGAGGAGTATGGACGTACATATGTATACGTCGGTGCCATTTTTCTGTAAAGGAGTACGGACGTACTTTAAACTCATGGTAGTAGTGTCTGTCTGTGAGAATTAAGATACGTATATGGTTCAAGTGCGAATAACATATATTCATTAGAAAAAGTCACACAATTGTAATAATAAAAAAATCAGTAATGTAAAGTAAGGTTAGGTTAGATCTAGGGTATCCAATCCCGGAGCCTTTTTCCAATCCCGGGATTTCGGGATTGATAAATTTTCAATCCCGGGATTGAGATAAATTTACCGAGGAATTTGAAATCTCCGATTTGGTATACTTTTTCCCCGTATTCTCAAGGAACATCGTTTTTTTTTTTTTAGCTCACCGAGGAATTTGAAATCCTCAATTTGGTATACTTTTTCCCCGAATTCCCACAAAACCTCGTTTTTTTTTTTTTTAGCTCACCGAGGAGTTTCAATCGACAATTTGCCAATTTCATCTCACTTTTCGAGATTTACTCCATATTTCTCAATCCCGAAATCCCGGGATCGCGACCATATCAATCCCGGAATTTCGGGATCAGAAAATTGAACGGGATCCCGGATCCCGGGATTGGATGCCCTAGTTAGATCTATTCACTCCTCGAAAGGTTAAGCATCAATAAAGACTAAGCTCATCCAGCAAAATTAATTTATTATGCAATATAATGAATGCCGCCATTTGGTGTGCCCGGTTTACTAAAAGGGTTATCGATCACGGGTATGTTAAGTCGATATTATTTTTACGAACTCCAAGCATATAAATATAACAGTACAGTTGCACAGCCCTGTGAAAACTGCATAGCGTAATTGGATGGAGTTTTATTGAGTCATAGCACCGTCATATACCTTTTTGAGTCACCCTTGCATAAAATCCAAAACGAAATAATATGTATTTCAATGCATGCATTTGTTTATAGTGCAGCGCATACAAATAGTGCAACATTTTCTTGTATAAATAATGAATACTTCACTTCTAATAATGAAGAATTTACTATACATTTCTCTTTGTTATCATTATTATGAGTAGACAGTTGTAGCAGAAATGTTATGTGACACATGGAACATTTCTGCATGCTCACTTTTTTCATTTGTTTTTGGTATTTAGTGTTTTTTTTTTATTTCCTGTATTCATTTATGAAAATCCACTTATCCACAATTATTATTACTTCGATAAGACATTGTGTTATGTTCGATTGGTAGACTGATTCCGACATTGAAAAAAAGCTGTAGGTTTAATTTTAAAGGTAAAAATAAAACTGACGCGAAACTAGTTTTGATCTTAATTCTGCAGTGCAGAAAAACACGCACACAACCATTGATTGCTCAAGTGAACGCCCCTCGACTATTGTGCACGATAATGGTTTAAAACACTTCTTTTTATCAACTGCAATCAAATTCTGAACTATTGATTTCTTTTTTAAAATATATTTTAAAAATACATCAATGGTTCAATGAACTATTTTAACCTGGAATACTAGTGTTTCTATATCTGAAAAATATGAGCCATTTATAAGTGAAATGGTAAAAGTTTTCCATTTAATTTTTAAGTGCAATCACTGCAATAAAATCATTTTTATTTTAGAAAGAAAACAATATTGCAGTGTGTACAAAGCTCATTTCGCTTATACTATACTTTAAGATATTTAGAATATTATAATGTGTTTAACTCATTTTTTGATTCACTTTAGCAGATCATACACAGTGCTTATAAATACAGAACTCTAATTCAAAACAACTCAAAATACCTCTTTTAATTTCAAAACAGTAATATTTTAATTACGATGACAATCCAACAACGATAGTGTTAAAATAATTTGCAAAGAAATAATGTTGACATAGATTCTGTTTGAAAGAATAGATAATGACGTTGCTGCTACGTTCATAACGATGATATTCTAAATTTAAATCCACCGGCATTTTTTAAATTTTTATCTTAACCTCTTCAACGCCAGCGCTGAATATTATACTTACTGAGATGACGTGATGACCCGGTCAATCATTTGCGAACGCCTACGTATCCCGTAATAATCGATTGTGTTTAATGTTCGGTCATGGAAGAAAATAAGTTATAGGAAGGAGATGAACACAACAAACGTAGATCGGTCCATTTCCTCGGTGCAATTCTCACACTAACGCAAAAAACATCGCATTTACACTTTGTGTACACACTACATTGCGTGGGCAGGTGGGAACTTGTGTGTATGCGTTATTTACAGCACCATATTAAGAAATATTATTTAATAAGCAATATCAGTGAAGCATAAACATATATATTATTATGATTCAAGAAATTGTGGCGGTGGTCAGGATAGAGAAACGAGTTTGTAGAGTAAAAGTTTTTGGATCACATTTTCTACATACAAATTTATACGGTTGAGATATGAGTTTATGCAATTTCATAATGATTAAAATAAACCTTTATCAAACATGAGAATAATAAAATTGTTCCACTTGGCTTAGGTTTGATATCGCTGTTTTAAATAATTACCCAAATGATGTCGATCAGGTTGATTTTTAGATTCTTGTTATTACAACCATTATTTCGAATGTTATGAAACCGATTCTATATCACTGATTTTTAAACTCAACATATTTATGAAACTCCTGAGTTCATCAAAAATAAGAAAAGAAATAGAAATAAATGAGAATTGTTTTTTAAATGTTACTTTATATTTGTATTTTAATTAAAATACGTTCAAGACCTGAGAGTTATCTTAAGCCTGGATGCAGTCCTGTTACGAAGACGGCATGTAAAACAACCAACTCGGTATACTTGTGGAGCCACTGAAACCAATACGCAGAATTCAGTTCAATTTATGAAAAATGAAAGATATCTACTTTTAAATAAATATGAATTATTTTATTTTTGATTTTTTAATATTTTGCATTACAGTCAATACAAACGCACCAAATATTTTAAAGTTGATAGAAAGTCACTCGAGATTAACAGCAGAATTTATACCATGTCTTACATCTCAAAGTTAAATTTAATAACAAAACATTTGGAATTGACCTTGCTAGAAATTGAACCCAAACCCATCTGGTCGGTGAAGTCAAGCGCTTTGTAACTAGACCACAAAGGGCGAAAATTTATCACTGGTGCTCATTGTCAATACTTGATGAAAGACTAACTCATTGGTAAAAAGGCAACAAAAAAAACACTCATATGTATATATATGTCAACGACCAGTCAGTTTTTCAATAAACAATCTTATTCTTCGTGCACTTATTGGTGAGATTGAGACTGTCCCAAGTCTAAGCTCGTATCTCGTGGTAATTGTAGCTTATTCCGGAATTTCGCTATCGGACTTTATCTTTTTGAGATGTTCACAGTCAATACTTGGAGGGAAGGCATTGTAAAACAAAATGATAAATACTCTTTTGTACGTATTTCTTCATTGTTTTTTTTAGAATCAATAACCGTTTCTCTCATCACGAGAATATTCAACTGATAAAAATATACGTTAATATAGACCCAATCAGATTTTTTTTAATGTAAAAATGCTCGTGACAAGTGAAACCAAAATAATTGTGGTAAATACAAAGATTGTTTTATATGTATGTTATTTTTTTATTTATTATATCAGTCGTAATTAAAACAATAGCAGTTTTAATCTAAATAAAAACGTAAATTTTCCATGAATTCTAGAAGCACGTGAACTTTGAAGAAATGGTATTACCTGGATACATCGATCAAGTTATATTGATTGTTGTTTAAGTCTGATTGAATATTATTTTGTGTATAGACTTGTTCAAAATAAAACAGTGTGTGGTTTATATGTCGATGTGTGTGCACGATCAGCAACTCCAGACTTCACACGTCTCTGACATAAAATATACGTCGATTGGCTCTGACATTCTACCAAACATACTACCTATGTATTTTTTAAATATTATTATGAATCACTCAAATAAAATTATTTTGTTTTATTAACTGAACGTCTAATTTATTTATGAAGCTGTTATAAAAAGGGTTACAAGCTTTTTAATCAAGAATGTATCAAATTTGAATCGTTCAAATGTACATTCCCACGGATTTTGTCACTAACGACCTGGGTTTCACCTTCCGGCATCTTCAGGCGTTCAAGTGCACTGATGAACTTGAACTGACGCTAAGTAAATGATTGTTTCGTGTTTATATAATAAATAAATGTATCACCGAGTTTAAAGCCATTGCTGGCGAAAAGGATAAGCCTATGGGAATTCCATGTAAAGCATGCCCCACAATGTTGCATGGAATGTTGAGGAACAGTACATAGCGTTGCAGCGTCACATGGACTCAATGTTGAGGATTATTGCGAGGAAAAATTTGTTATCTAATGTATTCGACGTTTATTACGTACTTAAGAATTAGCTTAATATGCAAATATAGAAGTCACCGTTGTTAGAACTGCACTAACCTGATAAACGCATCAGGTATCCAACATGAGTTACATGATGGAAAAGCGTTGTTTATTTACAACGCACAATAGCAAAAGTAATCAATAAGCAAACGTACATAAATATTGTAATAAAATAACTCTGTACAATGGGAATGCGGAAGCTATCCAACTACCATCGTACAGCGATAACAAAGTAAAGAATCATGAGCGAAAAAATGTACATACTGAGTATTTTATAGGGCGCCCTCTTGACGTGCCATAACCCTCCAGAGACTAGAGCTTTTTTTCGCAAAAAAAGTATTTTTTTAAAACCATACTGAAGTCACGGATAGGGCATCCAATCCCGGGATTCAGGATCCCGTTCAATTTTCTGATCCCAAAATCCCGGGATTGACATGGTCGTGATCCCGGAATTTCGGGATTGAGAAATTTTGAGTAAATCCCGAAAAGTGAGACGAAAATGGCAAATCGGCGATTTCAAATTCCTCGGTGAGCTAAAAAAAAAAACAAGGTGTTTGCAGATAATCTGAGGAAAAAGTATAGGGAATCGAGGATTTCAAATTCCTCGGTGAATAAATCCCAATCTCGGGATTGAAAATTTATCAATCCCGAAATCCCGGGATTGGATACCCTAGTCACGGATAACTTTTATTCCTAACAGAAATTAAAAAAAACGCAAAGTCGTTGTATAGAAACCCCGCATGACTATATGGTCATGCTCATCCTTTTATTACCGTGTAATATTGTGTACGAACAGTAGTAAGGACAAAGGTGACCGTATGAACACGCAAACATTCGGGGTTGAAATATAGCTAAACGTGAAATTTTAAAAAATATTTACAATTTGACCTCTTTAGATCAACATATCAAAAGAACTGTAAATAATTTGATGTTTTGATAAAAAAAAAATAGCTAACAGTTTCAAAAAGTCCATAAAACAAACGGAAATTCAAAAAATCGCATGTGCTTTTGGTGGCCGTTTCTGTCCCCGCGGCTGATGACTTACTGAAGTATTACCCTTCTTAACCGAATATGAGTGAAAGCAACGATATTCAGGGAGAAAAAGGATGAATAGTGGGATCAATAGACAACGGTGTTTACTGTGACCATATGGTCACGCTCGTCCTTGGAGGGTTAAACCAGTCTGGCTGGTGAAGCATAGCTTAGGCAAGCGAGCGAAGAAGTGAGTGTGACCACCCATTAGACTTCTAGTCACCAGTGTTAAGCTGTGACCATGATAAGTTACTATGTATGGTGTTCATATATGTATAAGATTCTCAATTTATCGTTTTAGAAAATCCCCTGTATGCATGAAACGATACATCCGGAATAGGAAGAAAATGAAAATTCATTAATTTAAGATTTCGACTGAAGGTGCTTGGTGGAATGTCAATATTAAATTTGAATCGTTCAAATTCTGTATATTCACACAAATTTTGTCATTAACGACCCGGAATTCGCCTTTCGGCATCTTCGTGCGTTCAAGTGCACGGATGAACTTGAACTGACGCATTTACTATGAGTGTTTCGTGTTCATATAAGAAATAAATGTATCGAGTTTAAAGCCATTGCTGGCGAAAAGGATTAGCCTATGGGAATGCCCACAGATTTGAATGGTAAGTAAATTCATTACTGTTAATATAAATAACATATTTTTATACATAACTGATGTTTCCCTAAGACAGGGGTCGGCAAACCACGGCTTTTTGAATTTGCGGCGCTTCAAACGTCTACTCATAAGCTTATCACGTTTTTTTACACAAGAAATCAATATTTATTGCATATTTATGGCTCTCTGGTAACTAAGCTATTGTTTTTCCTTTACATTTTGGCTTTTCTCATTTGAAAGTTTACCGATCCCTGCCCTAAGAAAACGTTTAATCAAGAAACATGCGGAAAACTAGATAAAAAAAAATAATGATCAATGCAGGAGAACGATGAATAGAAAAACAACTAAACGGGATTTGTCAATTCCAGTCAATTAGTAATATCTTTTAAGCTAACTTAACATAAATATTTTTAGTACTAGATCTTCTTTTGTGGGGTAAACTCAGACACCTAGTCGAGTCGAATGAGAAGTGAAGAGGTATGATTAGGGCTTGCATTACCGGTAAGTCGGCAAAATTCACCTTCGGTTAATTGGATAATTTACCGGAAGTTACAGGAAATTAGTTTATCGCTAATTAAGGACAGACACAGGCATATTATTACGAAAATCTACTGTAGATATATATATGCATGCGTAATGTGGAATTTTGTTTTTAGGCTCTGTCAACATTGAGACAGGCATTGTTATTGTTTCTGGTCATGTTATGTCTAAATAGGTACAGTTCTTTTTGGCCATGGAACATAAAACAACAAATAATTCGAAGAAAGGAAAGAAGAACGACCTATTATATAGAAAATATATATTAAAATCGTAATATAGACATATTATATATATAGAAAGAAGAATATTATTCTGATGTTGTGAATTATCTTTATAATTCTGATATAATTATAATATTGTTCATTGAATAAAAAAACACGTTTTAATCCAACATAGTTAACAAGATAGTAAAATAAATACCCACGTCTGATCTAATTCCAGTATATTCATTTACGGTCATGGTAATAAATCAATTTTAGGGTGTTCACTGTCAATAATTGGTGGAAAGGCATTATATTCAAAAAATAAAATACTAATCTGTAATAATAGTTCTATATTTATTTAATATGATCAGGGGCGGTTTCGCTCAAGATGTGCATTATCAACTACAATATTACGATGTTATTTATTTTGTTTTGTATTAAATAATCATTAAATAAAAGTTGAATTAGTACAACTCAGTATTTTATTTTATGAATGGTAATGGAAACAATTATTTACCGTTTACCGGTATTAGAAATTTGATTGTGAATTGAAAACCCTAGTATGATAGTAGTGCAAGTTCAACGAGTAAGCCTCCCAGAGGCCGATACTTTTCGATAGACACCGGACACTATTTACCATCCTAACTCCCAACTGGTACGTGTAATGATGAAGAGTGATGATAAATATACGCAGGAAAATGCACCCATTCGATATATGTAGTCGTGGAGTTTGCAGTATTTGTACCTTACAGAATACATTTAATATAGCAGTCCATAACAGCACAATATTACGTTGTTAATTCGAACCTTCCAGTATCAAACATGTTTTCGCCGATGTATTTTTTATTAATTCTGGTAAGGAATTTTAATATCTGGAATTCAATTTATGTTTCAGTTTTAAAATATCAACTTTAAATAAAGTCATATCTGAATAAGCTCGCAGTATTTTGTACGGAAATATTTTGTGCGAAACGCTAAGTTTAGCGTTTTGATGGAATTGTCATTTACTTGGTAGAAATCCACTATAATAAGGTAAAAAATATCAATATACTTATTTAGCTCTACAATTTATAAAGGGAGTTTATAGTTATTTCGGCGTGCGCCATCGTCAAAACTATGTTGAAATTTACATATATGTACTTAGCTTTCTGAAGAATGGATGATGGTGAAAGTACAATGAATCAACTCAAAAGAATAGATATCATGTTGATGACAATTTATATTATTTGAAAGTGAAACACACCAATCAAAGTAGGCTTACATACACAAAACCAGGTTGAGCCGCATAAACGCATAGTAAACTCGTTCCCGGTAACCGCGACATGCACTTACCGGGTTGGACGGCACATCGTCATATAATATTGAAAGTAATGGGCAACTTTGCTGGGGCAGGTAAGCAAGAGTAAAATAATAATGATAACGAACGTGGTGGAACGTTAACGGGGAGATTTTGAGGCAGTCATTGTCAACTTTTTAAGTGTATTAACAAACCGTTAAAGCAATAGTAAGATAACATGAAAAAAGTTGATTTTAAGATAAGTATGCCAATCTATTGCTGAAAGGTAAACCTTTATAATGAAGCATTAATATATTTTAATTTAAAAACAATATATAATATTGCCCTGTATCTTCAAAGTATCAGTAAAATAACAAGTCTTTTTTCCTAGTCTCAATTTTCCAATGCCCATCTTTTTTAAAACTTTGAAGCTAAATTTAGATACTAATTTGGCATTAACAGCTTATATCCTTATAAACTTGTATGAAGTTGTATAAATTGTAAACAAAAAAAAACCTGTTTTGAAAAAACTGTGGGTTACGTCCTTTTTCCTTTCCACAGTTGATATTTATATACACATATATATATTTGGGTCATATGGCGCAACGGTTAGCGTGTTGGGCTTCAGTGCCGGACTTCACGGATTCAAATCCCAGTACGATTGTTTTCTTCGATTTATCGATTTCTGTTCGAAGGCGTTTGTGATGTTTAAAAATTCCCTCCCAACCTTTCCGATCCTTTGTTAATCGGGTGTAGCGATAGCGATAAGTTAACCACTAGTCCTGCCCTAGCCTTATCCTTATATTCCTACTTCTCTCTTTGAATAAGATATGTTGAGCGACTGAGTAACAAACAGTTCTCGTAGAAAACAAATCTGTCGAGATACCTCCATTAGGAAGCCATATGCCCAACAGTGGGAGCGGGACATGGATGAAAAAAATATATTATAATTTTAAAATAAAAAAAACCGGTATTTTATCAAATATTTGCTGAAGCGCCAAATATTTTGAATGTAATAAATTCGATGTGAATGTTTTTTTAAGTCACTCGCGATCAACTCAAAGAGAAAAAGCATCACGAACACCCCACGTACAAGGTCTTCATGTTTTGAAAAAAAAACTAAATTTTAATTGACCTTGCCGGTTCTTAAATCCAGAGGCATCCGATACTTGGACACAGAAGGCGATTCCGAAGATAATGAGTGATTAATGAATTTTGTGAAAAGAAAGAAGGTTAATTTTCGTACCATTAACGGCACACATGCCGCCCGTTATTCGCCACAGTATTATAGCATAGCGTGTAATACCTGCCGACCGCGGCAATAATAATTAACGGAGCAATATCGGCGGTGTCCGGTGTCCAACTATCCTACTTCGAAGGCATCTATGAGATGCGATCATGTAACATCAAAAAAATTGACAAAAAAAACTTTAATCGGACCAATGCTCTACTGAACTGAATCCATTGAAAGGTGCTTAGCCACGAAAGTTAAAGGCTCTGACAAAAAGAATATCTAAACTTATTATACTGCATATACACATATATTTTATATGTGTGTCAAATAATCATTTCAATACAAAACCAAATCAAATACATATAAACTTAACAAGATTCTTGCACTTATTTGAGAAGTTAACTTCTCGCAAAGTAATTACATACTTATATACAACAGTGATTTGTTAATTTGAGAACTGGTTTTCAATCAAACTATTGTATGTATATCTCAATAAACATATCTTGGACGATTATTTACTTTATCAAAAGCATAATTGATAAAAGGCTTGTATTTAACCGATCTGAATTTATATTACATGGTCATAATATATCGGTCAGTGTACAGAGGGCCGTATAAATAATAAATGGTCGGAATTTAAATGAAATTAAAAAAAAACCTAACCTAACCAAAATGGTTATAAAATCTGACCGTAAAATATTTTTATTCTTTCTGTTCATATTTTTTTATTATGACCAAAAATTGAATTTTATTCAGACCGAAAGTTTATTTGAATTCCGACCAAAAATTTATTTAAACTCTTATTTTGTTCCCTTAATAAAAACCGGTTGCATAGTCTTATATTCTCTTATCTTCTAATCATACTATGTTTTGTTATTTAATTAAAGTGGATCCGGCAATTTATAATTATTATTTTTATCAATTTACAGACGATTTTTATACACAATACATACATACAAATCAACTAATACTAAATTTATTGATATTGAATTTCTAAGAATTTATAGGCGTTTATAGGAGATGAAAGAGCAATTTAGAAACAAACAAGAATTTGTTGTGAAATTAATAAAAGTTGATCAGATGATGGCTTCTCGGTAAGGCGAAGCGCGTGTCACATTTTGTAACATAAAAAACGGAATAACAAAGTTATCAAATTTGTATTCATATTATAATAAAAATAAACTTCTAATTACCGCATACTCCATTGAAAATGTGGACAAAAGATAGTCAGTCACTGGCTTTATTCGTTAGGGTCGTTGGAATATTTGCCATTCAATGTGAACATAATAATTGTAAATATTTTTCATTATCAATTTTAAGATAATAGATATCGATTTAGGAATAACACAGTAAATATAGCAAATCCCAAACGTTTTTTAGATGAAGAATGAAAGATCTGGAGACAAATTAATATGAAACGAATGGTTATATTTTTTTTGACATTTCTTAATAAATTATTTATTTTAGGTACATAGCAAAATCATCAACACTGATTATTTGGGAATCCAGGAAGAAGACGAGATGTCTAGACGCAGAATGTGACACAGGTCCAATTTCTTCGTTTTACATAATTAGCTTCGGCTGAAATAACATTTCCAATTTCCTGGACGCGTGAAATGCCACGTGCCACATTAAGCACTACGAAATTAGACAATGCTGCATAATATCTCTCTATTATATGTAATATTGTCAAGAATATGTTTGCTGGATCAGTCGTGAACGTATTGCATAAGAATAAATTATGCTTATCTGCCAATTTTGATATTCTATAATATGAATATATTTTTTAAATGTTTTTTTTTCTAATTGGCAACATTTTTACCAGCTAAAGACAATTTGTTTGTGTGGCACAATTTTTAGACGTCGCGTTGAAACCACAGCTTTCCACATTAATACCATTCAATTTGGTAACAAAAACGACAGTAATCATGGATCAATAGAGCTTTCTATTGACTGTTAAGGTGCGTACATAGTTGCGCGAATTCGGCTAGAAAACACTGAAAAGCGACATTAAACATGCCTAAATTACGTTTTTATTAAATTAAATTAACTTAAAATTTATTAATCTTTGATGATTTTCTAATTATATGTTATAGGTGTTACAACATTTTAATTTTGTGTAATTATAGATTCACTTATACTGCAATTTGTAAATTCTTTTCATTGTCAATTGTTGTTTACACCATTTATTTAAATTTAATTTTGTACAAAGGAATATTGTGTTTTTATTAAAATAAGTATTTTGTATTTTAAAGATAAAGTACGAAGATGGTAAGTGGTAGGTAGAACTGTTTTTTTTTAACACGGATTCTCCATTACATTCACTTACTTTTGGCATCATCATTTTAGAAAATAAATAAAACTGTTGTATGAAATTTGAAAGGTCGAAAAGTTAATGGATATTTAAGATATTGTGGAAAAATGTGTGCCGGCATATGGCCGGACGAAAAATTAATCAACAAATGTGTTGTTTTACTGGGAATATTTTTTTATAAATATTAGATGCTAAAAGTGGTTTTTCTCAAGTAAATTATGGTACGTTCGTGACATAGAACAAAAATAACTATACTCATAAAGTATACTCCAGTTAAACAAGAGATCACACAAATAAATAAAACGTTTTATTGCTTCAATTCTAATATCATAAATTGTTAAGACACTACATTTATCAATTAAATGCCAACACCCCCAACGAACAGAGCAGATGATTACTCACGTTTTCTCATTAAATGTATGAGCGAAAAGCATGTGATTTAATAGGAATTGATTTATATTAATACTTATATACATTTCTACGAATCCCAAGTAATTCATTATTATATGATAGTTTTGCCGAAACTTTTATTTCGCTCTCTTACCAAAATTATCAAAAACTTTTTTTTTTACATAAGGAGTGTCGATCAGGGATTGCAATACCGGAAAACTATATCAATACCGGTATAAAAAAGCAAATGTAACAAAAATAAGGCCACTTACCGGAAGTGTAATTTATATCGGAATTTCGATATTTTTAAAAAAATATAGTCATTAAAACGTTGATCATAATCAGGTGATTTGCATAAATGACTTACGATCTCTTTATTAAAATAATACATCGCCATTTATAGGCTCATCGATTCTGGAACTTGTATATATTGATATGATTCTTAGCATTTTTTTTTAAATCAATCATCTTGAACAACTCTAAGCATTCAAAATACTATTTAGGTTAATTTTCAATTCCGAAATAACGTAATTTTTGCATTTTAATAACCGGTATTTCAATATTGGAAAAACTTCATAAATACCGGGATCCAAGTTTTTATAATACCGGTATTACGAAACCTTGTGTCTTGATATATTATAAATTCAATCTTATCTCCTTAAATGCAACATATGTATCCTAACATAGGATCACTTATATAGTAATTACTGTAAAGAGGGAAATTGAGATCTTTTTAAACAAAATACCTAAAGTTATTGGTGTTTTCCTTGTAGCCATGAAGTCTTTTATGAATTATAATTAGATAGTCTTATTTTAACAAATTTAAAATGACAAATTTAAGATTTCGACTGAAGGTGATTGGTGAAATTTCAATATTAAATTTGAATCGTTCAAATGTACATTCTCACAGATTTTGTCACTAACGACCCAGTTTTCGCCTTTCGGCATCTTCAGGCGTTCAAGTGCACGTATGAACTTAGTGACGGAGGGTCGTTAGTGACAAAATCTGTGAGAATGTACATAGTTTGAACGATTCAAATTTAAAGTGACAAAGGTAAAACACAAATCAATATAATAAGAATCCCATAACTCTGAGTAAGCCCAAGGAGACAATAGCGTGCTTTACACATAGGCGATTTCACATGCGATTCAGTAAGTGGTGGTGTACGTTTTAACACGAAAAAATGTGTGTAAAAGACGTGTGAAAAACTCTTTGTTTTGCTCGCAAAAAATTTCTCGATTTAAAACATACATTTTACTCAAAAGCATGAATATTTTGTAATTGTTTTGATAAGGAAATTTTTAGAAGCCGCTGATCGCCCACTGCGACGCATACAATTGGTTGACCCTCAACAGCTGCAGCTGATTGCAACGACCTTGATCGCATTAGTGTAGTGTCATTTTAATTAATAACAATATTATCCTCGACATTTTAATCAAAATCAACGACACAAATTACAAGGGGGACGTGAGTAGACTGGGCGCAATTTGTCAGCGGCGATTGGCTTGTCATGGAGAATACAGCGGATGATTAATGTATGCAAACTCATTTAGATAATTTTATATTCAAAACAATGTCTAGTACGTGCGTGCAATTTGATTAGCAAAGAAAAACTGTTTAAAACACACAGTACGTAATTACAAATTGATAATAATTATGCACGCTCGAATTGTGATGATCCTGATCGACGTAAAATACTACTAATTCATATATGACACCTATAAGTGACAGCTGACGTAATTTTAGTTATGTATCTTTTGTCTTCCATCTCAGATTTGACAACAATATCTTTGTTTGTTGAATATGAATGATGTGCCTTAGTTTCCATCATTCCCTACAATAATATTATGCCCATCGATGGTTTATGTTCGTAGGCGATAATGACAGATATATACGAAGGTATTCCGTCTGGAAATAGGATTCAATTATTAAGATGAAAGGTTTCGTGAGCCCGCGCTATAAACATCGCTTTAGTGCTTGGCAGACTGAAAACAAAAATGCCGATAGTTGCCGCTACAGAGTTTTTATTTTCGGATGACAGAGATCAGAAACTCCAATAATAATATGTTTTTTTTTTGTATATTTTCCCAAGTGATCTAACAACGCATTTTAATGACAGGAAAATTTTAGCCACCATACATTTAAGGCTTGAAAGTTACCGTCACATTTCTATTACCGGCAAACGGTAAATTACTTCTGCCATTAACGGTTAACCGATTATTTACCGGTAAATGAAAACAGGACAGGTTTCGCATATGATGAGTTGAAAATAACTGATAACAATACACATTAATACAGAGCTATTGATACTTAACCAAGCAAAATTATTCGCGGTGTAACAAATAATTGATAATTTAATAATATAAGGAATTTACAGATTAAGATACCTAATATGATCAAGTGACACTTAATTAACTATAATTAAAATGTTTAATACATCATACGAATAAATGATATCAGATATGTAATCGCATCACAGAACAATTAAGTTATATTGGTCACTAACAATACATTTGATATCTTAAAAGTGATAACTGTATTTGGTTAATTTAACTAAAAAAGGTATCTTAGATTGATTCGTAAATAATCAAAGTCTTAGATGAATAATGTTATATAAATATCACATGCATATCATATATATTTTTTATCATTTTGTTTTTACTGAAATATAGGAATATGAGATCAGATGAGGAACACTTAATATGCCACGCTGAGCTTTATTTATTTTAAGTAACGACTGAATAATTTTTGGTTTACTTGTCTGTGACAATTTGCCACTATTAAAATGATTCAATGTTTTCAAAGTTAAAAAATAAACTTTTTAATCGGTATGCATACCTACAATATACTTTTATCATAATATGCATGTATTTATCCCTATTCATGATTTAAAAAAAAAACATTACTTACCGATGGTGAATTTTCAGTTAAACGGTTTATCGGATGTTAGCCCTGGTTATTTTGAACAAAAAAAAACAATAACGCATTCCAGAATCGAGTGTGGTTTGAAAAGGAAAAAAAAAGAAAACAGAAAAACACTCCAGTTTAAGAAGACTCCAGAAAAGAACCAGGCAATAGCGAAAAATTTAAAAAAAATATTATTCAAAAATTCATATCAAAAAGATACTCGAAATCACTGCGTTTGATATTTAAAACAATAATTTGAAATAACAAACTACATATATGGAATACATTTCGATGGATTCGGCGGTAACTTTGTGGAAGTTCATTTTAATATAAAATAAAAATAACTTTGATTATTCCACGTATTGTGTTAGTTGTCTGAGGATGCCTCTGAAAGAGGCGAAACACGTGTCACATTTTGTAACACAATACATGGAATAATCAAAGTTATTTTTATTTTATCTTATATGGAATACATTATTTATTATAAACTATCATCAATAAAATATTTTTCGGTGGCTCTCACAACAAAATGTTTTGAACAACTTCATATCCGTATCGACTCTCACATTGTGGTGATATATCGCATGTTAACCATATTATATTAAATTTAATCAACTGCCTTAGACTTCGTATATTATACAGAAAATATATCATTATAAGCCCTTCCTTTGCGTGCATAAACAAATTTCCTGAAATGTTCCCAACGCCCTCACACTATCTTGAACCCTTTTCAGATGTTCATCTAATCGAAAGTGGCAAGCAGCTTCATTTTAAATAATTTATAGGAAGCATTGCTTCACAAGTGTATATGCCAGATTTTCCACATCCTCAAAATATTATTACGGGAATAGTTACCGAAATAATATAATACCTGCATTGAAGAAATTAATTATGTTACACAATGAATGCATTGAGTTAATTAAGTTAAATCTTCATGGTATAATTCTTTCAGTAGATGAAAATTTTACTAGCGATGTTTTTAAGAGACAACTAAAGATTTCATATCACTTTCATAACAAAAAACAAGTATATTTTAATCTTAAAAATACCAATGTGCTGATTATCATTGATGACGCACTTACTTATTTATTTTATTTTATTTATTACCTTAAAGTGCTGAAAAAACCGTGTCGCTAGGTAACTCCAACTACTGCCAAAATTACTGTTAAATATAGATATAGTGCAGATGGAAGATCTGTACATAACACCTTTAAATTAAATTTGTTTAACAGTCGGCCTGATTTAATCAAGGCAGATCAGGTATTAAAAAGGTAGATGGCCAAATTAGCGAGTGAATGTTTTTATTAAGTTTTGCAACAAAGATTAAGGCCTTCGAACCGGATCTGAACCAAAAAACAAGAAAATCATTTTTTATTTGTCTGAAAGAAAACTAGAACAAAACCGAAAAATTCTTTTGATTTGGTAGAAAATATGTGTATATATAAATATATTAGTAATCACTTGGAGCTGAACCGAAAACCGAAACGAAAAAAAAACGATTCGAAGCCCTGGATTATAAATATGTAGGTACTTTGTAAAAAAAAATATATAATTTGCAAAAAGTATGTAAAAAATATCAATAGTAAAAACATAATTATGGAAAACTATAATAAAATCTACAACAAATTTTATTATGCATAAACTAGTTTTTTTAACAGTTATTTTAAGTGTATTATAATGACGTTTTGTATAGTAAGTCCCAGTTTAATCAATAAAAAAAAGAGGACAAATTGAAATCAAGATATCGGCAGAACAAATGTGCAGTCGACCTGGATATCCGTATTAAACTAAATAGGCTTTGTCAAATATTCAAGTATAAGATTGACAAGACTGTTAGTTAGAAACGCGTATAATCAGAATCCGGAACAATGCCAAATAGCTTTGAAGTAATGTTCCTGTATAAATTGAGCGACGATTCAATTAATTTATAAATGCCGGCACTGCAATTCAGTCGCAGGCGAGATTCGCAAACAGCGAGCGAGCTGAAAGATTCAACATAACGGGACATCTCGACAGTAACAACTCGCGCAGAGACACTAATCACAAACAAAGCGGTGCATATCAAACTATTCATGAATAAGCGGTGTGACTTCATTTTGCAGTACTTAAAAAATAAATGATAAAATAAAAAAAACTTAAATAATAAAAATCTCAAATCCGTCTGGTTGATAATAGTAACTAGGGCCTACAATCCCGGAATGCCGACTAATTTTACGATCCGTAATCTCGAGATCGTATTTTCAGGATTCACTATAACACGTGAAAATCCGTAAGTAGAAAAGGTAGAAATAATTGTGAATCCCAAAATCCCGGGATTAAAAAAAGGATTCGGGATTAGATGTCTTAATAGTAACCTGCAACCAGTAGAAAGGGAAAGAATCACGACTTTCATTTTATAATTAATAACTTTGGAATAAGGATCAATTTTGAGTTTATATTGTCTGATATGCTTCTTAAAGAGGCGAAACACGTTTTACAATTTGTAAACAAGTGGAGTAAAAAGTTATCAAATTCAATTTTATATGAAAAATAAACGTCCACCAAGTTACCGCCGAAGCCATCGAAAATATTAATAGTAACCTACTTTCGAAAACTTTTAATTAAATTTAACCCCTTTAGACAAGAAGCGGAAATACATCGGCGCGAAATGACTAAATAATTCGATTTGCTTGGAGAAATGTAACATCATCTGGTTATACAAGTTTTTTTTAGCAGATTGATTGTCAACCTAAGCCTATAAGAAGATTGATAAACTTATTTTTATTTGTTAGTGGAAAAATATCAAATGCCTGAAATGAATTGTTTTTTAATTATGTCTGTATTTAATAGTTCGAATCTCCGATAGAGCAAGTTCGTCATTGTCAACGACAGACAAGCTTGGAAAACTTTATTGGAATAAAGAGAGTAATTCAAAAAGGAATGGTGGGAAATTCGATCATCAATATTAAAAATATTTATTATGATAAAAGAAATATTTCAATATCATAAATGAGCCTCTGAGAAGGAAAACAATAGTGTGATGCCTTATAATATTCTACAATCTACACGACTCGAAGTATCGTAAAAGCGAAGTGAGCTTAGTAAATAATCACTGCAATAGTTTTTTCTTCCTAAAATAAAAATATGCGACCCACGAAAACACAAACAAAAAAAAGATTGCATAATATTTAAAATCCAATATAAATGTCTCACCATTTTGCTACTTGGCTCCCTTTACTAAGTGCTGGAATAAATGATTTTCTAATGACTGTTTTACATATTTGAACATTAAAAAAAATAAAAAATATTTGAGATTAATAAAACTGATTAAAATGATATATTGTGCTGCTTACACATTGGCTCGGTCCGGTACGTTGGACATTTCAATATCTATATCACAATCGACAGATTATTTCGTAATAAATCGTCAAAAGCCATAAAAAAAATTACTAAGTTAACTCCGGGGTTGCATAAAAATGCGTCGTTTGCCTACACCTGGTCATTTATCGTTTAACAAAGACTGCCGAAGCATATTTTTAAAGGATTAAATATACTCCACATCTGATATAGTTTATATAATATATACATTAACTTTGATAAAAAATGATAAAAAATTGCAAAAATAGACCAAATAGGTTGATAAAATAATTGACAAACACTGGAAATTATTAGCGGGAGGCAAACAACGACATGAAATACAATAGTGGGGGTAGTGTTAACTTGCAACTGAAGAAGAAGATTAAAATAAGACAGTAGGTAACTATAGATAACTTTTTTAACGTGCTTGTTGAGTAGGCGAGAAATAAGACCAATTATTGTAATTGTAAGTAATAAAATTACAAAGAGATTAACCTTTTTATCGCTTGGCAATTTATTGATATAAGACATACTATAATAATTATTCAATGCCTCGCTTCTACAATAAAACGTGTATCATTCAACAATAACAAACATTTATTGAAAATAAATATATTGTTAAGTGTGTTAATTTGATAATAAAACAATTAAAATAAAATAATATACTTATTTAAAGTAACTGGCACGCGATTCCTTATCATAATTTAAAAAAAAACACAGTTATGTGTTTTCAAACCATGTCCGTTGCATATGAAGACCATATTTGGACTGCTACATTTTTAAAGCATTTCAACACAATATATCGGTGGTGTTTGGGTATTACTTGAACAATTCAAACAGATACTAATGTATGAAAAAAGTAAACGAAAACAAAAACATAATTTTCGACTATTTTTCATTTTATATAATTTACATCTGTTTTAAGGAAATGCGCAAACATTTATAAAAAATGTATATTTGAAAGCATGTATGCAACGGCGTTTCAAAAATTAGTTATTCAACACCCACACAACACCGATATTATCGTCACCCTATTGGCAGAAATTGGTATGTGACAAAATTTACAAAAATGAGACTATAGCCCACAGTAGTGGGCTATAGGGGATTGCTAAGTTATGAAAAAATATATATATATTGGATCAAACAATAACCTGACTGCAATATCTGACATATATTATAATCTATGGCGGTTAAAATATGTCGTCTGAAACATAGAATTGGAACAAAAAAAAAGTTACCAATTTCTGCGTCAATTTTGTAACTATTTAGGCTTGCAATCAGAAGTATACAAGTAACATTTTAATGGTTTAAAAAATATTGCGTACAATAGTATAAGAATAATAAAAAAACAGGGATGTGAAGTCGTGTAAAAAAAGACTACTCTCAACTCCAAAGATTTTTTTCAATCATTTCATTTTAACTTATATATGTATACCATCAGATCATCTTTGATCAGCCTAGCATGTAGCAGCGACACTATGGACTATTTTGGTTTGAATACACATCATTAAATACATTTTTAAATGGGTCTGAGCATAAGATTTTACTGACTTCGACTCTGACTCCGGACAAAACCCCCGACTCCACAGCCCTGAAAAAAACCCAACCCCTCTCTAGAACACGGTAAATATAATTGAGATTAAGCGAGACCATTGGTAATGATTTGGTAGCCTACCGCTAGATACATATTAAGATTCTTGGATATCAATTCTGTCTGATATAACGCAGTCGCTGCATTTATTGTACCAGTTTGGTGAAACCAGCATTGTTTGGCAAGAATTTTTTCCTGACGAATAAATTCATAACTTTATATGTGTCAGATCGATATAAATACATATACATATTGATAAAGAATTATACATGTCCAAGGCTTTTAAAAGCCTTGGCCTATAAGCTCCAATTTTCATTTGCTATTTATTTATAATTGTTGATTTAGTCATTTACCAATTTTTACCAGCACGGTGAAGATATTCTAACGAAAGCTTGTTTTCAGTATAAAAAGTAAACTATTCCTCCTCTTTCTCGTAATATAATCAATGTAACATAATATGAATGTTAGCATTCGGGATTTGAATAATAATGAGTTACTAAACAAAATATGCATTGTGAAACGCAATTGAATTTAGATCGAAAAGCTCCTCAGATAGGTGAAACGCGTGTCACAATTAGTAACACAATCAGTGGGATGACAAAGACGTTATCAAATTAAATGTGATATTAATTTTCATCCGGATGAAAGCACAGGTTACAGAGAATAGATGGCTGAGCAGTTCCGAGATTCGAGCGTAACAAAGAGCCGCGAAGATGAATGAAGAATGAAGCCGGCCGAGTAACGGGACTCCGGGGTCACAGGTCGAAGAGTTGTGAAGAGTGAATTGTGACGTCAGCGGGCAATGTGATACGATACCAGCACAATGCAATGATATCGCCCGAGTATTTCATGCTGAAATACCTTTAGCAGATGAACACTTTAATACTTGGGATACGACACACGAGTGTGACGAAGAAGCGAGTCTGTCTAATTTAAAAAAAATGATATTTTTTTAAATATTTTATTGATAAGGAATGTTTTATTGTATCATTATTGTTTGTACTACTCGACAGTGCGAATATCATTAAAATCTCATGTATATATTTTACATAAATTGTGATTCAAATTTCAATACGTTTTTTTTGAATTTATGATTCATCCTTAACGTGGAGGTCACGCAGCGGTGGGCTTCCAATATCTTAAAAAGGGGCTCGGTAAATCTTATCCATTTATTTGTATCCATTTTCGCTCCCAGTGAAAGTATCTCAAAAAGACTTTTTTTTTCTACGAGAACTGTTTGTTACTTAGTCGCTCAACCTCTCTCTTCCAAAAAAAGTAGTAGGGATAGAATGATAAGACTAAGACAGGACTAGTGATTATCTCGAACCCATGCGGTCCGGCACGGAAGCCCACAACGCTGAATGAAAAAATGAAGGGGCTACTAAGTCTTGTTTCATAATAAAATTTAACCATCTACAGAAATTGCAGTTAGGTGCTGATTTGAGATAAGAAGATGATTTTCCTATCTTAACAAGGGGCTCGCCGGCCGCGCTGAAATTTAACAAGGGGCTCGCGCGACTCCCCCCCCCCCCGAGCCTCCACCAGCCCACTCCTGAGGTCACGAGAATTTTTTAAGCGAACTCTTGGACAGATTGATAGAGAAAGTAACCGGAAACATGTTGGTTAATTTGTGTCTGTTTGAAAATGGTCGTATTGTCGTTTATATTAGAACTTGCAGACATTGATATTTATCGAGATATTTCCCCAGATGAGTGTGCCACGCCATTCTACATTAACACTAAAACCTCACAGAATGCATGGGCAGTAAAAACTGGACCATATCCAAGACTTCTGAAGTTCAGTGTTACAAGTTTGCTAATCCACCTTACTTACACGCTACCAAATAGAGTAGACTAATTTCTAAATATATAATATTTTTATCTTATCTCATCTGTAATATATTCATAAATCCTTGATAACCATGAACTACTAACAAATTATGAACGTATTTAGTAAATAGTCTTACATCGACCCACCAATTTTTGTATGACATTTTCCATAACTACTGATTTGAAAATATGATTAAAAACAAAGTCGGACTCAGTTAATTATGATTCCAATTTCAACACTTCCAAAAACGTCTAAGCTTCGGTAGTAAGACAAAATAAACAATAGAGAAGATTTCATACGGGCATATCCCACAGCCGTTCAACTCATGCCTATAAAGGTATCGCCTTACTCTTTACATGGGCCATTCGTTGCGGAAGTTCTTTTCTTTGTTATGATGAAGTTGAAGTTATGATGAAGCATGAGGAGGAGGCGGCTGAAAGGTGTGCTGTTGCTCGCTTTGCTCCACATTGCGATCTTACCCACACCATCCAAGGTGACTGGGTCAACCCGTTTGATGTTCGACGGGTGAATTACGACGGCCAACACCTTCTGAGGTAAATATAATTTCGCGAAGGGTTATGCACGAAGAAAGTTTTTGTATGAAATAATCTTTTACTATTTTCACTCCCTAGTGTTTCAGGGTTACAGTACGCAGTTACTGAATTCAACGCGACGTTAATACTGTTTGTTCATTAAATATGGGAATATTTAATTTAATGTATTTTGTAATTGTCCAATAATTGTATTATCTCATTGTCAGGATTGGTATTCCTCGTCACGAAGGCATTTTCAACTGATTGTTGACTTTCAGTGCGTGATTTACAATAAATGAGTTAATAAAGTGACTGCAAATCAAAAAAATAATTCAACACAAAATAACAATGTTAACATCCCTAAAGGCACTTTCTGATTAATATACAATCCTTAACTACAGCCTACCTTTCCTTGCGACCAGTAGAAATGACAAAAATCCGAATTTTATTATGTAATTTATAGCGAAATAAATTAAATCAGTTCTTAGTTTATTCGTAAACCTTGCGATGTTCTGTCTGGTAATTTTTCTTTATGAGGCGAAACACGTATCAAATTTTGTAACACAACAAATAGAATAACAAAATTATCAAATTTAATTGTATATTAAAAATGAACTTCTACAAAGTAACTGCCGAATATAGTCCATTTCGTTAGCGATAAAACTACAATATTCAAACAATTCGAATTTGAGATTGAAATTCCATCAAACACTTTCAGTCGAAATTCTAAATAACATATAAACCATTTTATAGTAAAACATTGTGTAATAATTGAGAAATGTCTTACACGTTTAATGTGTTCGGACCTTATGAAGCCTTTGTTTGTTATTACTGTCCCGAGTTGAATTTCTTGTTATCAGGAAATTCGTTATCCGTTCCGGTGTTTTTTGTGTCTGAGAATCGTTTTAGATCAAATAATTATTGCAAATATTTAGTATTTGTACTTTTTAGTGGACCGTGTAAAAAGAGTAGTGTATCATCATTCGATTCAATGGAGTACCAAAACACCACTAAGTATCGATCGATATTAAGTTACCACGCAATTTATTTACTGCGACATCGCAAATACAACATACGACCGATTTCTACTAATACGGGTCAATCGAGTGGTCCTAATTTACGGGCATGCCTTATGAAGCGGCAATACATTGTCGTTGCTTTATTATTGTTTGTATGTAAGGCAGGCATGTCAGCGGGCAACTGAAAGACAAGGTGGTATTATTTTACTGGTTATCATCGTTCACCGTTAAAAATATTCAATTTTACATACCGTCAAGTGATATAACGGCGCATTATTGTCGTAAAATATAGCCATTTACGTAAAAATAACGATAACAAAGACATATTTTTCAATGTTCTTCAGATGTCGTTAATCCCACTTGATTCCGTTACTACAAACAAGGCGTGATGTTCATAATTTATGGTATCCAATCCCGGAGCCTTTTTCTAATCCCGGGATCCGGGCACTCAGCGTGAAATCGTGTATAATTTGAAAATTTTGATTAGTCGTTTTTCTTTTTAGCTCACCGATGAATTTGAAATCCTTGATTCGCTATACTTTTCCCCAGATTATCTCCGAAACTCTTTTTTTTAGGCTCATCAAGGAATTTGAAATCCTCAATTCGCTATAGTTTTTCCCCGAATTATCTCCGAAAATACTTTTTTTAGCTCTTCCAATTCAAAAATCTTATCAATTTTCGGGATTTGCTAAAAATGTCTCAATCCCAAAATCCCGGGATCGCGACCATGTCAATCCCGGATTTCGGGATCAGAAAATTTGACAGGATCCCGGGATTGGATGCCCTAGTTCATAGTGTATGCATTTAGGTTGTTTTAGATTTAGTGAACCCATACAACGTCTTTGAATGGACTGATTTAGAAATTTATATAGAAATAAATCGAAGGATTATATTATTATGTATTTTTGTGAAGTCACACTAATTGGTGTGGTTTATATTTTTAGGTTATCTATATAAAATTCTTTCGATTTGATAAATTTTTTGGTGGTGTGCGTAACTTTAATTGAATTTTTAATGTTTCAGACACAAATTGTAGAGAATAAAAACGTTGAAGCACGTATTAAAATGACTAGAATGAAACGGTACTGCAGAAATGGTACTGAAATAGCATGAAAACATTCAATCCGGACACCTTAATTTGTGGTTTAACTGTATGAGTAATGTTTTTAGTTGGTGAATATCAACCGAAGTTTGGAAACTAGCATCAACCGGTCGATATCATAAATTATAAAAAAATAAAATAGTTGATTTTATTCAATTGGAAAACATAGTGTTTAGTTTCCAAAGAATTGACGATGAGCAATTTTTGTTTTTTATTATTACTTCACTATTAATCTAGTGTATAGTTTCTCAACCTTTTTGGGCCCGTGGCCCCTTTTGAGTTTCATATTTTTTCCGTGGCCCCCACACCTATTTTGTAGTATTTCAGTATAAGTTTTATAACGAAAAAATTTTGATTTCCCAAAACGAAGACTTCTTTAGGTCTTCCCAGAGTTTCGAATTTCTATAACCCCGGAATTTCCGGATTTTGGTAAATCCGAAATGAAACGACGTGAGAGTTTTTTTTTTGCTCTTCCGATAATTTCGAATCCAAAATCTTTTTCTAAATAATTTGTCGCTGCCCGATTTGCTGCCAAAACCTGCGAGTTTATGGATGTGGCATTGGTAAATTGTTCTGTGGCTCCCCTAAAACAACTCCGTAACCCCCAATGGAACATGCTTTGGCCCTCCGCTGAGAAACACTGATCTAGTGGGGAGTGGCGTCGTCGGAAGAAAAACAAAAAGGCAACAGAAACAATGATAACAGTCGAAAGCTTTTGTTTTAATAAGATTAATGGGAAAATTGTTTGCTTTGTAAAAAAAACTCCGAATTTAAACGTTTAGTTATATCAATATATATATGTACCTCTAATTCAATAGGTTTTGTATTTCGGGACAAGGATGTATGCTGTGAACCTCCCCTGGCCCTACTTCTATACTACCTACTGGTACTTGATAAATAATCTAACGGCAGGGTGGGAAGGTAATAATAATCAAAAAACGCACTCAAAGAAGGTACAGTAAAAAAAATGCGACGTACAATTATTAACCATCAATGGATTTGGTTAGTGTTTGTAATTGTGAAGAATAATCAGCAAACTAAACTCACCGAGAGAGGAGCACCGTGCGACATTCCCGAGGATATTCTACTGCCATGATGGTGGTGATGGTGATGGTGATGAGAAGGTGGCCGAGTGTCTCTTCGTCTTCTATCCTTGGCGGGGTTAGTGCCTCCCCCGCTGGAGGCCGATCGGGCTCGTTCGTCATCTCCGTCTCCGATTTCCTCAGAGTCAGAATCTCCGCATGACGCACCTGATGCTTCGCCGGTGAACACGGAGTCGTGCGACACGCTCAGGCCGGATTGATGAGCGTGTGTTGATGCTGTGCTTCTAAAATAAAGAAAAATAATGAATTATTTTTCAATGGATGGAGGTAACTAGCTAACTCTCGATTCTTGGTGGAAAGGCATTCTATGTATGTATTGTATAAATTCTTCATTTTTATTTGATGAGCGAAACCGATCCTAATTATTGCATAGTGATTGTTTTGTTTCTAAACGCAAAATAAAAGTAAACATAGCTTTGTTATTCCGTCGGTTTTGTGACTAGGTGTTACACGTACTTCATGTCTCTGAGAAAGAAGTTTATAAGTAACCAGCGGAATAACAACTTAAAAAAATATTGCGTTTATATTCAATGGTAAGATAAAAACTGCTCAAAAAATAACACATATCCACCTTTGGTTAGAAAATTCAATTTACGTGAATTATATGGCCTTGGGAAAATAATTACAGTTTGTATTAATCAAGGTGACCAATAATATTGCAGCAATATGACAGTTAACTTAAGTAATGAACTAGTGGTTAACTAATCGTGCTCGCTATGCCCAGTTATTGAAGAATCAGAAAGGTGGGAGGGAATTTGTATACATTACAAAAACCCATGCCTCCGAACAGAAATCGATAAATCGGTAGAAAAAATGCTATTCGTACTGAGACTCGAATCCGTGAGATCTAGTATGGAAGCCAGGAACATTGTGCCATAGCATCAGCTGTTATAATACATTTATTTTTTTAATTTACAATGTTTGTATGATATTTAATTATCTTGACTAAAAATGCTGACTTAAATTTGTAACATATGAATACATGCCAACTAAAAACATTTGGATTTTTATCGATTGTCAAGCAATGTCGATTTGTATCGCTTCGGCATGCTTACCAACAAACTGAGTGCATTTATGACATGTGGGGACTGTGATAAGGCAGAGAACGATAAAATCCTGCGGGATGTGGTCGGCTATCGCGTGGCTCCAGATAAGTCAGTTTCCACATTTACCACAATACATAAAGGTTTTATATTTTCAATACAGTGTGATGTGGAACTATGTTTTTAAATCAAAATAATTGAGTACTTTTCTTGGAATCAATAATAATAATAATATGAAATTATTTCTATTCTTTGGATATAAACAATACCAAAGGGACGGCAGAGGGAGTATCGCTTCAGGGATTGCAATATCGAATGAATATATCAACACCGGTAATTCGGTATTTTATATCAATTAAATACTGGTATTGTAAAGATCAATTCTCCGGTATCACAAAATGTGTTGTAAAGAAAAACTATGGTTAATACTTACTTTCTTTTGGGTGACTCATCGTCGCTCAGGATATGCGTCGAGGTTCGAGCCCTGACGTCGACCTGACTCTGAGGAGGTCCACCGGGGACAGAGCATCTGGCCTCGTTCTCGCCTCGAGGTGCTCTCCGCCTGAATATACGACGGAGGCCACTGAGGAACCGTCGCTTCTTCGTATCTAAACAGAGTTCATTCAACAATAACTATTTTATTCAAACATTATTGAAAGCAGGGGTTCACAAAGTGTGTCCCGTGTGACTTTTTGATTTGTCCCACGAGTGTTGTGTTAAATCTGTATTATTTATGGAACATTAACAATTTTCAGCGCTTCTTAGGTTTTAAGAAACATCAAATAAATTTTAATTGATTTAAAGATCTCTTTTGTTAAGCCCGGACGCTGTTCACGTAAATATGCATTTAAATTAATAGATTTGCAAAAGAGCCTGAAAGCAAACCATCTTATTGTTATAATAAGTTTATTGACTTCTACATAGGACTTTCTCTTGAGGTATATCCAAATTGTATTGTTAAACATGCTCATCGGCTTCTATACTTGGAAGAAAAATTTGTGAAAAAAAATAATTCAACAGTGAGTATTAATAAATCAAACTTGAGACAGATTTTAGCAGACAGCCATACCGCAAAGATTGCAGAATATGGTTTCAAGCAAAAACAATTACATAAATCACACGGTATAAAAAAAAGGTTTTTAGTATAAATAATTAATAATACTAAAATAGTAATAAGAATGTAAATTTAATTATGAATATAAGGTTAAACAACGACATATTTTTGCCAGAAACTATTTGCAAAAGAAATGGTGGCCCGCCAACAAATTTTAATTTCAAAATTGTCCCTTTTAACGGAAAAGTTTGTGAACCCCTGATTTAAATGATATTGTATCTTGAAATGTAAGACGACACATGAAGTTATATTTAACTTACTTAGTAGTTATTGTGTTAATTTAAATTACTAGTTGTTGTCATCTGATTTATATCTTAAATTCTTTAATGTGGTTTCGTTATGTAGAAGAAATTATTATGATTAAAATTATATTACTTTAGGTTTAAATTTAATAACCTATATAATAAGTTTATATACAAGGTACATTTAAATATTGAAAAGGAGTGAATAATTATAATGTACACATACCATTTTTATCCGAGTCAGTGGCGTCCAAAGAGAGAGCGGCTCCTGCGCTTCCTGCCGTCACAACGGCTGCCATTTCCACGCCCACCTGAAACAAAAGCGATAATATATATTTTTATTGATGACAATGAATCACAAGTCACAAACTATGCTGTGTTTTTCAACGGGAAACATACATAGATACCAATTTTATATCAAGATTTTTCAATTGTCGACATGAAATACCAGCTAGGGGATTTACAAACAGTAAAAGCAAAAGCAGGGAAATTTTTCCAATAGTGTGGAAGATAATATTCGCAAGCACCCGTGTGTGGGTGTCAAAATGTGCACCTGCACTTGACGCCGAGCAAACGGCCGAGCGTGTCAGGGGAGTGCTTCATCGCAGTCTTCGAAATGGCAAAAAGAAGCCAACGGCACGCGGTGTTCCCAAGCGGTCACCCATCCAAGTACTATCCGCGCCCAATGTTGCTTATCTTCGGTGATCGGACGAGAACCGGTGCTTTCAACGTGGTATGGTCGTTGGCGAGTGCCATCATTTAGCCGCCCTACAAGTCGGACGCGATCTGTACGTCACAACGATTTCTTTTCACGCACATAGGTACCATACATAGTACGGGTGTTGTATTTTCAATGTCATTTTCAAAGTAACGCCACTGCTGCTATAAGCATGAACATACGTATTGCAGAATCGAGCCGCGGTTGTTTTATTTTGTTTCAAGTGCAAAATTGCACAATTATAATTAGGTATTCACCCTGCAGACACACAGACACACACACACACACACACACACACACACACACACACACACACACACACACACACACACACGCACGCACGCACGCACGCACACACACACACACACACACACACGCACACACACACGCACACACACACACACACACCTGGATGCAGGGGAGTTAGAAGGGTTAAGTTTTATCTTATTAACAAGGAAATGATTAAATTTCATTTTCTTAAAGTATTTATACAAAACAGTCTCAAACCTGGATTATAACAAAAATATCATTCCAATGCAATGTAAAACTAAAAATACCCGTAATACTAAAATGTGTAATATTAATTCAGATGAGTAAATGACAAGATGTATTGCGTATCTCTTCTAAGTCAGTACATATAGCTGAGTAAATGTAGGTTTAAACAAAGTTCCGATGAAAGCATACACCTAAATAGCTATCAACTAATTATATATATATATATATATATAATATTATATATATTTGCTATTTTTTTCCTTATTACAATAGAGTTCTACCAAGTAAATGCCAACTCAATCAATAATTTACAAAATAAAATTTTAGATTTATTTTTAAACCATTTTGGAACGAGTCGAGCCTCAACTATGTATAAGTTATACATACATATATCACAGGCATGAGCGAGTATGCCAACTCTCAAAATTTTATTATTGCATTAAATTCCACGCTTAAAATTATTATATTTCGCATGCTAAGTTGGAAGTTTTCATCGCAGTTCTCGGCTCGTTGTTAGACGCCGTGTTTCACGCAAATATCAATCCTGAAACCCTTTCCCTGTTTCTTTCTCTGAATTATAATTGTTTTCTTCGAATAATATGGATATCTGCTCTGCTGGTTTTTATCCTATTACAAGTAGGGTCAACGGAAAGCCTAAGCCCAAATTGAAAAGTCATCCTAAAGTTCTCCCTCGATGTATGTGGTCCCAGATGTTCACGGTTTACTATTTACAGTAATATTTTGGAACACGGTAAAAGGACGACTTCGAAGTTGGAAAATTATCGAGAAAAAATCATCTTGGTCAAAGATCCAGTACTGGTTGCATTAAGACGTTTGTATCCATTCCACCCTCTCCTTCATACTTAATATTAACACATGGCCATATATTTTGCCAAAATTTTTGAATTAGGTCAAATAAAACGTGAAATATTATTGTTTTGGGATCCGAGTTAAATTATAAGTGTGTATTGAAATTCTGAATGCATTTCATCAATAAACTCAAAACTAACAAAAGTTGCGATACGTGTTTGTAGAAAATTAACGACGATATTACTTAATGGTTTGGTTTTATATGATTAAACATAAAATCTTTTTTTAATGTTATCTCTGTACAGGAAAAATATATAATGATAATTGCAGTATTTTTGTAAGTAATGTATCATTTCAGATATATGTACATACATACATAAGGATTGTGATAGTACTAATAATCCCTGGATTTTGGGATTCACGATTATAATTGAAAAATTAGTTAAATTCCATAAAAAAAAATTTGCGCTGGAGTCACTGGCAGTCGTAAGGATAGAATTGAAAACCCGTGAATTTGCATCTTTGTTGGAGGATCTTGCTAAAAAAAAGTGTTTCGCCATCTTTTGAGAATTATTTTAAAATACTAATTCCTGACTTTTTTCCAAGTGATTAATCCCGGGATCCTGAAAATCCACATCTCTAAATAATTGTGAATCCCGAATTTTTCAAAGAATCTCAAACAACTGTGACACGATTTTATGGTGAATGATCAATTCGAGGTTGAATGATTAATACTGTTTTGAATTTCGTAGTGCTTTTGGCAAACCATTATATCAAGTGTACGTATATTTTGTATGTACATGAGGAAGTGTTTATATGTATAGAAACAATACGAAAAAGATGAGGAATGAAGTTGTTTTCATTAAATAACACTGGGCGAGTTGATCAGTACAAGGGTTAAGTAAATATTCGTGACGGACGTTGATTGATTAGCATAGGGCTAAGGTGCAAACGGTGTGTAAATATAGAAGTCAAACAATACTTTATCCCATATGGGCGTGACAGAATTGATACGGATAGCTGAATATAATTTAATTAGTAAGCATTGAAACTTTACCAAACTTGGTACAATAAAGTCGTGAAATATTGAGGGATCACAAGCTTCGCATTCGTATGTTATTCTTCGGATACTGTAAGCGTACTGAGAATGAAAACGATAATTGTTTATAATATGAATACGAAAATAATATTTTCTTCTGCGAACTTCTTCCATTACTACATTCGCATTGTTTGCTTTGGTGTGGTTTGTATTGTAGTGCGGCGGAAACTTGTGGTCCGTGCCCCGTGTTACAGTGATCAACGTGGTTGGCTTTAAAACTTAAGTATGAACAGATTTTTTTAAGAGTTTGATTTGATATTTGTGACGTCTAAAAATTCTTTCCCACCCTTTCAATTACCGCAGCGAGTGCGATTAGCTAGCCACTTGTGCTGTCAAATCCTTATATTTTCTATCCTTATACTCGCTACGAAAAAAGTGAGGATGAGCAACTGAGTAACAAGCAGTTATCATATAAAATAACTTCCATTCTGATACCTCAATGAGATGATAGCCAAATCGTTTTTAATTTTCTAAAAACACGTATCTCAACTTTTTTCCCAATGATTTTTTGTGGAATGAAGTTTTTTGATTATATCAATTCAGAATTTCAATAAATACACACATATTTCTCTTTTCTTTTTTTTTTTAAACCATGTCCGCTCCCAATGTGGAGCATATGGACTCCTAATGGAGTTTATCTCAACAGAAATGTTTCTACGAGAACTGCTTGTTACTCAGTTGCTCAACCTCTCTTTCCAAAGAGAGTAGGGATAGAAGGATAGAGCTAGGACAGGACTAGTGGTAAGCTAATCGCTCTCGATACGCCCCGTTCATGGGATAGGATAGGTGGGAGAGGGGAATTCAAGACATCACATACATCCATGCCTTCGAACAGAAATTCATAAATCGATTGAAAAATCAATTTATAAAACTGTCCGTACCGGGATTTGAACCCGTGCCCTCCGTAACCGAAGCCAACAACGCTGACCACTCGGCCACGCAGGCGGCTGTATTATTATTTATGTTATTTCTCTTTTTTGTATCACAAAAAAAAAAAAAATCATACTTTATTTAAAATTATAAAAAAACGTTGGCAAATAATATGACCATGTGCTATATGTTTCATAAAGGAGAGGGGGGCACAGATTGAAACGTCTTGGCTTTCTTCCTTATTAACATTTTTTTTCCAGTATAAAAGTATATTTTTTTCAAATATAAACCAGTGTTGCCACATGGGACTATTTGTACATAATATAAACAAATAAAAAATTTAACTTTCATTTATAAAAAAAATAATGATAGGTAGATAATTCATGATATCTATGGGATTCACGATATGAAAAACAGATCGGTTGTTGATGTTGTGTATGCAGCCGCTGTTTCACGGCCGTCTTCTATAACGCAATAACGATTTAGAAAAGAAACTAATTTACCTCTTATATTCTGGATCTATATTTTAACCATACACTATTGTGCTTAAAAAAGATAAAGATAAAAAGAAAAAAAGAAAATGTAACTTGTTCAGCCCATAATCGAAAACTGATTTATCGGCTCAGGCTATTTTTGAATATTCTAGTGAAGAGGATATATAAGCTCTAAGGCATCTGAAAGATAATCTGTCGAAAATCGCAATGCAACGTTTTTGACTTTACATCTTATACTATAGATTTGCACATATTATATCAGCATATCCCTCGCCGTAATCTTCGTATTATCTCCGTCTATATGAGCTTCGGAAAGAAAATCCAGACTGAGAACATAAGACGCTCAGGACTACACGGTGTGAACTAGGGATCACACCACCGGAAGAATATTTTTATAGTGGTATTTCGGCAAAAAACACCATGAATAACGGGATCCCGGTCTCGGTAATACCGGTGAGAAAAAATGGTCGTAAACCTTTTCCACAAAGACGGGCACAACAGCCGTCTTGCAAAAACAGGCACTTTATCTTAATTATGCTTCAAATAAATGTATGTATTAATATTTGTCTAATTTAAGATTTCGACTGAAAGTGCTTTGTGGAATTTCATTATTAAATTTGAATCGTTCAAATTATGCACATTCACACAAATGTTGTCAATAACGACCCGAATTTCGCCTTTCGGCATCTTCAGGCGTTCAAGTGCACGGATGAACTTGAACTGACGCTTAGTAAATGAATGATTCGTGTTTTTAAACAGGTGCCGAAAGGCGAAACCCGAGTCGTTAGTGACAAAATTTGTGTGAATGTACATAATTTAAACGATTCAAATTTAATATTTGTCTACATTTAAACATAATAAGGTTAAAGAGCAGACTTGGCACTTCAGGTCATTAGTGTTAGAATTATATGTCAGCTTCCCAATGCGGAACATATGACTGACTACCTTATGGTCTCTCCAAGACGTTTGGTCCTCCGCTAGTCTTTATGCTGCTTCCTAAGTGAATTCAGAATCAGCATCTATACAAGTCATACTTCCACAAACTGATTTTTTGGTATGTTTCGTGGGCCGCAACATACTTACTAATAGTTACATAAATTTACCACATAAAGTATATATTGACGTAAAAAAAACTTAATTCATTTGCATCACTTTAAATATATTATAAATGAAGATACAAATTTATTAATTATTATTTTCATCAGAAAAAATTGCGGTTTACCACATTTTATATATAAATTTATTCTATATTGACTTAGCACAACCTGTATCAAAAATTCAACAAAACGTATAAATCAAATATTCACTGTATTTTTAATTTATTTAGATTCATTTATTTTCCGTTTTTATCTACGAGTAACGCTACCGATAAAATTTAAATACCCGTGTTAGTCATCTTCAGGGTCTTTCAATGAATATTTTATATTAATAACATTATACAAACGTGAGCTAACAAAAATTCTAAATATCAAAAGATTTGATTGGCATATAAATAAAATAAGCTTGTTAGTGTGGTATTTTTCGCTTTGTAATCAGATAAACGAATACATATTTGTACGAAGCCCCTAAACAGCTCCTAAAAACAACATTCCGCGACACTTAAATATCACGTTACGTTTGTATAGAAGGCTACTACATAAAAAAAATGATAATTTAGTTCAGTCAACGCTTCATTACATATTTATAAATTTGCTGTAGTAAAATTTCGTTTGAATGATTTGAAAAAAAAATGAATACATCCGGTAACTTATCTTCTAAACCGCGAGATAAAGAAAAAGTAATGTTCAATACACATTTAAAAAAAATATATTGAGTCTTTGGTGTACATTATTTTAAAGATTTTCACTGACAATACAAGGAGGAAAGGCATTGTTTATTTTATTTTTTAATTTTAATTAAAAAAAATATTTACATTACAGCTTACGCCAATGCGTCAAATATTTTGAAGTTGAAAGATCATACGAGATGTACTCGATGAGAATTTTTGAAAGTCACATGAGATTAACTCAAGGAGAATTGACTTCACAAACACCCATGTCTTAGATCTTAAATTTAAATTTAAAAAATCCAATTTGACATTGACCTTACCGGGAATCAAACCCGGACCCACCTGATCGGTAGAGCAAGCTTTTACCAACTAGACCAAAGCGGGCGACGTACACGTATATTAAAACATACACTTAAATACTGATTCCACAATTATTAAATTGTATCAGGACCGATTTAACCGGAAAATGCAGATATTCTGAGTCGAGTTAAAAGCGATATGCAAGCAACGCATCATTTATTATTAAAATTTATTTTATTTATGTTCCAACATTTTTATTACAGCCAGTTATGTGTATTTTTTTCATATTTTGTATCATTATCTAAAAAAAAATACTTTCATATTTCTATCGCCAATTGTTTGTTACACCCATATTAGTCTTGCTTGGTCCAATAAAAATAGCACTGTTAATATATATGTTTACCTTTTGAAAGTGCTCGGGGTGAGCGAAACCGGTCCTGATCCTAATAAATAATGGTGAAATTAATACAAAAGAGTGTTATATTATTTAATTAGATGTTCATCTTTAATAGTAGCATTCACAAAAAAATATTCAATGAAATTAGGAACAAATGTTACTAAAAAAAGCTGAAACTTATATTGTATGGATATTGAGAATAATTTTGCTCCCCTGCTCTAGAACATTGCTGATTGTGGGGAGCAAACTTATTTGCCGATGATTTACTGGAAGAGTGTGCCCCTTTGCAGGTTTACTGTCAGCTTCCTTCCGTCGTGCCGGAAAATACTATAACCTCAAGCACGCGTTGATAATATTTACTAACGAAAAAATCCCCTTTACCGGTAGACGATTAAATAGGTAATCAAGTAGTAAGGTTGACTTGAATTATTGTTTATAGACCGATAGTGTTTGTTGGTCTAATTTATGATTTTTATAATTCGTTAAACCATTTTCTCTCTTAAATAATATCTGTTAATTTATTTGAAAAATGTCAAACGCTTTTCCTGTTACGATATCATGGAAAGCGAGTATTTTATACTCTTTATCGAGGTGCCGCAGATAAGATATCTAATAAAGCAATAACAGGAAAATAATAGCCGTTCTCTGCACAAGACGTGACAGCATCATTTTCTCTGTCCAGTCACGTTTTCGATACAAATAATGATGACATTATCATATCAAACGTAATGTCTCCACTTCTCCTTTGAGACTGTATGTCTGTGACGTTTCTGAGTAGGGTAGACAATATGTCATACGAAGGAAATGGCGGAACTCGAACAAATAGAAGACTTTTTACAGACTGCTCTTTGTTACTTATAACATCAAAAAAATAGCGAATAGTAAACTTTAAAAAATCTTACACATGAATGAACGCAAAAAGTATACATTCAATTTTTTTTTAGCTCTGAATGTTTTCAAGTGTCTCTTGTTTTGTGTGCTCAAATGTTTTCAAGATTGACATTCAATACTTTGACACGAATTTTGAGTGTCATCTATTTTATTTTATTTCAGCACGAGTATTACTCAAATTCAAACCCAACGACAGTTGACCAAACAAGGGGTGGGGAACCTCCAATATTTTAATTTCATTAATTAATTGTATTAAAAAAATAGCATTTCAATTTGTTTGTATATCAGAAATATATTTTATATAATTCAGTATATCTGATATGATAAAAAAAAAAAACAAAATATCTTGCGCATTATCAATCGGCTGTGAAGATTACTTTTTAAAATCTCTGCAGGTTTTTTGCAATTACGTGTGATTATGTTTAAAATGTTACATCAGGGGAATGCCTATTAATTTAAATGGTGAATAATTTTTGGAATGATATTAATTTGATTGCCGGAAAATTCATAATATTACGAAAGTTAATTATATAAGAAGGGTGAATTAGGAAGATTCACATGTTCATTAAATCTTAAATTATATCAAGTTACATTACCTCTTAGTTACACTAAAAAATAATAATCTATTCAAAATAACACATTTTTAACATCCAACATAGTTATTAATTGCATGCTTGTGAATAAATATGTTCAATTCTTGATTCCGTCGATAGTTATCTTGCGGTCTACCACGATAAGGAAGAACTGATATTCGGCGGCACAAAAAAAAATATACAACCAAATAGAAAAAATACATTTTTAAGTTATAGTGATTCCAAGCAATGATGTCATTGTCATACAACGTGTAAAGCCACTCTTCCGAACACCTCAACACAAAGGATCGAAGAGCGTGAGAGAGTACACGAGAGAATAATCTGCGATTTTCTTTGATCAGCAAAAAAAGCAACCCCATTCAACCTTGAAAGATTGTCGTGGCGATAGAAAAAGGTCACGGCATAACAGGAGTAGGGAGATTGCAATACCGGTATTACCGAACTAAAATTCCGGTATTGTAAATTAAAAAGACGTATTTTCGAAACCGGAAAACGTTTGCCAGATCCCAGAATAAACAAAAAAAACTATATTTATTTTATTATAGACAATTTTTGATATTTATTATAGACAATAAATACATGAAGAATTTAAAATGAGTGAATGGTATAAATGTTATGTTTGAATATTATTTCATGAAATATTACCGCCCCCGCATATACAAGGGGTGCATTGATCCAATGCCACATTGACCGGCCGCCACTGGTCATATTATTTTTATTTTTTTTAATGTCGTTTACATATCAATTGTAGTTTGTTAAGCGGAATCAACCCACATATAACGAATTTCACATGAGACGAAAAACGTTTTTTTAACGATTTTGGGCCAAAGTCAAATTATTAAATAAACAAAAACCTCTAGATGAAAAAGTCTTATAAACTGGAGTTAGATTAATTTAATTTAATATAAATCTAGTAAGTAAAAAAAAACTTTTTTTTCAAATTTAAAAGCTTAATTTAGATACATAATTGCGGATTAAGTCTTTTTGGCAGATGGTGTTAATAGTCGTCAACATTGTGATTATTAACCTTCGAGTTCTTATGGGGTAAATTCACATTGTAAAATTCTCATTATTTCAAACATTCGCTTAATACCAATAATATCTAGCTGATATGTATTGTAATATTCAATAATTCTTTAATAAATGCAGTGTAAATGTTACAAAAAAATGTATGGGGTCACTTTGTACTCCATCGCTCCTAGTGTCGGGGACCTAATAAAATAATAGTCCTGCTGGTATTACAATCCAAATTGACCGTGATGTTTTCTTTATTTAATAAAGTCGGTATTGATATTTGCAATAATGGTATTGCCATCCCTAAACAGAACTGGGGAACCGGGAACGACATGAGCAGGGGAAAATCCACGCAACCTTGGCACACTAAATGCACCGGGCAGTGCCAAGCGAGCGACGTAAAATATTTTTGCAGCGTTCATAAGTTCAAGAGTAACCATGTTTGTCTATGCAACATAATACAGCGGATATGTAAATTTCCCTCTTGAAAACACTGAAGTTTTTTTTTTAAATAATCCCATACTAAAGTAGTAAATGCTCTAGAATTTTCTTACTACGCGAATGCTCAGTTAAAAAATAAGATTAAATTACTTATCATAAAGCCGCAATCAATTATCTGTAATCTCGCTTTTAAGATATTAACATCCAATTCTAGGTTGTAAGACAAACTAATCAGTTTATAATGCTCGCAATAAGCGAAATGGGAATTACAAGAAATGTGTTATATTATGTTAAATATATGTAATCTAATAAAACCGCGTTCGAGAAACTTCAATAAAGAAGTAATGAAAAATGTGAATACCTTATTTTTTTAAATAAATGATAGATATTAAAAGAAAAAGAGATTGATATCCCTGCTTTAACGATATAATATGGATCTATGGTCTATAAGGCTGCTGTAAAGTGATCATTTTTGCCACTCTTGTCGATTCATTAATGTATAGAGAAACTAATAAGTCAACCAAAAGCTTTTATCCTTAAAATCTATGAAAACTGACTGAGCGATTGATTTGAATCTAATTGCCAATAAAACCGTCTGTAAAATTCTCAGAATAAATTAAACATAAGAATAACTGTACGAAATTAACGTCTAAATTTAATTAATTTAAATGTGTATCGTTGTTATTCAACTTGCTCTGTAACTAAGAGAGACACATACAACAATTTAACACCCTAAAGTGATACTACGTCCAAGTCAATTTCAAGCTACTCACTCGGTGTAACGACACATCATTTCTAACCTTATGTATTGAAATGAACTTGGACGTAGTATCACTTTAGGGTGTTCACTGTCAATACTTGGTGGAAATGCATTATTATATAAAGAAAAAAACACAATACTCCTTTGTACTTAATTTCCACTTTTATTTATCAAGGTCAGGACCGGTTTCACTCAGTTGACAATGCTCGCCATGAGCGAAACCAGTCATGATATTAATAAATTAAAGTGGAAATTAAGTACAAAAGAATATTGTGTTTTTTTCTTAATTTAGACAAAGTAACTGTTGAATCCTTCAAAATTATTTTTAAATGAAGATGCACAAAATTCAAGCAAAATAATCATTATATCTGAATAAAATATTCGTTGTAAAATTATATTAAAATATTTACACGTGGTTACTTACTTCTCTAAGACTAAGCACACTCGTTTAATTTAAGATTTCGACTGAAGGTGCTTAGTGGAATTTCAATATTAAATTTAAATCGTTCAAATTATGTACATTCACACAAATTTTGTCACCAACGACCCGGTTTTCACCTTTCGGCATATTCAGTCAAATCAATACATGTATTTATTTGTGGTAAAAAATTAACACTTCTTTGAACTAACTTCACATTATTTATTGGAACCGGTTTCCCACATTACTAGCAATATCAACTGATGTCTAAGATAATGTACGCAAAGAACAAAACCGAATCTTAATTTGAAAAAAAATGCAGAATTGGTAAAAAATAGTCTTTTTGTATTTTAATAAAATACCATTCCAACAAAACTTAATAGTGAACACTTTAAAAGCGATTATCTGTGTGCTTCTACGAATAGATTATTTAAACTTTATTAAGGGCACCGTGCGTATGTTTTAGCTACCACTTACTACCCACACAAAGTGCCCATATGAAATTAAGGTCATATAAAGTATTGATTGAGCAACACGGCCCGTTTTATTATTTGTATTCGGTAAATTTTGAATAACTTAACTCGGAATTGTTCGAATCCAGGAAGTGGTATTGCGTGCAAGAAAGTGGGGAAATTAAATATCTTTCGTGGGAAAGTGAGCGATGATTTACAGCGATAAGAACTTACGCATTCATGATTTATTAATTTTAGATTATAATTGATAAGATTGTTACTCTACTGGATGTTTCACGCCTCGTAATAAAGCCAGTGATGTAGTAACAAAGTATCAAATTTATTGTCGAATGTCTAAAAAAAATGTCATGTTCATCGTAAATCGGTATAAGGGTGATATATGATCAGTGCTGACGTTACGCATATGCGCAGCAGAGGAGACAGTAAATAAACTATATCAATATTTTTTGGTAGCTACTGAAAAATTAAAATAAACAATATGTATTTAAGATTTCGACTGAAGGTGCTTGGTGGAATTTCAATATTAAATTTGAATCATTCAAATTATGTACACTCCCACAGATTTTGTCACTAACGACCCGGGTTTCGTCTTTCGGCATCTTCAGAAACAAAACTTTTTTAGAAACAAAACAGAAGCCAAACCTATAGTCTATTGGTTCCGATATGTAGACGATATTATTTGCTTGTTTAATGGAACGGATAGACAAATAACTAACTTTCATAACTTTATAAATTCATTAGATAAAAATATTAAATTCACGTTAGAAGTCGGAGGCAAGAATATTAACTTTCTTGACCTAAATATTAATATTGAAAACGGTTCTCACGAATTTAAAATATTTCGGAAGCCTACGTTTTCGGATACAGTGATACATAAGGATTCAATGCACCCATTTTCTTATAAACTAGCCGCTTTTCATTCAGAAATTCATAGACTTGTGAGTGTTCCTTTGAATGAAAAGAACTTTAATATCGAATTAAAAATCATCAAACAAATCGCCATCAACAATGGATACGATATGTCTCTTATAGACAATCTTTTATCAAAAAAACAAACTAAACTTGCAGAAAAAATGTTATTTCAAGGTACATTGTCAAAGGACATAGATCATACTAGGTATTGGCGTAGAATCATTTATTTAGGAAATACTAGTCTTAAAATTAAAAAACAACTAGCTGATAGTGTTAGACCAGCCTTTTACTGTAAAAGCTCTTTAGGCAAATTATTAGTTAACAATAAAGATAAAATACATTACCTAAATAAATCTGGAATTTATAGATTACAATGCTCTTGTTGTAATAAATTTTATATCGGCAAAACAGAGAGGACTTTAAAAATCAGGGTATTAGAGCATATGGCAGCCTTTAGACTGAAAAAGGACACGTCTACTTTTGCTAATCACTTAATTTCGGAAGGACACGTGTTCAATCAGGAACAGGGGATAAAAATGTTACACCCAAATACGGACAGTCATAAGCTCTTTTTCCAGGAAATTTTAGAAATTAATAGGGCACAGTTACATAGTCTTCCGATTTTGAACGAGATATTAGGCCTTCCTGGGTCTCCGCTTCTATACCCTATATAAATAATATCATAAAACCTTTGCCGACAAACAAATAAATATAATTCTAAAAACCACTCACTACTCAAATCTTTGGGAATTCCCATGAGCTTACCCTTTTTCGCCAGCGATGGCTTTAGACTCAGTGATACATTTATTTAATATATAAACACGAAACATCCATTTACTAAGCGTCAGTTCAAGTTCATCCGTGCGCTTGAACGCCTGAAGATGCCGAAAGGCGAAACCCGGGTCGTTAGTGACAAAATCTGTGGGAGTGTACATAATTTGAATGATTCAAATTCAATATGTATTTGTTATAGCTGCCGGTTTCGGAAAGATTTTTTTTTTATAAATTTATTCCCACAAATGAGCACCTGATTTTATCGCACAATTTTTTGTCTTAAATTCAGCGCTCACCTATGTATGCTTGACAATCATAATGATTATTAAGGGTCGTGTTTACATTTCTTGGTAAAGTTGTAAAGGGAAACCAAATCATATTCTGAATAAAACTTATGCAAAAAATCTAAGACCCCTGGAAAATGAAGTAATTAAACCAGTAATAAAAGAAATGTAAGTAATTAAATTTACATATCAACCTTTGATTTTATTAACAATTGAAATTGCTGTATTATTTAAGATTGGTAAAACGATGGCTTGAATTACGGTAATACTACCCTATATGGAAAAGGCTAAGAAAAACAATAATAAAGTTTTTAATTTGTATTCATTTTCAACAAAATCAAGTCAACTAAGTATTAAATTTGAACTATTTAAATTTAATATTGAAATTCCATCAAAATCTTTCAGTCAAAATCCTAAATCATATCAGCTAAGTATGTTATAAACGCATGCTTTCTAGATAATAGAAGCGTATATTAACATAAGGCGATATATAATATAACATACACATTTCAATTGTTTGCGGCAAAAATTGTTTGTTTTAAGCCAAGATTATTTTTTTTATTGTAATATATCATTAAATAAAAACAAAATAACAGCGTTTATTAGTTGATAAATCAAAAAATTAAATAAACATAAGCAAAATAATATTGTGCATACCAGAATTACCCAGATTTGAAATATTCCGATCGATGAATATATCGCTCATTAAGATTTGTTTTTTTTTCTTATGCTATTATTGAGTAAGACAAACATTGTCCAATTTATTATAAAATTTCGCGTAGAATACGCACATTTTTATTTTCTTGATTTTGGCAAAAATGGTTAATTCGCTTTTTGTAGTCTCATATGACGTGTGTATGTATGGGAAAATATAGGGCAACCTGTGCAACGGCATGACCCAAAAATGTAGCCCCAATAAGTGTCCGAGCCGCAGAAGAAATTTACAACAGCCGTTCACGGTAATGGGTAGTTTAGACTTGCGCTGACGAGATACGGTTCAATCTAACCCGAATTATGTATTCAACCCTTACGAATACCCTATGAATGTTTCAAGAGTGGCACAGGTGAGAGGGTGCTTCTTGAATCGTATGCGAAAACAAAGCAAGCAATTTTACTCGTAAGAAAAAAAGTATGTACAAGAGCAAATCCTTTTTAAAGTACTCGTTGGAGTTTTTTTTACTTTGTAAAGTTTATTGGAATATTAAAATTTACTTACCCTAAATAAAAACTGTATTACGAAAAAGCGTATGCTAACTCAAATAATAAAACATTCCTGTGTGAAAAAATGAATGTAGATTTTTTAAATAAAAACTATCGATGGAACTTTTTCTATAGTTGCACAGTTTTATAAGAACCGGAAGCGGCATTTTTAACTAAATTAATTTAAAAGGCTCTTTTGCTAAACGAAGACTTCATCGCTCTGGTAACTCACGTTGGTAAGAGTTTCTCCTAGCGATCAGATGGGTCTGGGTTCCGGAAAGGTCAATGTAAATTTAAATATTTAAATTTGAGTCCAATAAATGGGTGTTTCTTCTCCCAGGATTCATCTCGAGTGACTTCCAATGACAAAATATTTTAAGCATTGACATAAGCTGTAATTTCAAATATATTTTTTAATAAACCCCATAATTTGTAGAGAAGCACTATAAATTTCATTTTATATACATTTTATTTCATTTGACCAAGGATTCAGTTGACATCTCAGAATTCAGAACGTTGGCCGTGTTGTATATTTTTATGATGATCTCAAAGCAACTGCTGTTGAAATGCTCTATTAATTAAGAGGTCCTATGCTCCAAATCGGAAGGGAGCATGGTTTAAAATATGTATAATAATATATATAGAGCAAACTGATTGATTATAGGATATATCGACTGGGGGCTGGTCAATGGATGGATGAATAAAAATATACGTATATTAAATTACGTCGGTTAGCTTTTAAGTTAACTCAATTTAATTTTAAAAACTTCACCTTAAAGTTTCAACTTCAATCAATCCGAAACGAGAAACTCTAACGGAGAAAGAATGAACGACTAAAAATAACCACCATCACTTATTCACCCTAGATGCGGTTACCGAAATAGAAGGTATGCCGAGATATCGCAATATCTGACATTTCCTTCTCGTGTATCCATCTGTATCCCCAAAGACGTCGAGGTTTAATTTACGGAAATTCATTATTTCCTTCTTAACTGCTAACCCAACATCACAAATCGAACGCAAAGCCAATCCGAGTGAGAGCCTCAGTAGGGATTACCAAAAAATACCTAATTTTGATACTCGAGTGTACGAATATTTTCTGAGTAGGTACAATTAAAAAGGTAATTAATGGCAGAGGAAGACGAGTATCTAAGTACTTGCAGCTCCGCTTTGTGTTTTGGATTTAGTGTTTTTTATATTATTTTATACCCGCACATAGGTATATCAACATAAGTTTTTCTACGAGAATTAGTTCATCATTTTGTAATGTAAATGTCATTTGTAGCATCATTATTGTTTGTTTTTTTTCTATCCTCTCCTCCTTGCTTCAAGCATTGTGAAAGTAAGATTGTCTGAGGTTGCCTCTGAAAGAAACGAAACACGCGTCACAGTTAGTAGCAGCACATACGTGAAATAATTGAGGTTATTTTAAATTTTATATTGATATAAATCTTGCTTCATTTCGATATTGAAATACAAATACAGTTATTTTCTATGCGATGATAAATAATCAACAGGAAATTGAAAAAAATCTATATAATATATACGTACGTGTGTCTGTGTACTACAGTGCAAAAGAGTATTGTTGTCGATACTATACAAATTGTATTACAATAAACATTGTAGCGATTAATTTGAATGAGTACTCATTTTATTTCATAGATTACATTTAGTTATTATACACTGAAATAAGATACATAACTATTTTAATATTCGTTGTCCGACAATGCTCTTCAAGTAGCTATCCGCATACTCGTACTCGGTACATGATTACACATCCCTGAGCGTCATTTGATATCCTAGAGTAGTTGTAACTTCAAACAGAAAAGCCCCGCAGTATCATAGGAATCATCAATGACCTCCCTTTAGAATTAGGAAAAGATTTAACACCGATCGTCCACATTACACAAGTGCGTATTCGCACAAGCTACAAACATGATACTTGTACTTTTCTAAATATGAATACAGGAAATAAAAAAAGGCAGCGGTATCATTAAATCACTGGTGGAAAAATTCTAAGGGGGCGCTGTAACAGGAACGGTTCAATCGACCATGTGCGAATTGGATAAAATTTATAAATCAAACATAAAAAATTAAAACTTATTTTATAAAGAATTAAAAAAACAAAAGCATTCAAAGAGTACACATAATGCATAAAACTATTAGGGCTGCATTTAAAAGGAATGTTTACATTTATTCGAAAATTACAAGGTGTAAAGAGATTGAAAACAATGGTAAGAAAACTTGCTTATCCAAACAGTCCAAATAAATAGGTATCAATCAATCCATGGTGACGATAATACCAAGTATCTCTGCTCTGCTAAGACAAAATATTGTCAAGCGCTTCATCTTATATCATCATATTTTTTGGCGGATACATATCGACTGTATTCAGGTAAAAGGTTATTTTGGTTTTTTCCAAAAAAGCTTTATTTCGATAATCATTACGTAATTTGCTTACTTAACGTTACACGTTTTATTAAAAAGATGTATCACTTTAGGGTGTTCACTGTCAATACTTGGTGGAGAGGTATTATATTAATAAAAACACAATATTCCTTTGTACTGCTCGTAATGAGCGAAACCGGTCCTGACCTTTTTTTAAATACAGTGGAATAAAGTACAAAGGAATTTTGTGTTTTTAATAAAAAAAGTAGATACTGAAAATGCCAAATTAGTATTATATTTAAATTTAGCTTTTATGTTAAAAAAAATAAGAACCTATGAAAATTGCATCCAGGAAAAATAACCTTCATAAAAAAAACTTAAGCGAGTTATAAAATTTATATTACATATAGTTAATACACCAGTTTATGTATTTGTGCACTTCAATGTTGTGTTTATTTAATATTTTGACTTTGGCCCAAAATAGTTAAAATATTTTTCATCCCTCCTATAAAAGTTATCCTGTGTGTTGATTCCTTCTACCTAACTACAGTTGAATTGAAGATGGTTAGCCAAAAGCCTCGTATGGTTTGATTTTATAAATATATTTGAACAAAAGAATGTTACTCAAAAGCAATTTTTAAAAAACAAGTTTCTTACTTTTTTGTGAAAACTGACAATTTTTGGTGTAAAAACGTTGAATATAAAACAAACTTTGTAATACATATTTCACTTTTTTATATAGCATTACCTGGAATTATTTCGATCCGTTTACACACAGTTTTTACTGAAATTAAATTTAATATATTTTTTAATGTATACAGTAAAACCCCCATTTACACTAAAGTCGAGACAGTGTAATTCGGGGTAGTGTAATTGGGAGTGTTAATCTCATAAAAAATAGGGATTTGGCTTTTTCTAAAAAAATATTGACGAAATATTTACGAAATGTTACCAAGTGATAAAATGCAAAGGGCGCCAAAATTCCCACCCATAGACAGTCGTCCGCTATACGTGTATAGCCTGGCACGTGTTGACTACACAGACGCTAGCCAACATTTGACTGTATGCGCGGCACAGCGACCGTCTCGTAGTAACGACAATGAAATGCGACCATGCAATTGGGGGATTTGCGGTGAATATTTCAAGCCAGCGCGTTATTCGGGGTAGTGTAATTGGGGGTTCTACTGTACTTTGATAAGTCGTTAATAACTTAAATAAACATCCCTGCACAACACGGAACCGGTCCTGAAAATGTTAAAAATAAACCGTATGACACAAAAAAAACTGCAGCATATTAAGAGCGATGGTAAAAGCAAACCCGGGTGGTGATCACGTAATACTATTTATAGAAAAATGGCGTGTCTTCAAAGAGATTCCGTTTTCAGTGAGGTATGGCGGAGTCTGAATAGGATAGAGAAGAGAAACGAATTTCAAAACGAGAGATGTTTTTATACTCTCACTTCGCGCCCACGACTCTTTTCCATTATTCTGTTAGAAAAATTTCGCTTTCTTTTATATGACCGTAAATATTATTTCTGACGTGTATACAATTCTCAGATTATTTCGGGCCGTTTACAAGTATGAACACTTCATTTGAAAAATCCCAATTGTTGGTGTGAAAATAAAAGGCACAAAACATATCTTTCTTGAATATGATGTAGAAAATAACGACTTAATTTTTATAAAAATCAGTAGTAACGAGTTGGGTGACCTGTTTCAACCCCTTCAGATACATGTACATTATATTTATTGTCATTGTAAAAGTACAACTAGGACGATTGATTTTTCCTTGATACTTTTATAGCAAATATATTCAAGTCACGATTGCCGTGTTTTTGAAAAACAAATTTATCGGATTTAGACTAAGGCCTTCAATCCCGGAATTCCGACCAATTTTGTGATACCAAAGTCACGGTATTGTGATAGTACTAATGCCAGGATTTTGGAGGAAAAGTGCAAACTTCACGATAAGTTTTTGAAAACAGACAACCAGGCAAAATGTTTTAAATCCGCGGGAGACCTAAAATATATAAAAATATAAAAAAAGATGAAGACATTTCATTTTTGGAATTCCGCAAATTTTTGGATTTTTGTAATTGGCTATTGAAAAAAAATGATATTACCAAAAGAGTTAAAAAAAGGTTTCAATTTTTTTCATTCTAGGTAATCCGTAAATTCTCAGAATTTCAAAAATCGTCGAACAAAACAATTTGAAATCTCAGATTTCTTCACGATTTTATGATGAATGTTAAATTCTGCGATTCTGGGATTCCGGCATTCGAAAAATATGAAATCAGAATACCTGGATTACAAAAAAGGGCCGGGATTGGATTTCCACATTTAAACCGATACCATCCTTAAGCACAGTATGCATAAGGAACACACGTCACCTTATTGTGGATGACTGGGCCCTAGTGTAAAGCTCGTTATTGCCTTAAAGTAGAGATACATAAACCCAGAATTAAAACATGAAAGACTTAAAGATTACGTGAATACACTCATCGTCAGAAGTCCGCCGTATAACGCGGTATTATATCACAAAATAACTTTAATAACACCCTTACCAACTGCGCAATGTACCCCCTCGTATGACACGATTCTATTTGAAAAAATCACAAAATTATGCCTAAATAACCAAAAAGAAGAAATCGATTCGAATAGAATAACCATTTTCAAGAATTACGACGGTAAAGCTACGACCAAACAATAAAACAGGGTTAATAAGATAATTAAAATACGTTGATGGATTATACTAAGTTTTCAAAAATAACAAAAATATACTGAGCTAAAATTATGTATTGTTTCTGTATGTAAGTATATGTAGTTTTCGATATTTTGCAAGGATTAATTTTTGTTGACCAACAATATTAATCACTTTTAGGGTGTTCACTGTCAATACTTGGTGGAAAGGCATTATATTAGTAAAAACACAATATTCCTTTGTACTTCATTCCACTTTATTTAATATGTCAGGACCGGTTTCGCTCATCGCGAGCATTGTCAACTGATCAGTAAGAAATATTGTGTTTTTACCAACATTATTAAAATTAAACTTTTAGGTACAAACCGACAGAATTCACTATACTACTTACAATAGCCCTTGTCACATGTCTAAAAAACGGAGGAATAATAATTTCATTCATTCTTGTATAAATACCGGTATTAATAATTCGTTCGGTATTACATTCCCTAGTTAAAATGATACGTCTTGTTTCGTGTCCGGTAAGCAATGATGTCTGTATCACACGACCACGTGAATCGCATGCGGGCTTTCTATCTAGCGCCGGTGCCCCCGTCCCCCGCCGGCTTTTCCCGCAGTCGTCAGTAGGCTTTCATCCCAGCATCCCTCTCCGCCTGCCGCCCCGCTCTCGTCCTTGCGCCCCTGCCCCCGCGGTCCTTGCGTGGCGGCGGGAGAGCGTTTTATTGATTGGCGCCCAATTCTCAAGGTCGTCCGCGGAGAGACTACGGAGCCTGTGATGTGCGGGACCTGCATGCTCACCAGGGATGTTGACCTAGTCATATCGGTAGTATTTATTTACCATTCGACACTACACGATGGTGTATTTAAATATATACAAATTGCCGCAAATCAAGCTGGGTCGTTTTCAAATAACGTTTATACAATATAGATGTTAAAAATCAGTGTTATAATAATCTCACTTTTAGGGTGTTCACTGTCAATACTTGGTGGAAAGGCATTATATTAGTAAAAACACAATAATCCTTTGTACTTCATTCCACTTTATTTAATATGTCAGGACCGGTTTCGCTCATTACGAGCATCGTCAACTGATAAGACCAAATTTTAATTATGTTTGTAATTACTTTCAATTCCCATTCTAAATTTATTAATCTGAGATGACTTTTTAATTATATGTTAGATGTGTTAAACATTTTAATTTTGTGCTATTTTAGAATCACTTTTAATGTAATTGGTATTTTCTTTTCAATGCCAATTGTTGTTTATAACTGTTCATTTTTGTATAAATAGCACTGTTAAATTATATTTCTTATCAGTTGACGATGCTCGTAATGAGCGAAACCGGTCCTGACATATTAAATAAAGTGGAATGAAGTACAAAGGATTATTGTGTTTTTACTATTATAATAATCAGTTGTTGGATTTTTTATCCGAACTACATATCTGTACATGCGAGTCGTTTAAATCTCATTCGTGGAGTTTATGTTACAAAATCATTGGTTTTCTTCCAGCCATTGTTGTGATTAGGGCATTTGATCCCGGACCAAATTTGTAATTCCGGGATTGAACATTTAACACAAAATAGTGTAAAAATTCGGGAATTCGAAACTTGAGCTCTCGCACAAATTTATAAAATTTACTCAATCCCGAAATAAGTACCATCACAATCCCGGACACAATCCATCACATGGACGGGATACCGGGATTGGAGGCCCTAGTTATAATGATTGATTTGATCATTCTTAATGTGTTTTTTTTTATACATTACCACTGGAAAGAGTCGCGAGATATACACAATGTCGATATTTCAATTTGGCGAAAATTGACAAAGTAGTTAAGATCTAATGAAAAGCTAACAATGCTATAAATATTACTTTTAGTTTGTTCACTGTCAATACTTAGTGGAATGGCATTGTATTAAGAAAAAAACACAATATTCCTTTATACTTAATTTTCACATGTATTTATCAAGATCAGGACCGGTTTCGCTCATGGCGAGCACTGTTAACCGTCAGTTGGTCAATAAAAGTGGAAATTAAGTAGAAAGGAATATTGTGTTTTTTTCTTAATACCAAGAATATTAAAGTACAATGCACCTCGATTAACGCGATGTATTGGTATTTCAAAAACGAAATTTAATAAAAAAAACTTGGAAATTCAGAGTGTAAGGAAAACTTATTATTTAATTCCCGTTATACACCAGGTTGTAGCCCCATTTGTCAATACACGCTCCACCCCCCCCCCCCTCCCACTCACACATGTTATCTTCGAAATCGTTCGTACTATACGTGGAGTAAAAAAAACAATGTCGATTTACTTCTCTATATGTTTCTTTGTTTTCAGGCACAATAAGTAAATGATAAACAATGGATTTAAGTTTACCGAGTCTTTGAAAATACAACCACAAGCGTTGAGGATAATATATTATGTATGTGATGGTGTGTCTTGAGGAGTTCGGGCTGTGTTGTGCGAATAGCAAGATTGATGGCAACTTGAGCGAGAATCGGTTAGGATACGAAGACATGTCAACTCGTGAACGAGAGAGAAATGGGCTAGCGACAGTTTTCGGTAAAATAGAACAAATAAATAATGGGGAGTGAACGATTTGTTTGAGTCCAACTAAATACGGTTAGAACAAAATACATATATTTTTTTAATATTATTATAGTAAAATTTTAATAAAAAAAAAACACCTTTTGTAACTATATTATGTTACGAATTTTAAATTAGGATCGGTTTCTCTCATTGCGAGGATTATCAACTGATGAAGTATAAGACGATACAGGGTACTTAAATATAAAATTAAGCTTGACAATTTATCGCAAGGTTTATCAATAAAACACACATGTAGAGATCTGCATATGGGTGGAGCATTGCAAAACGACATGGTTTAATAAAGTGTATTAATTGAAATCCCTCATTAATGAATGTACTTAATTTTTTTGCGAAGGAAACGGCTCCACATTTGTAATTGTTTATCAGAAAAGGGATAATCACAGTGGAAATAAATTCAAAGTCGAATGTAGAAGATAATTGAATCTGAAAAGAATTCTTGTTATTTTCGATGGATTTTAAAATAACTTTGTGAAAATGTATCTTAAATATAAAATAATAACTCTGCCAATGTTGTAATGATACGTGACGTGTTTCGCTGGTTTGAAAATCATATTCAGACTAACATTACTCACCTTTGCCACGCCCAGTAAAACAATAACCCTCACTGTTCATGTTTCATATTAGTGGAGTGTGTAATATAAATGGGTCCATTAAAGGTGAAGTGAGCCAAGTGGTATTTTAGAAAAAAAAAATTTAGATGCTTTGTAATTTTATACACGTCTTAAAGTATCGTAAAAGTGAAGTTACCTAAGATAAAACACATTGCAATAGTGTTTTCTTCGTAAAATAAAAATATGCAATCCACCTAGCACCAAGTAAGGACGTGATAGTACTAAAAAAACCGAGATAAAAGTTTTGCCACTTTACAGTTTGCTCACCAGTCACCAACCACTTATAGGACTAACATCTAGGAATAATACAATAATCACAACTTATTTCAATAAAATAGTATATATACAATTTAGAATTTCGACTGAAGGTGCTCGATGGAAATTTAACTTTAAATTAGAATTATTTTCATAATGTACGTTTCCATAAAAATCTTGGTCGAACACGACCCGGGCTTCGCCTCTCGGCATCTTCCGACGTTACTCAGTGCGCGGATGCACTTGTCAGTTCGAGTTTTTATGGAAACGTACATTATGAAAATAATTGTAATTTTTAGTACATATACTATTAATAAATTCTTATTGAAAAGGGCTAAAAATCAGCACTGTTTTATGTTGTCGAATTTCGACTGTCAATTGGAGTGTCCCTACAGAGTTGATAGATAAGAATATCCAACTAATGCTATTCACTGATAAAAGACATCAATGATACCACAAATAATCCCAATCAAATAATAGCCTGTACAAATTATTTCCATACATCGCACTGACAATTGAATCAAAGCTTTTTAAATTTCCGGTGAAGAGTAAAAACGTCGGTCGCCTCAATGCTGTTAACCTCCATTTGATTTGATATCGATTGTTGCGCTTTTTACCGTGGTAAAAAATGACAATGATAAGTACATGATTGACAAATTACGTCAAAAAGCTTCTTCGTACGGAAAAAAAAACTATCAATAATTCTAAAGTAGCACCAAAAGACTGATATATCAATTGGCGAAGAATACGAAATATTATACAGAATTGGTTTCAACACAAAAAGTGAAGTAACAAAGTAATCAAATTTAATTTTATATTAAAGATGAACATTAACAAAGTTATCGACGAATTCATCGAAAATATTGGGATTGATTTCGCATAGCATAATGCATATTTTAGACTGATATTTTTAGTAAATTGATTGCAAATTATACAAATCTTTCATTTTATCTTTCTATTTTTAATATTTTAATCTTTTAATCGTATTTTAATATAATCTTTCATAAAAATGATCGTAGTTAAAGGATATCACAATCAGAAGACGGTTATTAGAACAGTATTATACTAAATACGTGTAATAAATCAACCGAAACGTTTTCATAATCTTTACGCAGTGGCGTAGCGTAGGGGGGGGGGGGGTGGACCGCCTCGGGCGGCACATTTCTGTGGGCGGCATTTTCGAAAATAAACAGAAAATTTTGAAAGTAATATGAAAATAAAGATTGATATGTATACAGAACCAATGTAAGTAATATTATTTTCACTATATTTTCATCCACCCACTGACAATTGTCAGTGGGCGGAAGAAAATACCTTTTTTGGAGGCGGCATTTTTGAAATTTTAAAAGATGAAAAAACAAATACAATTTTTTTTGGATATAGAATCAATGCGAGCTTTATTTCAATATTATGCCTTCTTTCGTCTAAGTTGTGCTTTGTAACTTACTAATTAAACACAACTTTTTGGGGCTCGCTTTTTTAGGAAATAGAAAAAAACTACAGAGGTAATAAACAAAAAATGTTTCGTATAAAGAATCAATGAAAGCGATAAATAATTCACCATTTTTTCTTGGCATGATTATGCTTTGTAAAACACTAAAAACAAGATCATGGTAGCATTGCTTAGGAAGAATTAATTTTTTTGTTGCTGTTCCTGCTAAGCAAACAGAGATATGAAGAAAAATTGAAATACTCTTGTACTTTTGCAATTTAAATGAAAAATCTCTTTCTTATTTAATTTGCATTCATACCAGATCGACCAGTGGTGACTTTTGACTTATGCGATTTTTACACTCAAAAAAAAAACATTCGGGGACGTTAGTTTTTTCCGACTACGGTAACGACTCCAATTCTACAACCATGTTTTTAATAAAACAGATAAAATAGATGTTGATAACGTTACTTACGATTTTGTGAAGAGGAAAGCCAGACAATTTAATTTTGTTTTTAAATGTTTTTTTCCCTAATGTTATGTTTACAAAATAAAATCTGGTACCTTTGGTTATGAATTAACGTACAACTTTATATTCGTTTACTTATTTGTAAAACGAATATGTACCTATAATAATAGCAATTATTTGTCACTTTTCCTCCAAACATAATAAAAAGACAATTGATTAAAAAAAATTTTGACACATTAAAAAAAGTTCATGCTCTTAAAAAAAATAACAAAACACAATATTTTTATAGAAATTTTATTTATAAATAAAAAAATTGATTCACCTGGAGTATCAGCAAAAAAATATAAGTGATTTAAAAAAAAAGTGGACAAATTATTAAGGGGGGGGGCGGCAAATTCAAGAAACGCCCTGGGCGGTGGGACCCCTTCCTACGCCACTGTCTTTACGAGCAAGATTATGAAAACGTTGATTTATAATTAGTCTTTATATTATACTGTGAACATTTTCATGAACATATATATGTATGTATAACGTAAGCTTTTGCGTTGCCCTGAACTAGAGGTTTGCACGGGCCTGGGCCTGGCCCTGGTCCGCGGGCCGGGTTCGGGCGGGTAAGCGCAATTGAGACCCAGGCTCGGGCCGGGCCCGGGTAAGGAATTTTTTTTTAAGAAAAATATTTGGTCTGGTTGGGTGGTTGAAAAACACAGGTCCATCGTCACTTTTTTTTATTTTGGACGTTGTAAGAGGCTGGTTAGTCCGCTCTCTAATCTCTGTGTTTCTGACAAAGTCAGACCATCGTACTTCTAGCATTCGCCGCAGGGGTCTGTTTTCAAACCACAGTATACGGTTACTCTGCGCTTCCGCGAGGTGCCACGATTCACAACCGTAAAGCAGCACTGTCAAGATTTGTGTTATTTTACAAGAGGCACTTGGTTCTGATCGAATACAGCCGTGAGTCCCAGTCTTTCCGCATTGAGTTAAAAGTTGCTCCAGCTATCCCTAATCGGATCGCGAGCACAGATTATTTTCCTTTCACCTTTCCATCTCCTTTAATGTATACCCCCAAGTACCTGAAACCGTCTACTATCTCGATCTTTTGACCAGTGCTCGTCTAAGGGTGGTGTGGGTCTGGACAGGCACTGTTGCAAAGTACGTTGGTTTTACTTGCATTGATTTTTAGACCAATACGATACGAGTTGCTCTGCAGCATTTATATTATCTCTTGACAGTGGCAGTGTCTTGTACGATAAAAATACTAAGCGTTAGTTAACGCTCATCTGTGCACTGGAACGCCTGCAGATGCCAAAAAGAGAAACCCGAGACGTAAGTGAAAAAACGAGTGTAAATGTATTAAATTTGAACGATTCAAAGTTTACCGTATAGCTGTCTGCCAGTGACGACCTAAATTCCTTCGTCAGTGTATTCATTTGAAGGACATCGAAAATAATGAGAGGCGCGTAACTCAATTATCCCGGCTATTGAATAATTAAATCCGAACCGGCCTGCTTCTAAATAAATGATGACGCCCCTTAGGACAGGAGCTATCTCGACAATGACCTGCCGACGAACAAAAGTTGACCCTGCATCCAATATAAAGGTCAACACCAGTCAAATGATTCAATTCAGAATTGGTCAATCTAAATCACCTGAAAACATTTATAAGGCATATAACCTAGATTTCTGCAATATATATTAAGTGCTATCCACATGCTTTTACATTAGCAAAATTCAATAGAGTATCTCGTGAATGCTCTACCATTTTAGGCCTAAAATGGTTAGAATCACCTTGATTTACAGGAAGCAGCACTATCGAAAGATATTTAACCTTTATCCGCACGAGCGCTGTGCGCAAAAGGAGTAGCACACTGCCCGAGCATTTTTTCGCGAAATATTCGCGACAAACGCATCCGTTAAAAAAATTGTCTCTAAAACTAGTCATCCTGGTTGAGTAATAAAAAAAGCATTATCAAAATAAAAGATTGTTTATTATTTACAAAAGCTTTATTTGTGTCCGAACTGATTTATTACGGTCTGTCTAAAATTACAAAACGGACATATTATTTCTTAAGAGTTGGACCTTGTAACGCAGATGTTTATATTACTCGTATGACAAAAATATTTATCGAAACCGAAAATAAAATTATGGATCAGTATCTCAAAGACATTATTTATGTAACCTAATATTCATACCTTGAATAATTTTATCATAAATCAGTGTAATCCGATAGCGAAATGAACCATAATCATCGGTCCCGTACGGGACCGCTGGGCGTATAAAGGTTAAGTTACTATATACTCGAAATAACAATGAATGGACAAAAAACCATAAAGAAGTTTTTTTTTCGCTTTTTTTTGAAGATAAGACGCTTGGGTCATCGCGGTGAACTGATAAACTAACTATGGAAACATTTTCCAATACACTCACTCACAAAGAACCAAAACAAGGTAGGAGGAAGAGTACTGTTAATTCTTATTGTTATTTTATAAACATTGATGTTGTTCTACGCCAGTGATGCACAACCTTTGCCTTCTAGCGGACCGCATAAAACAACTTATTGTGGGTTCGGGCCGCAAAGAAAAAAATGATTTCAAGTACGCTCAATCCTTTTGTATACAGAACATATATATGAACGTTTCATCTAAAACAGCCTTAAAACCGTGTAAAAAAGATTAAGTGAATTTAGATAAACGAGTAAAAGGTTCCATTATATTATTTTGACCGTGTTATTTCGAAAATAAATAAGCCATGAAAAAAGAATGATTAATTAAGAGTAGTTGCTTTTTAAAAAATCGTTTCATTGTGAAATCTGTATGTTTCATTTATTTGCAAGTTAATGCAATCTTGGTCTTTGTTAATTTAACTTTTTTTTGAATTTGACATAATATTTGTAAGCCTGTTTCTATGAACCGATTTATTCACCTTCATTGAAGAAAAAAGCTTGCTTACATTTATTAAATAAATGTTTCACGTGAAAAAAATGTTTGAGAAAAAGATTAAAGGGCCGACACAAAATTCAAAAGGGGCCGCGGTTTGTGCATCACTGTTCTACGCCATGACAAAGTGGTAAAAATCAAAGTGAAAAAAAAATGTATCAATAATAGTACTTTGTGTTACTCTTGCATTAATAGTGTACTAATATTGAGTGTCGCTGATAGATGATATCTATATTGGTAGTATTTTTAAATTTCAGTGTAGCCCTACCATTGCATTAAACTCATCATTATAAAATATTATGTTTAATGGCATTCATAGCCCAAAAAAGGTTTTTTTTCGATTCTCCTTCTGTTGCATTGATGTAGCGATATAATATTGTACTTACAACCATAGAAAAGAGTTGGGCAACTAAAATTAATTGGGAAACGCTGTTTTTAAATCTTAATTAAATTTCTCACAGCCACATAAATTATTTGTTGGATAATCTGTATCATCTACTTAAGCATTGTTATGTGGTCATTTAAAATCGCTGTCCAACGATTTAAAACTCCTACTTTTACAATGACTGACATATATATCTCGACTGCGACCAATAAAAGAAATTAAATCTATTAAAGTCTGAAAATATAATTGGTCAATAAGACTTTATGTGTGTTACGTGTCCAATCAGTGAATGTAATGAAATGATTTATGAGAACATGGTTGAATTAAAGCGACTATTGAATAATTGCACTTGACTTGTTAATAAATAAAGAGATTGATAATAATACCTATAGTTTTAATAAAGATAGTATAACATTAAACTGAAATATTATGTCAGGCAAACAATAAGGCTAAAAGTATGCTAAAGGGCAGGCTACGCAGAATTGCCGGGTGCATGGAGGCGAAGCGGACATGCGCGACCAGCGTATGCTGTGACAACTGCGTCTCACAATTGACATATATGAGTGACAAAGAATGACCCAAAATAGCTATTTTAATGTCTTTAAAAGTTGTTTACATTAGAAGTATCGTATAAACATAGTTCAGTTCGCACTTATTCATTAGTTTCTCGGCCATTTCACGGTAAAATCAAAAGAACGCGTCCAAACGTGCACGTGTCACAAAGGAATCTTTGCCGGCACCACAAAGGAGCTAGGGATGACAATACCAGACGAATATATCGATACCGGTATTTAATATACAATACCGGTTTTGCAAATACCAATTCCGAAATTACAAAAAAGTTTAAACAAATCAACAACAAAAAAAGCCAACAAGGGTCGCAATACCAGGCGAATAAAACAAAATCGTTACCGATTTCGATGTCATATAAAACACTGCCATAAAAAAATATATATTAATCATAAACGGGTGATTTTCCAAAATAACTTACGGTTTCTTACAACAATTTTACATCATTGAATGACTCATTAATTCTAGTAGCTATCAGTATTGGATATAGCTCGATCAGAGTCAAAATAGTTTAATTCATCGCAAACAATTTTATTTAAATATGTGATTTTTATTCATTTAAAATTCGATGTTGGTTGATTTTCCAAATCGAAATACAGTGATCTAAAATTACACGAATGTTGGGAATGCGTTATTGGGATTCGCGTAATTGGGATATTTTTTTTGGATACCAAATTTATGGACGCGCCAGCGTCAAGGCTCTTCCAGTCTCCTTCATCGATAAGGTTTTTGAAAAATTGTAAATTGCATCCCCTTACCATCGTTTGCAGACGGAAGGGCGCGATCACTACAGAGATGAGAAGTACACGGGAACTCCATATGCATTATTTTGCAAATCATATTCCATATGCTTCTTCCATATTATATCCGTACATGTACACACACATGCGCATACATACATACACACATACAGTACACAAAAAATTCAAACAGAAAATGACTCATACAAAAATAAGGGTTAAGTTTTTTCGCGAAAAATGCATAACTGCCAAAACTAAGAATACATAAAAAAAACACATACGAAAAAATACACGGACGAAATATTTAGTTACTAGGCGGTAAAATGCAGTCGCCTGCCAATGTTTGACTGTATGCACAACACAGCAGCCATCCGGCTGTGTTTTCAGTCGCGCACGCGCCGAACGCACGTCCGCACAGCAGCGACAATGGAATTCGTCCGCGCAATTAGAAAACAACAACCGTGAATATTTATGGGATTCGCGTAATTGGGGGATCACTGTACCGGCATTATTTCATTTTCAAAGACGGTATTTCGGTATTGAAAAACACCATGAATACCAGGATCCCGGTGTCGGCAGTACACGTATTGCAATCCCAAAACGGAGCGCAAATCAAGGCAGTCGCATCGTCGCACATATAATACAAATCTGTGCGGTCCTGCGCTGCGTCACGTCATATTGTGGATTACCACAATATGACGTGACGCAGCGCAGAGCACAAAAAAATGGTCCCGTGTATACTTGGGTCTATTAGCGATTGTAAACACTTAAGTCGAAGGGATTGGAATGCGTGACAAAATATACTGTTTTCATTACAAGGAGGTAACCATATTATATTGCTAAGTGGATGCAAGACGACATAATTTGAAAAAGATACAGCAAACATGACCATAGTAGAAGAACACATTTAAATAATAAGTATCGATTGATTTCGAAAGATTAAGTGGTAGATGCTTGCTTGTATTCTTCTTCGACAAAATTCAGATGAGTGAGAAAGATAAGGTTAAATCTTTCACTTTACAAGAGAAAATCCTATTATTAAAACAAGTAGTTTGTAGATATAATATAAACATATGTTATTTGTATATTCGGAGTGGTGTCCAGCGGAATAATTAACGACAAATGTTGCATGAACTTTTGAATTACATATAAATGAAACATGTGCCAAATATTTCAGAAATATTTTTTGTTGACAAAAACACATTGTTTATAAACATAATCCTCTTTTTGCACGATTTAGAAATAACACGTTTAAATTGAACCCATCATTCATTTATCCATGTTCGCTTAATCTTTCTTACACGGTTTTTTTTTTTGGATGATTGTTTTACATGGAACGTATACCCCGTGGAAAAGAGGATTGAGTGTATGTACTTACTATTTGTTTTTATGCGGCCCGCTAGAAGAAAAGGGTTGTGTATTTCTAATCTATATGTTCATATGAAAAAAAGGAGTTATAAAAATGGTTTATTTTAAGAAATGTTATATATATATATATATCTGGCGAATTGATAATTTTAAGTAACGATAAAAAAAACGTAGGGACATTGATTTAAGAAAAATAAAAACAAAATCTACTTTCAAGCAAGTCTTAATGAAGGTACTCATTACGCTACAATGTTTCAGGATAACAATATTGTACCTGCGTAAGTATTTGGCTAAAAGTGAGTTTCAGGCCATTTTACCTTTACGGCGGTTAATGTAGGTGTTCAGCTATAAAAATGCCTCTCTTGTGTCATAAAACAGGGTATACATTAAACTAAGTCCGTTGAAAATCTCTCGGGAGTACTTGGAAAAGAAATGGAAAAAAGCAAGCTTTTAAATGCTAACAAAAACAAGTGAATAAACCATTATTTAGTATTGGAATAAAATACCTAAAATACAAACTTTAGTTCGATAAAAATTCATACATTATACATACATAGTGTAGTTAACCTCCCACGTAGAGATATATACCTAAGCGTTCACTATGTAGTAAGTATAACAGGGTTTTGGAATCGGAGTCGTAAAAACGGAAAATTACTTTTTTTTAATCAAATTTAAAAAATAAAAAGTTATGCTTATAGATTTTAGTAGATATGATTCATTTTTTTTCATTTTTTTTAAATCGGCGTCAGGTTATTTGTAAATTTAAATGCCGGAGTCGGAGTCGCTGATTTTTCATGGTTAGAAAGTTGCATCCGTGATTTAATTTCTATCAAAAAATAGTATATTAGCAAGGTTTTGAATATTTTTGTAATTTTGAGAAACCCAACAACCGTGCAAATGATAGGTAGGTGTGTGCTACATTTAATATTTTTTTTCCAACTACTGATTTAGTTTGTAGATAATAATAGTGTATTTATTATAACATGCCAGATGTGTTAATCATGGGAATAAATGTACCCACTAGTTTCAATTATATTAAAAATATTCTTACCCAGCAAACACCTGACGATGAATTTTTCTGTGGCGCTTTCTATCGCCATCTTCTCTCTGTAGACACCATCTCGAAACCTGAAACAAAAATCAAATGTATTTTACTACTTTTCATTTATGAAAAAAATATAAGTTTTACACATAATATCAATAAAATTCAAAACTGTGTGAGCGCTTTCACGGATCAAATAATCTGCAACTTTCTCAAAAAAAAAACTCTTCAAAATGCTGTTTTGATAATTTGTAAAGCGTAATTTAATAAATATAGCAAGACTAATCATACATTTTCTCTTTTATATCGATATTGTCATACTTAAATTAATAAGACTTTAAGGTGAAAAGGGACTGGTAAAGATGCGCGAAAGTAGAGGGTTTTATTTACCGAGCGTGTTTTGCCTCAGTTTGGAGTGGAGACCGCGAATCACTGAGAGGTCGCAAAGTCGTCCGCCAAAACGATGGAAGGTCGATATCAAGGAGTATGCGGGAAGGTGGATAACCTGCGATGTGGCTAGCAAGTGCATATGCCAAGAATGTGGGGGTGACTTCGCAATAGAGGTCTGCACAGGCCAAAATTACCCGGTCCGAGCCCGAAAAACTCACGCCCGACCCGGCCCGGGCCCGAGTTTAATACCGCACTGGTTACCCGAACCCGACCCGAAGCCCGAAACTCCTTATTTTAGCTCGCCGAGGAATTTCAAATCCTCGATTTGCTATATTTTTTCTCAGATTATATCCGAAATTCGAAAGCCCGGTCCGGCCCGAGCCCGACTCTCAATTGCGCTTACCCGCCCGAGCCCGGCCCACGGGCCTTGTCGGGTAAGAGCCCGTGCAGACCTCTACTTCGCACGTAAACGTTAAAGTTTTCGATGAACTTGGCGGCTACTTACGGAAAGTAATTATCATTATTAAGTATTAACAAATCTTACAAACCGATCTGTCTTTTAATTTCCATAAAATTAATATCGTTCTCTTTTATTGTTAATTCTTGGTGTAAATAAGTAAGAATGAATAAAATAAAGGTTTATACAAGCATGATTTGTTTAAATGGTGAAATACGAAATTTTCAATTGTTCCTCCTAATTTTCAGTTATCCTTAACATTTAAAAATCTCATAATTAAAAATTAAAATGTATGCATATCTCAAAACTGGTTTTAATTAATAAGTATTCAAGACAGAAATGGGTTCACGAAAGTATAGTGGACTGTGCATAATAAGAAGTTATAAATATTACGTAAATGATTGATAGAAAATCTTCCTTACGGATTGCAATTCCAATCACTATCCCCACTGCGAACATATATTTGGGACTAGAGTTTTCCCATGGTGTAGCAACGTTATACGTATGTTTGTCTCTGAGACGAGACTGTCTCAGGAGCAACTTATTCATATTTTGTATCTTTATATGTAAATCCTTTTTAAATTTATATTATAAAATGTTTGTTATATTCTTTATTATTTTTCGTCAGCTAACAAACCGGTCTTGGTCTTTAATAATATGTGGGACCATACAAAAATATGTATTCTTTTATTTTTTTAAGTAAGGGATAAGCACTTTTTTTAATAAAGTTATTTACGGAAATAATCTCAATTGTTTGAAATGTTTGTTATAGATTTCACGATAAAGATACAATCACACAATATGCAAAATATCTGAGTTCAATAGCCGAAAAGTCTAATTTGTTATTCAATGCATGTGCTTGTTGGGATGCGGAAGACCATACAACGCACATACATAATTCAATGAATTTTGTAAAAATATTTTCTCAACATTTGAAGGCTGCATTCAGTAAAAAAAACATTATTTTATTAGGATATTATTGTAGGGTAACACATACTAATTTTGGCCACCCACCAATAATAATTGTCTATTAGCAGGTTTGCCACCTCTTTAATGTATTTTTTGACCGGATGAAAAGAATAATAAATCATGCTTATTAATATTTTTATGTGTGATATTATTTTTTCGTGAAAGGTGTTTAGAAAAGTATTGACTTATTCAAAATGGCTATAGTATTCTGAGATATTTCGATTCCCTGATAGTTTAGTAAAAAAACAATTTTGATTATAAATTGAAAACGTTAACTTTGTTATTCAACTGGTTGTGTAACTAATAGTGGCACGTGTTTCGTATATTTCAAAGGCAAAACACTATAGGTATGTATAAAAAAAACTAATAAAAAGTAAATTATTTTCGAAAAGTTTTCATATCGTCAATAATTGTTTTTTGATTATTCAAATATATTATCCCTGATATAAAATAAAAATAACTTTGATTATTCCACGTATTGTGTTACAAAATGTGACACGTGTTTCGCCTCTTTCAGAGGCATCCTCAGACAACTGAGTTGTCTGAGGATGGATTAAAATGAACTTCCACAAAGTTACCGCCGAATCCATCGAAAGTAATATTATCCCTGTTTTATATATTTGAAGAATAACAGTTTAAAAATAACTTTGTTCATGGATTGATTTTTTTGAGGGACAAATAATATTGTAAATTTCTGACTGGGCCAATAACACCCTTTTAACCTATTACGAGATTAAGACAACAAAATTATTGTTATTAAGACACCGTTCTCGTGGAAAAAAATATTAGATTAAGATACTTAAAAAAATATTAAAGCGGTCTTATACATCAATGAATAATAAATGAAGGCTAGATATAGATCATTCAATATTGATTACATAATAATTTAATATGGCAGATAGCATAAATTCCAAAGATAATTTTATATACACTGTAATTTTCAAATGCGGTTAGCGATAAAAACAACGTAATTCTACATTAAATTCGATTACCTTATAATATATTTCGTACTATGTTTTATTTTAGTGTATATTTCATATACACATTTACTTATTATTATTAATCCGTTCATAAAAAAACATTCATAAGTCAGTACAAATTTCTAGTGCATCGTCCACTATTATTTCAGTTACAGACTTTTGCCGATAAAATCAAGTTTTAATTTTCCGGAAAAATGGGTACTAGGATTTTTTTATTTGAACAGATATGAAATTCGGACTTAATTTATTTTTACTCGGTTAACATTGTACTCACATAAATCATTTGCCGGGTCCTTGGTGTAAGGGTCTACTTCGTTAGCTTCTGTGACGGATATCACGGGTTAGTCACAATAAGAACAGCATTTTTTCAATCGACTTATCGATTTCTGTTCAAAGGCAGGTGTGTTTGTGATGTTAAATTTACATATCACTCTTCCACTCCTATAAATAACGCGGCGACGATTGACTAACCATTGTCCTAGCCCTATTCCTTTTATCCTTACTCCATTTGAAAAAAGTTTTTGTGCATCTGACTAACAAGCAGATCTCGTAGACAAAAAAACTTCTGTTGTGATATCTCTACTAGGATGCCATGTACCATTGGCGGATCCAAGGGGGAGGCCATGGGGGCCATGCCCCCCCCCCTGAGGAGAATTTATTTTCTATTTTATTAAAACTTTATTGTGAAATAGGCTCCTTAATCGTTTAGTTTACTATGTTTTGTAGAATACATACTTAATTATGTATTGACTATTTTTATATAGATATATTAGCTTAAAATCATTTATTTTTTAATGTATTATGTGTGTATCATGTTTATTTTCAAATTTAATGGCCCCCTCCTGGGACAATTTCTGGATCCGCCAATGCCATGTGCTGTACATTGGGAGTGGTCTAAGGTTAAAAAAAACAATGGATAAATAAAAAAAATCTGTTATGAGGACTCGTATGCCACGATATTTATTAAATTAATTTAATATAATACTCAGTTGCTCAACCGTTTTTTAGGGAGTAGACAGAAGGATAGTGCTAGAAAAGTACTAGTGATTATCTAATTGCTCTCGCAACGCCCCGTTTTTCGAATAGAATGGGTGGGTAAGGGAATTAATTAAAGACATCGCATACATCCTTGCATTCGAATAGAAATCCATAAATGTATTGAAAAATCAATCTATAAAAACTTCCCCTACTGGGATTCGAACCCGTGGGTCTTATAAGCAAAAGACATTGACACTCGACCACGCAGTCGGTAGATTATTAATTAGTATCATTAATTGTATACGATTTAAAATAGCAATAGAACATCAGTCACTGAAACTTTGTTTTAATAGCAAAAAGCTGAGCATATAATGTACAACGATTTTTATAAAAAAATAAAAGAAAAATCCCAAAGAAATTTCAAGATATTATAGTAAAAAAGAACGAATCGGGAAAACCAATGAAAAGCGAAAATAGGGATGAGGGAGAAGGCTAGTAAGTAATAAAAGAGACGACGTCATCTCTTAGCGAGGTTTACGGAACATGAATAATAGAAAACGCAAAGCTCTGGGAAAATATTTTTCTCATTAATCTCGAATAAAAAGGATCGTCTCTTGTGATCAGTTTATCCGTAGGTTTTAATTAAAAAGCGACAGCACTTTTCCTTTGCATAAATGATAAGAAGGAAGTACAAGAATAACCCGACATCTCGCGCTTCAGAGCAAGAGTTTTCAACTGTCACCATATTTATCTCGACCGAGACACATGCCATATAGTCGAGACATCTTTATGGCAGGATTTAGCTTCGCATCTTAAGTCGAGTAAATTTCAAATGATACCTACAAATAGATCATTTTTAAGGAGTCAAATATCAATTATAGGTAGAAAGGCGTTTAAAAAATCACATTTAAAAAAAAGATCAGGACTGGTTTCGCTCATCGCAAGCATCGTCAACAATATCAGTTGATATATTTTAAAACAATGCTGATTCTGCACAGCAAGTGAGAATTTTCAACGAAAAAAAGATGTTTGTTAGGTAAGCCGTGCGGTAGTGGTTGTCAGAATATTATTATATAATAAATAATCACCAAGTTGCAGTGCCATTTGTCGACATTTTCTCAAAATGCTTTATGCGATCGATGCGCAGACAAAGATAATCTGTGTTAAAAAAAACTCTACACTTAAGCTCTCTCTCTCTCTCTCTCTGTGTGTGTGCATGTGATCACAGAGAGTACGTATGTGTTGCATTAACAGATATACGAATAAATCAGGACAATATATTTTTATTATTAAGTAATACAAAAATATCAGGAAATTTTAAATCAGTAAATAAGGATTTTAACCTAAAATATTTTACTGTGAGGAGCCGGTCATGATTAGTTTATAAAATAGTTTAATATTTTTTCGATTACATAAATTAATTGGAAACAAATTAAATATTTTTTTGGTCAGAATAAAAATATGAACGTTTAGAATAAAAATATTATACGGTCAGAATATTTAATAACAATTTTGGTAAGTAGGTTAGGTTATTTAAAATTTCATTTAAATTATGACTATTCTGACCGATATATATTATGACCATTTAATATAAATTCTGACCAATGTTATTTAAATTCTGACCAGAAAAATACGAGCCAAAAAAATTGCTTTGCCAAAGAGATCTCATATGTAATACTAATCATATAGCGTAACTGAAATTGTGTTTAAATTGGGAACATATCATGACAGGCTTTAAACCCATGCCTAAGAATATATAATTTCTTTGACGGAGGTAATAATTTAATATCAAACAACCTGTCGACATTATCGTCTTCAAGTGAACTGGATCCAAAGGTACTAACATTTACCAGTGGCAGTTTAATTATGAATCTATTGTTCCATACGATAAATTGTTAACATGTTTGTACTAAGTTATTCTTAGCATTGGTTTATTTTAATATCCAATAAGATCCTTGAGGGGAAGGTGGAGAATCTGTTCATGTTGGAAGGGCACATTATGTAATCTGTAACGTAAAAATAGCGAGAGTTATATATAGGCCAATATATAAAGCTAAGTTAATATATTAATAAAAACACAATATTCCTTTGTACTTCATTCCACTTTATTTAATATTTCAGGACCGGTTTCGCTCATTACGAGCATCGTCAACTGATGAGCGTAATGAGCGAAACCGGTCCTGACATATTAAATAAAGTGGAATGAAGTACAAAGGAATATTGTGTTTTTACTAATATAATGCCTTTCCACCAAGTATTGACAGTGAACACCCTAAAAGCTAAGTTAATATAAATTTAAACATAGCTGTGATGATTTCATAAGGCGAAATAGCTGTCAACAATATATTTTAAAAAAAAAGTTGAACTAACGTACTTGGTAAAAAGTTCACCTTATTAACTGGGTGGCTGCCACAGACGAGATATATTAGAAAAAACACAATATTCCTTTGTACTTCATTCCACTTTATTTAATATGTCAGGACCGGTTTCGCTCATTACGAGCATCGTCAACCGGTCCTGACATATTAAATAAAGTGGAATGAAGTACAAAGGAATATTGTGTTTTACTAATATAATGCCTTTCCACCAAGTATTGACAGTGAACACCCTAAAAGTGACGAGATATATCGTCAAATCTCGTGCTCAACACGACAGAGACGAGTTTCCTCGTCAATAACTAATTAAATTAATAATTGCAAATTACACCGCGCGTGCTAAGTACAAACGTACTTTTTTCTACGGCAGCCAAAAGGTTAAAAAGAGCGTATCCAAAATCTTAAAATAACCCAATTCAAAATGTAATTTCTATGTGGTGTTAAAGTTCTCGTTTTTAGAAATACATTTAATCGAATCGGTTGTTTCGATTAACTTGATTGCCTAAGCCTATTCGTTCATTCCTACCGTATCACTGTGGTGTAACTAGGGTATCCAATCCCGGGACTGACATGATTGCGATCCCGGGATTGAGAAAAATCCCGAAAGCTGATAGGATTTTGCGAAAAAATCGACTCTCGGAGATAAGCAATGGAAAAAGTATAGCTAATCGAGGATTTCAAATTCCTCGATGAGCTAAAGAAAACGAGTTTCGGAAATAATCTGGGAAAAAAGTATACCAAATCGAGGATTTAAAATGCCTCGGTGAGCTAAAAAAAAAACGACTTTCGAAGACAATCCGGGGAAAAAGTATAGGGAATTGAGGATTTCAAATTCCTCGGTGAGCTAATCCCAATCCCGGGATTGAAAATTAATCAATCCTGAAATCCCGGGATCGGATACTTTAGGTGTAACATGATCTTGGATTCTCCGGGACCCATTTGTTTTCTCTCTCTCTCAGTCTGCTATTGAGTATTGACAAAGCAGTGTAAAATTGAGAAAACTTACGAAAGTTCATTTAATATCGAACAAAATATAACTGTTATATAAATTATATTAATTTTGCATGTAATATTAAGATGAAAACGTTTTAAAAAATATTTACTTAAATAAGTGAAAACAATCTTCCTCGCTAAAGAGGCCGACTTCGAATGGGTGATTTTATTTTTAAAAAAAATACATGAAAAACCATTCCACTCGTTGCATTATGGAATCCTTAAGAATGAATCCACATAACGCGTATACTCGTATGACGCATGGTATGTCCCTGTGGCTCAATATGAAGTCCCATGGACGCAGTGTCGGATGATACAGTATCCTGTTTCTACGCATAGGAAATCCCTCAGGGATGAAAATGTAAGCTCTCTTGCGGATGAGTCGGTGTATAAAAAATATATTCGGCAGAATTATTTACGGCCAAGTATCAAATAAACAGATAGATAATATTATTACTATACATCACATGGGGTATTATGTTGCTGCCTTAGTAAGATTATTGACAAACAAGGCATTTTTAAAATAAAATAAAATTTGACAGCTTTTTTAAGCTACTTGTTAATTTTGTAACATCACATATCTTTAAGAAGTGATTATCAGACAAAATACGCAAGTTTTACGAATAAATTAAAATATTATTCTAATTCTGAATATATTCATTACAAAATAAAGGTCCATGTATTCTTTTTACTGGAAAGATGCAAACATTTGTAGTATGTACTAGTCACAAATTAATAACTTATATTGGGAACGGTAAATCCTCATGGACAAGGTCGACAATGATAAGCCGCCTGTCTTATTTAAAATCTTATTTATAATTTTTCATATATTTTAATTTTTTTATTAATATCCTTTAATTATTAACTGTGTGGAGTATTTGATCATTTGTATTGTTATTAAAATTGTGATAATTTTCTGTTAAATATCAACAAGTGGAGAAACAAAGCTATCAAATTTAATTTTATATTAAAAATGCACTCTCACAAAGTTAGTGCCGAATCTATCGAAAAAATAACAAGGCACTATTAATTGCTCACATAAAAAACAAAGTATATAATTTTGCACATTTTGTGACACAAATGATAGTTACACTGTCAATATTTTATTTTGTTAACTCCACTGTAGCTAATTGAACAGCACTGACTAGCCACAACGAAAAAAATATAGCAAAGTCAAAAGGCTAGTTTATAAATATCACTGGCATGTTAAAAAAAAAAACACTGAATTTCCCCCAAGAATTGATAATGGGCACCTTCAAAGTTATCACTGGCATGCATGCCCTCAAACGCAAACTCGTACAATGTCCAGTCGAGGATTCTAAAACCAGATTGCAGAAAGTAAGACCAATAAACGTACCCATCTGCAAATACACCGATAGGCAACTGTCAATTAAAATTTTACTCCAGCCAAACAACGAACAGGAAGCACGATTCCGTGAATACAAACAACTTGACAAATTTAGAAAATTTCATTATCGTGGCTATGTTTTAGCTAAATCATACTAAACTGTACACTTTCTTGCACTAAGAGACCGCTAGATTAAGCGAGACAAATTGCACATGTTTATGCAAATTCCCGAGTGGTCAACAGTAACCAATTTGACGTGCAAATATTTACGTACGTATTCAATGTGTCGCTAGCTTTCAGTAAATAAAATAACTATGACCTGAAATAGAACATGCACAGTAGTTCAACGTTAAAATGTGGAAATAATTTACTTACGGAAAATATACAATTGCATTCCACAAAGTTATTATTTGGAGAGGGTCCTCAATTTTTTTTTTGTATTACGACAAAATAGAGACAAGAATACCAAGAGAAAAACAAAAAAATGTAATTCGTGTAATATTTCACAGAATTAAAAACAAGAGAGGAAATGAAACTCGGCAGGACAGCCAGAAGACTTGTATAAATGATTGTCGTTATGGAAGCGACGAAAAAACATTTTTATAGTTTGCATAAACGTTTTTTTTTCTAAGAAAGAAAGACGTAACACGTTTCTTCACCACCCTCTAGTAGCAGTTTTTCTTTTCATTTTAGTATGCATATACAGCTAGCGGCAGCGTTATGAATTCAGAAATGATTCTTGAAAACCTAAAGAAGCATTTTCAACTGGGACACAAGGAGGACGGCATGAAAAAAGAATATACAACAACGTCTGATGTCGTGTTCACGCTCGTAGTGAGTGAGTGATACAATATAAAAAAAAATATTCGATAATCAATTTAGCGAATACCGACTGTGACCCTTTATTATAAAGATTAGTTAAGGATAAATGTGGGTTATGATGATAAGAGATAATATTATATTGTCGAGCAACAGAATCTATGTATAAATGAATTGAAAAATTACCATATCAGTTTTGCGCTCCATGGTTTGAGTTTTAGAAATTTCCAACGCAACTGAACGCAGCCGATGATAACCATAAATTAAACCAATAATTGTATGGTATGTAGGATACCTGTTTTTGTTTCAATGAGCTGAAACCAATATGTTGCTAAACCATTTGTTCTGTTTGTGGATTAATATTATAATATAACAACGAACGTATCTGGAAGCCCAAGCAAAATAACGGTGCTTGTTAACTACTATTTAAAATACATTGCAATACGAATACACGGTCGAAATATTTCATTTAGAAATTGATACGATGGCTATCTTATCAAGATTTATATTATCAGTACAAGCTTGGACAACCGAATTCAACAACACGATTATTCGTAAGTATTTGTTAAAATACGACTAAAATATGTACATGTTTAAACAGTAAAAATTCTTGATCGCAAATGATACTAATGAAGAAACATTGTTATTAGAGTAAGAAGCACTCCGATAGGTTCGAAAATGAAAAAATACTGCATCAGATATTCCCGACACTTGCAAACTATTGACTGGTGAAATTCGTACAAATTCAGCACGTCCTCGGCTTAATTCTAACATCACTAAGTATTTTTTTCAGAATTTCATGTGTATTAACCCTTTGCACTCTTTAATTGAAATATGTTTTCACATTAATTCGTCTATAATTCATTTATTATCGTATAATTATAGTAAAAAACATTTTGAATGTTTCAGTATAGCAAAATTTATCTTGCGTACAATGCATATTGGTAATATTTGGATGAAAAAAAAACTTATATTATTAAAAAAATCAGTAAATTAAAAAACATTGCCAAATCTGTAATGTCGAGTCCAGCTCGACTTAGGACTAAGGGTTAAATTAGTAAAAATGAATTCGGTAAAAAGCATATCAACGCATCTATTTCATTCGTTTCATATCCAAATTTGCAAGTCGAAGGGGGTTAAAAAGCAAACACAATAATATATTTATTAATTCTAATATAACGTAAGATCTCTACATTAAGTATTGTATAATATACAAAAATTGATGATTATTTTTTTGTAATAATAATTTATTTCTGTAAGTTGAAATAATCAGTTTTAACTGTCTCCTGAACACTTACGGTAAACTGACTTACGTGATATTATAATTTAGCCGGCGATCTATACTAAATGAATATAAGCATAAGAAAAAAAACAAGTTCAAAGTTCCAATACTGGAACATCCGGCAAAAACGGGTTAAAGACTATCAATACGATATTTCCGACGAGGTTATACTATTTAGATAACTTGCCCACCTGTGATCTAAAACTTAATCAGTCACAGAACATTTGGGTTACATAGTCCTCATCTTAGATAGATACAGCGGTTACTTCGTAGTAATCAATATTTAATTAAACATCAATGAACATACAGCCAAAGGGTTAATATTTAGTATTTGCGCAGTTGGTATCGCTTTTGAGGTTAAACTGATTTGAATGAGATACGTATTCAAATCGTTAAAATAATATAATTTCTGTTGGTTGTCACTCAACCTTTCAGGAGTGTATAATAATAACATGCAAGTATGTACAGTGGAACCCCCAATTACACTACCCCGAATTACGCGCTGGCTTGAAATATTCGCCGCAAATCCCCCAATTGCGCTGTCGCATTCCATTGTCGTTACTATGAGACAGTCGTCTGTGCAGCATATACAGTCAAATGTTGGATAGCGTCTGTGTATTCAACACGTGCCAGGCTATATATATATAGCCGGCGATTGTCTATGTATTGGATTTTTGCGTGCTTTGCATTTTATCACTTAGTAACTAAATATTTAGTCCATATTTTTTTTGCAAAACTAAGGGAAATCTTAGTTTTGCATTTTTTGCGGAAAAACCCAAATCCCTAATTTTGTATGAGATTACACTGTCCCAACTTAAGTGTAAATGAAGGTTTTTCTGTTCTGGTGTGTTAGTCAGTGTATTAAATAAATGGATATTATACAATAAGTATTGAAGAAACTGTGGCTTATCAAAATTCAAAAGTATAATAATGGCGAAATAGAATTTTAATATTATTTTAACAGTAAAATGAATTCTGTTAAAACATTAAAGTGATAAATCATAACATTTTTATTATTGGGCGGTTTTATAATAAAGTGCGGTTTGTAGTGCAGGAATATCAAAAACCACTGGTATTTAATTTCAATGGTAAAATTTTGTAACAAATAGATAATAGGTCACCGTTTTAAATGATAAGTATTAAATATCATAACAAGTTGAAGCTTTACTTATATGTAAAATTTAATTTAATTATTCAATACATATCACTTGCTGTGTCACTCGTGCTAACTATAAATTTCAATTGTATATAATACACATTGAAATGTGATTTACTCATAAAAAATATTCTAGTGAATGTGGAATATTTGGATAGCCATCAGGGAAATCAGACTCTTGTTTGGCTGCAAAAGAATGTTTTATATAAAAAAATCGTATCAAAAGAATTGTTTGAAATATCACCCCGTCGGCTTACGCAGGATCAAAAATATAGAATTTGATTTAACTATGGTTGTGAACTTGAGTTAGTAATGCAAAACTTCGATACAGCGAACATTTTCACACGTTAATGCCGAGAGAGACTGTTTTTTTTTTGTTGAGAACATCAATGACAAAATAAATTCATTTACCAAGCCAGTAAGTAAAGTGTAAAACTAATTCTTTTATTATCCTATATAGGAAAAGATAACAGCGATTTCCTTATCGCGCGTCAATAAATGAAATGCACCATGATGGGCGTGGTTAAAAGCAAAGTGACATCATCAGCCGACACGCGTTTAAAAATACGCAGAACATTATTTAGCAACGCTGACTGTTTGATTTAAGTATAAATAACGCTCAACATTTGCTAGCAAATTTTCCTAGAAGTCTGTTATATGTTGTATTACATAATACATTCTGGTTAGCAAAGACGATACCTGTACACAGATTGTGTCGGATATATCCGAAAGAAATCGGTGAAAATAAAGGTAACGAAGGCTTCAAACGAGTAGGTACCCCAATCTCAGTCATAGTGAAATTATTCTCGACAAATAACTCTTGCCACAGGCTTACTGTGGGAGCAATAAATGTAGATATAAATAGTCTAGTTCATTAGTCAGACACCTCCAAATAACCTATTCTGATATAATAGGAAAAGCAATAATCAAATGATCGTCATTAATCAAGTATTATTCATCTTTTCCTAAGATTTATAATTTTGATCAACAGGTTTTTATCTGTAGGTAGGTATTAGAGTTGCGTTCAGTATTATTTCATTAAGAAATTTTCGTGTATTGGCCCAAACGATAGAAACATTATATTTCATTCGTTAAAGTTGTTCATCATTTTTTTTTTAATCCATGTCCGCTCCCAATGTGGAGCATATGACCTCCTAATGGAGGTATCTCAACAGAAGTTTTGTACGAGAACTGTTTGTTACTCAGTCGCTCAACCTCACTTTTTTTAAAAGTAAGTAGTAGGGACGAAGGATAAGGCTAGAATAGGACTAGTGGTTGGCTAATCGCTATTGCTACACCCAGTTATTAAAGGATCAGAAGGATGGGAGGAAAAGAAATGATGTTGAATTGACATTACAAACACACCCAGTCTTCGATCACAGCTTTGAATTGAACAATTCTCAAATTCACCGTGATCTGACCGGGAATCGAACCCAGACCTGCGTGATCGGTAGAGCAAGCTCTAACCAACTGGCCCACAGCAGGCGACGTTTATCATCATTTTATAATAATCTTATTACAGGACCCGATAGAGCGTACACGTTTCTGCATATTTAACTCTTATTTAGATTTTTCTGAGTTTTCTGATTAATGAACTGGGCGATAAACGTGTGTCGTTCAATCAACAGCCACTAAAATTGTGCGCGGCAAATAAATCCCACCGATGCAAAATATTGGGGTTATAATTAACAGCGAAAATGTTAATTTTCAAATTTTAATTGGTTTATAAAAACTAATTCGGTAGCGACTGACAGGTTTTTTTTTTAATCACTGTCTGAATTCTGCAACCAAACATCAATTGACTTCGGCAAAGTTGACAGGGTATACAATTAAAAATTTAAATTATTGAATATAATGTTCGACGATGAGCTGAGCTTTATGAGATTTTTAAAAATTAACAATGAATTATGTCCACGTTGTAATCGTATTTTTTTTTATCGGCTGACCAATTATCGTATTAAGCAATACCTACGACAATATAAAAAAAATACTTCAACAATATTATTCGGTGTTATGTCGTTTGATTTAGCACATTTTTTTTAAGGACCAGATTGTATAAATTTTAGACTCGGAGGGCCAGGTACCAAACTGGAAGATATCCTATGTACATGAGTAATTCTATTAAAAAATAGGTTCAATATACATACATACTTTTATTAGGAAGTGATATTTTTACATAATATGTATACAATGTACCTTAAACAATACAAAAATAAAAAAAGACGAATAAACGTTGGAAACGTAAAACATTTTAGTGTGATAAAATTGAGGGCTCAAGAAACAAATACGGCAGTTATTATAATCTTTTAATGTTGGTAAATCAATTTAAACATTTTTTTATAATTAAAATGAGTAATAAACGTATAAAAATTGCTTGATATAATATTTCCCGTTTGAAACAGCTGTCTAATAACCTTTGAAATAAAAACGTAGTAATAATTTTAATTATTTGATACAAAGCTTATTGCAATTAAATTATAAAAGACGTTGATATAGAATTTTATTTACATTTATACACAGATATAGATTATTAGATAGATTAGATTATTTACAGATATAGATTTATTTAAATTTGATATAAAGCACGTGGGAGTTAACACATTTATTGATTGCAGTGTCATTAGTTTAATAATAATAAAACAAGCAAATGGAATACTCGTATTTAGTATACCTACAAACCATAATCTCATTTCTTGTGAAAATATGATTAGCATACATATTTATTTACACTCACAGTTAGCGATAATAATTTCTCTACCACAAATCCGTTTACCGACTTATTTATACAAATTAATATGGTGTTTCTGTGATACTTCAACGCTATTGAGAATATATATATTAAAAACATACCAGAATAGTAATTTCCCCGAAAGTAAAATATATCATTTAACTATAAATCAATCTTATCTATAAAGTTCATAATTATCAGCAATTGTAATTGTAACTACTATCCAGGGTGCAAGCACGAGCAAAGGGTAAATAATTTGTGTGGTTATCGGAAATTCGAATAAATATGATTAAATATGATCCCATCAAGAAACTATTAAATTGACTAAATAATGCAAATCAATACAATTCTCCGACGAGGAACGAGTTGATGTCAACGATTACGTTATATAGAAAATTAAACGAATAACGACGTACGTAACATAAAATTGAAAATTTGAATGTGGAACACAACCGCCATTGTGGCACGAAGCCCAAGGTCACCTGCGCGTGCGCCGCGCCCGCGCACACTTCCGTTTTGATTGGTTGTTCTTTTCCATTGTACTCGATGCGCGCGCATTTAAATGTTACGAAATACAGTTAGACAATTTTTATTCAGGTAACGTTTAGTAAATAAACTCTATGGCAAAAATTATTCATCACCATTTTAAGTACGCTCACCATGAGATTCAGTTTCTTCGTTGTTCTTGCTATACAACTACTATCCGATAAAAATATTTTTACACTATTTATTCAATGGCTTCAGCTTAACGCAAACTCTATAAATTGTGCGCAAGCGCAGTGTTAGTTACAGTTGTATAAATCAAGACAAATATAATATATTGCAGTTCTTACAAATTCGCTGAGTAATCGTTCCTAAATGCGAGAAAAAAATCGTGGTTCCACGGTATTCCACGGCAAAAAAAAAACCTTATTGTATTGTTATATAACTGATAAACTAATGTCGCATTATGTTTCCATTTGTTTAGTACGCATGCCCTTTCTAAAGTTAAGCCGGCAAAAACGTATATCCAATCGGAACATGGTGTTTTCCCAAAAAGGTAATATATTTATTAACGAATACGAACCGAGTTAACCTAAAAAAATAATCACTTTTAGGGTGTTCACTGTCAATACTTGGTGGAAAGGCATTATATTAGTAAAAACACAATATTCCTTTGTACTTTATTCCACTTTATTTTAAATAAAGTGGAATGAAGTACAAAGGAATATTGTGTTTTACTAATAAAAAAATATTATGGGAATCATCGACGTGTTCAATAATTTATTGTATTTTCTTCGGTATTTGAGAAAGTTCAAAAATGAAACGGACAAATCGATCCTACATTTAAAAAGAAAACTCGATCGCAAATACGCAACAAGTTTGTATCTCTTGTTCTGAACAATAAAATATAGTACGAGTAAGAAACGATACAAACTGAGACGCGCATGGAAATGAATACATACACTCAAAAATTTACATACATTTATAGAACCGCAAACTGCGCCTTTGAGGGACGTGCTACCTATTTATCTGACTGAAATATCAATTAATGACGTAGCATAATGCAATTACATATAAATAATATGCAATGAGATTTATGGGCCATGTAGGTGATTGCAATAAAATAAGTTGCTCCAGTAATGGTTTCATCTGGTTTAATTGCTTTTGTAATGTTGGCCAAAATCAAAGAGGTAAAATAGTCAAGTAGTATAGGACCTTTTCGTAGTGTATATAGACTATATAGATTTAGCCTTGCGATATCGCAAGGAAAAAAATAGTTAAATAAGTTTTTTTATTTTTTATCAGTTTTGTAAGGGGTAAGGAAAACCATATAAGACCTTACACCAGTGGCTTCCAACCTTTATGTTACTGTGCCTCCCTTTGAAAAACAATATCTTCGCGCCTCCCCATCCTTTATTTAATATAATAAAGACAAGTTTTAAAGGGTAAATAAATATTTTGGACTGACCGCGCCTCCCAGGTTGGAAATCGCTGCCTTACATTATATCTCTGTATGAACCTACGAAACAAATTTAAATCCATGTTTTTGTTGTCACCGTTACATTATTTAGCACCACTGATAATAAGATGTAAAATAGAAAAATCTACGACACTCGTGTTTTCCATTTCCATTTCCATATAATTAGCAGTTTTAATGTGGTAAAATTCTGTATTAAGATTTAAATTCACTGGCATATAATATAATTCAGAGAACAAATCTTCATTTTTTCTAAAAATTCTATTACTTTATTACACGGTTTTTATGGAACGTATCTACCGTGTAAAAAGAGTCAAGTGTATTTTGGGATATGATATTAATTGGAAACTTAACAAAGTGGACGAAATAAATCATACACACTATTGACATAGTTATATCAACAAATTTAATGGTCACGTTCTAGAGATGTAAGCTGAATTTAAATTAACATGAAGGTAGGTACATGCATTTCAAAGTAGAGTTACTCATTAGTGATTATACATTATTTTACCTGAGGACAATAGCATGTAAATCATTATAATTATTTTATACGTTCAACCGTTAGCTTAAGTAAAAAGTGGTTTAATGTGTACATGTCCAGATAAGGAATAAATAAATCTTCTTAATGCAAATGAGTTTATCTCCATGAATGTGTGTTCGTATAGCCAGTTGATTTTTGATAAGTGATAGAAAATTTGTTTAGAATGAAACTTAAGTCAATCAGTCGTATTTTTTTAACGAAAGACAATTTAAAAATATCTATATTTTAAGGTTGAGTTGAATGATTTTACAATCAAAGCACAAAGAGTGACAAACGACATCAAAGGGATTATGTTCTTAATATTTTCTTAGATATATTAATTAAAAAAATAATTAACGTAATAACAATATATAATAAGGAAAATAAGCAAAACAAATAATTTCGAGATGACCGGCAAGAAAACTAATATTTACTAGCCGTTCGATTTCTAAACGAATAAAACATTATTTGAATCACATAATCGATGTTCATTTATTTGCAATAGTTGTCAAATTTCAAACACATTTAATTTAATTACAATTTTGTAGACGAAGTTTTATTTGTTTAGAGAGTGTGTTGGGGCTCAAAAGGTGGCAATAAGATTATAATGCGAAAACCCGCTCATTTCGTGACAAAATGCTGGATTAAGGATATATGCATCACGGGAAGTACATTAATTTTTCTTAGCAACTCAGAATTGTTTGTATTGTGCTTATACTTTTATGGGCACTAACTCTCAAAATATAAGATTGAAAATACCAACATAATTACGTGTATTATTTCAATGAATTCGACGGTAACTTCGTGGAAGCTTAATTTAAATGTAAAAAAAATTGATAACTTTCTTAATCCACTTGTTGTGATACTAATTGCGACACGTGTTTCGCCTCTTTAAGAAGCAACATAACATTGCAAAGTTAAAGCCAAGCGTATACAAAGACGCGAGCGACACAGTACAAGGTAGCTTAGAATAGGCAAATGCAGGCAGGCAAAGCAGATATGTGCGACCAGGGTATGCTGTGACAGCTGCGTCACACAAGTGACATATATGAATGACCCAAAATACCTATTTCAGTGTCTTTTAAGAGTCGTCTACATAAGTAATATCGTATAAACAAAATTCATTGCGCAATAATTCATCAGTTCTTCGGCCATTTTCAAAAAGTCAAAAGAACCCGCCCAAAGTGCACGCGTCGAGCAGGAATCTGCCGGCACTACAACGGAGCGTAAAGCAAGGCAGACGCATGTCTTCGTTATGATTGGCTGCGTTGCAGAATACGCAGACCTGTGCGTCTTCATGTGATATAAATCAATCTGTGATGCTCTGCCCGGCACAGCACTGCGTCGCCTGCGTAGTTTTATTCGTAAACCCTGCGATATTCTGTCTGACGATGTTTCTTAAAGAGCTGAAACACGTGTCACAAATTGTAGCATAACAAGTGGAATAATATAGTTACCATATTTATTTTTTTATCCATTACTTGTAATTTAAAAATCATTTTTACGAATGTATTGTATATAACCAATAAGCGAATTTAAACTTGTAATCTAGGGGTAAAATAAATACAAGCCCTGCAGAAGTTTCCGAAATGAAAACCCCTGATAGGTCATAAGCACAAGACACAAATATTTTCAGCTAGATAGATCTCATCGAGTCGAATATTTCTGTTGACACACGAATCGTGCATTGAATGCAAATGAATGTTTTCTCAAATAACTGTTCACGACTGTCAAAACTGACCAGTCATGATTTTTTAATGCAATATTTTAAACCCGTTTCATGCTGCTCAGATAATATAATATCAATACACAGTACTTCTTCATGTTTCAGCCACGTGGTGAAGGAACGGAGACAAACTTTAAGAACTGGTCGCCATTGGAGAATGGAGGCGGAGGTCAACAACGGTAGACTTAAGTCCCTTGGTGATGGATGTACCAAGAAAAGCAGATGTCGTGAGCTGCAATTAAACTACTCAACATCAGAAAAAATGATTTACGACGTCGCTACAAGAAATTATACAATCAAAATAGAATAAAAACTTTGTTGTTATATAATTTCATGAATATCTAATATTAAAAAAAATAAACATGATCAGATTCGTTTGTCGAGTGAACACTCCGATGGAAGAAAAAAAATCAACAAACATTTAAGAACAAGATCTTTATAAATAGTTAAATTACGTGAGGTAGGCAGTATAAAATACCTAGAGTTAAACTTTGTTTAGTAACATTTTAAATTCGTCATGTATTTATTGTCTAAAATAAAATAAAATGTTCTAAAAAATATATTATAAACAATAAATCCATGAAGAATTTAAAATGAGTGAACGGTATAAATGTTGTGTTTGAATATGAATATGAATATGGGATCAGTTGACGATGCTCGTAATGAGCGAAACCGGTCCTGATATTAAATAAAGTGGAATAAAGTACAAATGAATATTGTTTTTTTATTAATATAATGCCTTTCCACCAAGTATTGACAGTGAACACCAAAAGTGATTATTTCGTGAAATATGACCGCCCCTGGATATATAGGGGGTGTATTAATCCAATGCCACACTGACCAGCCGCCACCGCCCGTTACACACATATTACATTTTTCAGTCAATCCACTTTTCTTTATTTCGATATTACTGTTCGGTATGGCCCAAGAAGTAGCTCGTTGTCAAAGTGAATAAATGTATGGTGAAAACAATAAACTAAAATTTCAATGAATTTTTCCTTATAACATCCGAGATCTCGCTAATTCCGTGATCGTAATAACCGAGTTCGACTGTATTTGGAGTGGGCATGCATAAATCTAGAATGATGGTTCAATTAGCTGAATAATTTCGAGCCAAGATTGAATGTCACCGATAACGGATACGGTATTTTCAAGCAATTATCGAATAACTCATAAATCAATCGACACGGGAATCGAGTCAACCATCCTGAATTAATACGACTTTGAGAAAGTTGTTTCTGTAAAACGAGATCGATGCAAAAAGAAATTTCAAAAAGAAATTAAGTGATGGAAATTAGTGAAAATGCATTACATAATTATATTTAAAAATAAAACACTTGTATTATATTTACTTTAGAGCAGAGTAATTAATTACAAAAAGTGTTTTATTTTTTAAACTAAAGAAATGATGTAGGTTTAACTAAAATTATAGTGACCAATATAAATTCAACATATTGATATTATTCAGATCTTGATAACGGATTTGGACTTTTTCAACTAGTATATCCGCTGCAAATGTGGAGTACAACATGATCTCCTCATGGAGCACCTCTACAGATGTTTTTATACAATATCTGATTGTTATTCGGTTCGAGAGTAAGAATAAAACGATACGACTAGGACCAACTATAAGTTGCCTTATTACTCTCTCTATATGCTGGTTTCTAAGGTCGGGTAGATGGAAAGGAATAGAGTAATCATATACATCCATGTCTTTAAACAAAGATTCATATATCGATATAATTTAAGATTTCGACTGAAGGTGCTTGGTGGAATTTCAATATTAAATTTGAATCGTTCAAACTATGTACATTCTCACAGATTTTGTCACTAACACTGACTGACAGTTAGTGACACAATCCGTGAGAATGTACATAGTTTGAACGATTCAAATTTAATTCATATATCGATTGGAAAAATAATTTACGTACTGGGATTCGAGCTAGTAGACACCGCAATCGAAGAGGACGACTAGAAATTATATTCTGACAGGTATAATTTAATTGAAATCATAAAATATACCTATATTTAGGTATTTTCAATATATTTTACAGATTTTGTTTAGATAATGTTTTCCTCGTTAAATCAATTTTGAAAACCTGAGTTGGTTCAATCTCTTTTCGAAGTGACACGTCACTTACAAAAGATTAACAATATAAATTATTGAAAATAGTTTAAATATTTATTTTATAATACATCGGCTATCACTCATCGCAAATATTTCTTTCTAATAGATCTTTTACTCCTACGTGTGCCAGCTTGACCTTTTTAACGGTATCACTGTCGGAATTCCTTGATGTCAATACGATTATACGAAGTTCGCCGATCTTCAAGTATATAAATAAATAGCAGTCAATTAATACAAATGATCCGTTAAATGTTTTAAGTATCATAATGAGGTGTCGTAAAACAGTCGATCTTCTGATCCCTCTCTCCTATTCTTCGCTCAGTGTGATTTTTATTTATGTCGCATGAGGGCATCGCATCTTCAAATTATTATGTATATTAATTTATCGGTTGAGACGGCTCATTGGATGCAAGTATTTTGTTTTTTTTGTATAATTTTACGGTGCATTTTTCCAACGTTGTTTTAGCCATAATGTAGATATTGTAAAATCATTAAATAATAAATTTCAAACAAATCTAAACTATGCAAGCTTTAATATAAAATACTACATTTCAACGAGTCTTCAATTTATTCTGACAGTTTATAGTACATACTGTAATTTGTCGAGTTTGACATTAAAAAAATATTCCCAAAAAGTATGCTAACCATATAACCATAAGCTATCAATTATTTTAAGCACGTGCAATTTAAACAATGAGATACAGTGACAATAGTTGTTATTGAGTAGACCAGATTGGTGAAAATTTGAGATATCTATAACTAGGGATAACAATACCGGGAAACCGGTATTCGTGATATTTTTCAAAGGCTAAATACCGGTATAAAAATGCAAAAATACCGTTATTTCGGTATTAGAAATCAGCCAAAATAGAATTTTAAATATATATAAACCATCACATATTTTAATATTTTTTAGTCCTGTGATAATTTCGACAGTTTCTAGCATTGATAAACCTTCAATGTTGCATTATTTTAAGAAACCGTTAGTTATTTATGAAAATCACCCGTTTATGATTATCATATATTTTATAAGAGGGCATTTCACATAAAATATCAGAATACCGATTTTGATTTATTTGTCAGGTTTTGCATTCCTTTAAACATTATTAGCAACACTGGTATTCATACATTCATCCGGTATTGCAATCCCTAGCTATAGTTACGTTTATGGGTAACCATGAAATTATTTAGTTGATTATGATCACATATTATTAGTATACAAAATTGATCGGTTGGATTACTTTCTGACTATTTCTTTCAGGATAAAGGCTGAAATGAACTGTGTGAACGTGCATACGTAATATTTTATCAATAATATATTTTGACCCAGTTATTTACTCTACACCCGCTGCATTAAAGGGTTAGTAAGGTAAATTGGAAAAAAGTCACAAAAAGTATTTTTATGTTGCTAACACGTGGCTGATAGTATTTGAAATGGTAAAGTATTCATGCAATGGAAACGAAATTGTATTAGACGCATGCAAAGATTTTTTCTAAAAGATGTATTTCAACTTTGATAGTTTGACAATCATCCTAGTGACTAGTAGACGGCTCCCACGTGTTGTGAATCAAATTGCACATTCATCTTCATTTGAGAGAATAATTGAGGAAATTGACCTCCAGCACCTTGGTTAAATAAAATATTGTACCTATATGACACTATTATAGTTCAAAGCAGATTTTCTAACGTCGATAATTCGAACTGCGTTTCCATTTCAGATACCCATGTTTAATTGATATCAGAAAAAATTACGTTCCTTAAGTCGTAGGAATTAGCTTACACCTTGACAGTATAGATGAGTAAAGAAGCACCTGCGTAACTCTTACACTAATAAATGACTATAATATTTGTCGGGGAAATAATTTAAAACATTTTCATGAAGGGACAGTTTTGAAATTAAAAATGTTTGACGGGTTTTTTGTAAACATTTTCTGTTTTTAGAAAACAAAATATAAACAGTAAAAAATGTTTCATTGTGTAAATTCATATTGTGAACTAAATATATATTATGATTACTTTTTTTAATATTTAATCTCATTCACTAATCGTTTGTTTGAAACTAAATTCTGTAATCTAGGCTCATTTTTTTTTGTGTGAATACGCAAAACAGATACGTTATGGTTGTTTGTTATTTTGATTATAAGTTTGATCTATTAATTCGCATTGTAGATATTTTTTTCACATATATATAATTACTTTCAAATAAGAAAGTCATTTAATGTTTGACAAATACCAAAATGTCGAGCCATTCATACCTAAAAGTAGTTTATACTCCGTATGAAGAAAACAATGAATGAAGATACTAGATATATATATAAAATAAATCTCTCAGGACACTTCAAAAAGTATCGCGGGACATAATTGGCTCGCGGGACACACTTTGTGAAACCATGATTAAAATGTTTCTTATAGCTGGTGTGTGCATCAAATACTCAAGTATGCGTATGAGACCAAGAGGCTTAGAAACCAAGGTTCATTCAGCACATCTTGGCATGGTGAAATTCAAATGACGTTTAACGTGTGATAATTAATAACGAGGAATATTTCATACATACACATACCGTAAGCTTATATTATCTAGATACGTACTTTCAAGATAAAATATGAAAAAGGAAATTATATCGATAAGATTGACCAACATAATACTAAACTTGTTATCGATTTTTACGCTGTTTAATTAATACTAAATCACATGATTTTTTTATTCATATGATAACGTATTATATTATAAAACAAATAATAAAACATATCTGTTACATAAAATATATTTTTTTATTTCGTAAAATCGTCTCTTGCCTCAGAATGGTAACCGCTCTGAATCAGGTGTTGGTATTTCAATACATCCCTGAGGAGGATATTTCCGGTATCTTCATTTTAATGAATGATTGCATAGATAATCAATTTCATTAACTTGCATTTACTTTGCCATGCCTTTTTATCATAATACAACAGAATTTGTTTATAAAGACTTCGCCTACAACGACCAACCGTTTTTAGCGACGAAGGTGCAAAATATCATGTTTGATTTTCGTAAAGATTACTATGAAAGTTATTCCGTTTAGTTTAGTGCGACGTCCGGTAAGTAATGTAGCATGTTCCTTGACCGTAGTTCTATCCGGATTGTACGATGTTATTACTATCATGGTTGAATATGTTCTCAAACGAAATTTCAGAAGAAACCACATTCGTCAATATGAACAAAATAATAATGAATACGTAAAAGATTATATGTGTCAAGGTCCCATAATAGATGTCTTCCAGACGCATACATTACTGGTGTAGCGTCTAGCCTTGCATTTCTCAGATGCCTTTCGCGACTGGGCACGTCCTCTGCATTTTGTCGCTTAAATAATTGAATGTCGTTGAATGTTTTTGCAATGACACATGCATGCGAGCATTTACTAGTGAATGATTTACGGCACAGTCGTAAAATGTGTAAGCAGCGAGAAAAATACACAGTTTGATGACCCTTTCGCAAAGGGACAAAGGATTCGTGTTGGAAACCGACGGCCAAGGGCAGGTGAACTTATTAATTCTGTACAAATGGAGCAGACCAAACTTTGACTTCTGATTTATGGGCCGCTCAAGCCGTAGCTGACCACGATCATTTCACCTTTCCAAATCAGCCAATCAGTAGACAAAACGAATTAAATGGAGTATGTACTGTACTGACCAGACATACATATATTGGGAATGTTTAGATAGCAAAAACAAAAGTAAAGAAATGTGGAAGACAGCAAGAACATCAATGCTATCAGGCGACGTTTAATACCAGTGGTCTGCAAAGTTAATACCACTACGTTTTTGTATTATATTTAAATTATACTTATAAATCTCTAAGCTAGAGCAGAAGTTTAAAATATTTTATTTATTTACTAGCTGGCCCGACGAACTTCGTACCGCCTCAGAATCAATAAATGTTGTGTTGGCTGAATTAAATTTAGTTTAAATGAATAGTTAAAATGAATTAAATTCAATAAATGTGTAAAATTCAAAATGAAAAGTATTTTAATTACATTGAAATGATGTTATTCACGTGGCACAGTCGATAGATTTAAAGGAATGCAGTGGACCAACGATTTGATTTTGAATTGTGAAGTTGAAATGATCCACATCTTTGTTATTTGCTGCAAGAATTGCTCGTTCACTCAACCAGTTATGATGTTTGTGATTAGCAATGATATTCAGGAACACTTTGTTGATTGTCCTTCGATGAGACGAAATTGCAAAAATTCGGCAGAAACGAAATCAATCCATTCGATTCGTCGACATGAACACGGCCGTTACGGATAGTCAGCAAATGCTTGGAGAAATCTGCGGCAGATGGTCGTTTAGAAATGCAACTCGCATGTTTGTCGTTAGCTGAAGTTTCTTAACATAGCGCCACAGAGTCGATGTTTTAAGTCAAGCGTTTATTTCATCGGCAGCGGTCGATCTTGGAATGACTGGTAGTGTTTGGCGAAAATCGCCAGATAGTAGAATCATTGCGCTGATCTTTCATAGTTCGGTTGAGTGCTTCCAATGCGGAGGAAAAATAAGCCACCATTTCCCTCATCAATTGCCTTCATTAAAGTATCGTTCACTTTCTGTTGGGGGTTCAACAGTGGTACATTCGTTCGAAGTGATTGGTTCAATCCATCTCGATCATATTCACGTTTACGTTCCGATTCTCGATTGAAAGCGTCGTTCATTCCTCGATCTGGCGACGCATCATGCAGCGCATGAGGTAACACATATCTTCGATCAAAAGCAACGCCTGGTTATGTATCTCCTCATTCACCTCGAGATCAGGATTCCCTGAACTGACGTAAATTCGGTGTAAAGTGTCTTCGGACATGTCATCCTTGTATTTGTTCCACAGTTCACGTGGATTCGATGGGAAGCATGTCAAAATAATGATAGCAAATAATGTGCGTATCTGACTTGGAGACGCAGAAACAATTGCTTCAGCGATTGTCATGTCCCAATGAGTTTAGTTTTCAAGCAAATTGAGCTATTGACATGCGGCACAAAATGTTAGACATACGACGCAATTGACAGCTCGAAATGATTCGAAATGTCGACCCGAAGGGAATTATTGGTTGTTTTTCAGATTTTTCATGTTCACAGAACTGAAAGACTCTTAGAAAACCATTCCGAGCACTCTTACTGATTGGTTTAGAAGTACTTGGCATAGCTAATACCTCTTTATTTCACTGTATTTTAAATAATAAAATTACATCTTCACAATGTTGACAAACGACTACTTTTGTTTGACAGTAACTGTCAAACAAAGACTGTTGCTAAGAAATGTATTGGTCTAGGATAAATTTGTTCTCAATGCTTGTCACCAACATAATGACAGGGATCTTTTCAAAATTATTCAAATAATACTTTTTGATAATTTTACGAAAGTTCATTCTAAATTTTCATATTTTTTATATTACGAAATGACATAAATTCTCATTTTAACAAAGAACGCAACATTTTCCAAATCTTCAATATTATATTTATGAGATTATCTTTCATTAGAAAAATATATATATATTTTTGTTTAATGTTCCACACATACTAACAGTTATACAGTCAATCCTGTTTTTATGCGGTAGATGTGTTCCACTAAATATCGCAAAAAAAATCGCATAAAAAAAACTTGACTTCCATAGAAATAAATAGTGGGGTGCGTTACTTAAATTTAAAATCCGCATAACTTTGAAACAGCGAGTTAAAATATACACTAAATCGCAAAGTATAAGAAAATTAGGGGAAAACCACGGCGTAAAAATATTAAAAAATAGTCACTGTATGACAATTCTATGTGTGTTTTAAAGCATGTGGTTCTAAATCACTCTTTTTCGGAAGAAATAGTATGCGCATCAATTTCATAAAACTATGGTTGTTTTCTAACAATAAAATTAGTGATCAGAGTTTGTTCAGATTTTCTTTTTCGATAATTAATTGTTTATGCAGTTTGTTATACCCATATATTTTAAAGTTATCGTTGAAACTTGAATGCGCGATCAGAATTTGAATCATTTAGAAAGAAATGATCTTCTAATTTACTGAAAAGTTGGATACCTTCTTCAATTATTTTCGCAGTGAAGGAACTGGAATTTCTTTCAGTTCGTCATTATTTTCTTGTTTTTTGTCAATAATTAAATTTAAATTATGAACATCTTCGTCACTTATAGCTTTATCTGTAAGTAATTCGTCGATATAATTTTCGCTAAAGGTATCAAACCTGTCTTCGCCAAGTTCAGGTGCTAAAGTAATCATTTCAGCTGATATTACCGATGCTTCAATGGTTTCATCGACTGTAACACACCTAATTAAGTGGACTTAATTCAGCGATGGCAGATGCAACATGATTTAAACAGTCCGAAATCGTATTTTTTTTTTTCAAATGTCTGTTGTGTTTATGATTCTCTCTACTCTATCCAAAATACAACAATATATGCTCTCGATGTAATATTTAACATTTTTATATATCGTAAAATATGGTACATTAAAAAAAATGCATTTCTAAAAAACCGCATTACTTCGAAATCGCATAAAAAAACCGCATAAAAACAGGATTGACTGTATATAGGGATCAAAAATAAAATAATGATTTGATAGTATTTTATAACAATATAATATACATGAAAAGAATACTGATTTTTTTTTACATACCTTCTGATTTTATGTACTTTCATTCGTCTTTTCACATTTCAGTATATATTTTAGCGACGGTGATGAACATGAGACATAAATTCCTAAAAGTTTTTTTTTTAAATGGATATTGACGATTTAGTTTCGATTTAGTTCAAAGTTGGCATTCCTAACTTGACTAACAAAATGCCTCAAATGAGGTAACACATGTCTTCGATCTAAATCAAAGCCTGGTTATTTATCTCATCATTCACCTCGAGATCGGTATTCTCCGAACTGACACGAATTCATGTCCCAATAAGTATCATTTTCAAGCAAATTGAGCTGTTGACATGCAAGTAGAAAGAAGCATTCGTCATTTTTCGGATGACTGTGTAAATGCGACCAAGAGCATCAATAGTCATTCGGGTGATCAGGAACCGCATTGCTTTGCTTTTGACGTTAAAATTTCTTCGATATAGCGTTCCAAGTGTAATAACGTGTCGTCTCAGAGTAAAGCAACGTTCGTGCAAAATATTGTTGTCAAAAATTTATCATACCTAATTATAAACATAACCTTATTTCAATATTATCCGATTTTCTTTCGTTTTCATTTCATATCATCGATTTCTTTTATTCTAATCCATATTCTAAATTTAATTTTTTTTATAATTCAGTCGTAAGCAAAAGAAGTAAAAACAAACAAATATAGAAAACAGTGCGATCTGGTGGATTTTTCTTAAACCAGCTTACGACATTTTATCGTTTGAAGCTCGTTCGTCATTTAAAAATCTTATTCTGTATGAAGATATTAATTTTCTTTATAATTTCTTTTCCGTGATATTTTTCCGATGTTTTAATGCTTATTCTGCTATTCTAGGTAAATAAGAATTTTATAAATCAAATATCATTGAAATCCTTGGAGTAATTCTCGAGATATACGTGGTGTAAATAACCCCACTTTGTTTTATATATATAGATTGTACGTCGTACTTCTCGCTGGAGTGAACATTTATCAATAATTTATCATGTTTTTAATATATCATAGTGACGCGAAACAACAACCGGAACAAAATATCAAATCGGCTGGGACCAATGTCTAAAACCGGGACAATTCCAGTTAAACCGGGTCATATGGTAATCCTGATGTTAGATAAATATGCCTATCTTTATGTTCAGGTAGTATCGTCCTCCATTCTTACAACCATTCTAAATAATCTCACCGATACAGGAAACACACTCGTAAAAGACAGGAAATAAGCTATGGGCTTCCACAAGCCCCCAAAGTGAAACATATAGACTCTTTCATCTAGATTTTAAAAGATAATTGTTGATAGTGACGATATCACAAAATGGCCTCGGTAGTTAAGTAATTTATATATTATGATAATCTTTTCCTAATTATTATAATTTTATGGGCATCAAGAATTCGATTAGGCAATACATATTATTTGTATACGTATCTACACGTTACACCACAATGCATAATGAGATGACTAACATAGTCATAACCTGTTTCAAAGAATGTAAATCCCGCTTTTGACGAAGTGGATCGACCGAGCCAAGTCTCAGCATCACAATACTTGTACAGAGTATTTTATTTATTCACTATTCATTGATATTTCTTGTAGCACGAAGATACATATGAAGCGTCTACAACGATTTTAACTTAAAATTAGGCAAATCAATAATTTTCTTTTGCATACAATTCATTGTACACATTTGATATACTTGGATAGATAGTAAATAATTTAGCCTGAAATTCTTTAAAAGAGTCAAGTAGATGATAAGAATTATTTTCAATTACTGCAAATATCAAATTGAAAAGATAAAAAAATGAAAACGAAAAATTCATAGATGCAAGGGTCAATCATTATACACTTTTAGGTGATCACTTTCAACACTGTGTGGGATGATATAATAAAATGGGAACAAATTAAATGGTCAGAGTTTAAAACAATTTTTTAGTCAGAAATCAAATAAACTTTTGTTCTGAATAAAATTCAACTTTTGGTCAGAATAAAAATATTATACGGTCAGATTTTTATAACCATTTTGGTTAGGTTAGGTTTTTTTTTAATGACTATTATGACTATTTTATATAAATTCTGACCATTAATTATTTATTCTGCCCTCTGTACACTGACCGATATATTATGATCATTTAATATAAATTCTGACTAATGTATTTAATATAAAATCTGACAAATGTATGTAATATAAATTCAGACCAATGTGATAAAAATTATGACCGAAACTGTGTTAAAATTCAGACCGGAAAAATACGAGCCTAATAAAATATTTTTAAAAAAATGGAACAAAATATTTTAAATATTGTCAGTTACTCGTTGAATTTTTTTTTAAATAAATTAGGGGCATAGATTTGTTATACACCTGTCCCTCGATTTACACGGTAGATAGGTTCCTGAGAAAACCGTGTAAATCGAAATTGTATATTTTTGTATGAAAAACCGTGTAAATCGAAAAGTACCAAAAAAACGCATAATTATGTTGTTTTCTAGAATACATTAAAAAACGAAATTATTAAAAAGTATAAATATACTTATTCTTTTATTATTTAACTACATATAAAGTATATATAGAGGGACAAAAAATTAAATCCAAAAGATTCATTAAAAAAATATTAAAACGGTTGGTGGGTTTTTTATCAATCGTCACTATCACAAATCACTGCCAATCTCTTCTTCCTGACTGGTTCAAAGTCACTTTCATCACTCGAAATTATTTGTGCCGATTCGATGTTTGACGTAGAAACATTTACTTCTCGAGGAGATTTGTTAATAAAATCCGTTATTAACATTTGCTTCGAATTTCTTGTTAGATCTTTATGGACTTCATCATATTGAGCCAAGCACTGATTAATATCACGTTGGAATCGAAGGGCCCGTTCCACATTTGAATCATATTGTACAAAATGATTACCTAATTTTCTTCCCAATGCGAGTCCTTCGTGGATGATTTTAGCTGTTAATGTAACTGGTTCAAGTTCTTCTTCATCAGAATCATTGCCACAATCACCAGTTTCATCTATTAAGTTAATTAGATCATCTTCACTTAGTTCTTTATCAGCCACCAGTTCTAAAATATCTCCTTCAGTGAAATCGTCAAAACCTTCTCCACCCAATGAATTTGCCAATTGTACTATCTGAGAATATTCATCATTTAATACTGAAGTAGAAGCTTCAACATTTACTATATTTGGCCACAATTTCTTCCAACAGCCATTGAGGGTTGATTTCTTAATCGCGGTATATGATAAAGCAATATGCTTAACACAGTCTAGGATTGTAAATTTTTTCCAAGCATTAATAACTGTTAACGATTCGTTATTTTCCATTTGTTCTAAAATGTGTGTAAAAGCTCGTTTTATGTAAAGAGCTTTAAAAGTCGAAATTATTCCTTGATCTAATGGCTGTAATAATGAAGTCGTATTTTTTGGTAAAAATGTAACCTGGATATTCTCATGCTGAAGATCTTGTGGATGACCCGGAGCATTGTCAATTAATAAAAGCACTTTGAAAGGCAGTCCCTTTTCTTTTAAATATTTTTTGGCATCTGGGATAAAACAATCATAAAACCATTCATTAAACATTACGGCAGTAACCCACCACGCTTTCTTATTAGCCCTCCAATAAACTGGAAGATGGTTGATATTTATTCCTTTAAATACTCGGGGATTTTTTGATTTGTTGATAACCAATGGTTTCATAATGTGATCTCCTGAAGCGTTGCTACAGAAAAGAATTGTTATGCGATCTTTTGCTGCCTTATGACCGCTAGCTGATTTATGAACTTTAGACACATAGGTTCTCTCTGGCATTTTTTTCCAAAATAACCCTGATTCATCAGCATTGAAAACCTGATCAGGAGTATATGAATTGATGGAAACAAGTTCAGCAAATTTTGTTGGATATTCTTGTGCTGCATCTACATCGCCAGATGCCAGTTCACCTTTTAATTTTAAATTATGTAGAGAGTTTCTTGATTTAAATCTTTCGAACCAACCATGACTTGCTGTGAAAGTATGCTTCTTTTCAGATGAAGAAGAAGGTGGTATCTTCTCTTTAATTTTTTCATAAATCCGCAATGCTTTATTTGTAATAGCATTGGTATCAATTGGCATTCGTTTTTGTGTTTGGTCCTCTATCCAAATCATTAATGCCTTCTCCATTTTTTCCATTGCAATATCTCTGATATATGAAGTTGTGCTCGTATTCGTAGTGCCAGCTGCTACACTCTTTCTAATTGAGTTTTCATTTTTTCTAATGGTTCTTATTGTAGCTTCATTCATACTATATAATCCAGCAACATCTATTACTCTTTCTCCGTTTTGTAAACGATCCAAAAATTTTATTTTGGTTGCTAACGAAATAACTTTTCTTTTTACTTCTTTCGGCATAATAAGGCTACAAATATTATTCAAGATATAAAGCACGCAATTGAAAATTATGTATGTACTCGATTTTACTTACGAATATGAAGAATTATAATTTTCAAGCTAAAGACTCTGTTCGGGCGAGAGTTCCGCTCTCGCCGATGTTTGTGTGTGTGCAGTAAATTCGTCCCCAATGAGTGGTGATAAATAAAACGGCAGAGGTATGATCCGTTAGATTATATCGGTAGGTTCAGCGCAGGGTGATTAGCAGCGGCTATCGGCCTGCGCGTGCACACAAAGGCGAAAACGCGTGACGTCTTCTCCTTCCAGGAGTTTGAACCTCACTGCCACCCAGGAGCAGCCGGGGCAAGCGCCAGGCGCCAACACGTCCCGGCTACCCCACGTGACCATTCCTTTGCCGTAGTGGGATACGGCCGTGTCCAATGACGGACAGGTATATCTCACGCCATTCTTCCAGTGCAGACGATTGGTGGTCTCGGACAAGGACTCACACCGGCACATCTAGACGGGTCGGCGCCGGCGTCTGCGTGCATTATCAGTTAAAGCGGCCGATACCGTACAGACTCAAAACAATTTGCTCCGCTGCACGTGACGTTAATTTCAAGTCGGCGAGAACAGTTATTTTTAAAAAAAAGTTTTTAATTTTCTCAACCGTGTAAAAGCGAAAACGTGTAAAAAAAGTACCGTGTAAATCGAGGGATAGGTGTATAATGAAAAATACTCAAACTGAATGAGATTAACTCATTTCTCATTCCTCTGTTGTTTATAATAAACTTTTTCGGTTTAATAAATTTATTGTAAGGTTTGGTCGAGTTCGTAATCAAAGTAAGTTAAAATAGTTTTCGCTTTACCTATAAACCAATATTCTTTCAACTGAATTTTGAAAAAAATTCGGATGCAAATTGCGCAGAAAAAAAGTAAAAATCAGGTATTAAATGTACTTGGAATTGAAGGAATTGAGCTCAAATAGCGGGAAAACATTAATGCCGGGAACGTAAACTCATTATAAAGAATGATGTATTTATTGTATTGAGGATACATCCAATAATCAGTATTGCTCCGTTTACTGTTCTCGTAATAACATATTGAGTATGTGCCGATATTGATGACTACCAAGAAACAAACTGTTTATCCGTACAAAATGTAAATAAATAATGCATCAGATACAGCAAACTAGAGAGACTGGGAAGTAAGCAAACGCGAAGACGGGTGAAGTGAATGAGTCTTCTAAAAATATTTCGCGTGATTCACCAACCAAAATATTTAGAACACAAATATTTATCGAGTTATATTATCATACTGATACGCTGACCACCCGTTCTACTCTATGTATATACGAGATAATTTTATATGCCACCATCGATTAATCACAATGATAATTTTATTTTCATTGTATGACTCAAAGGGGGTTTAAAATGTCACATTTCGCGAGATAATCACAAAAATGCAGTATTTGAAATAAAAATTTTAGTACCGAAAATATATAACGGTATTTTATATTAAATACAACGGACTCTCGTTTTATGATGAGGAATACCTAAATTCCTGGAAACAGTATGAAATCAATACAGTGGAACTCCCAATTACACTAGCCCGAATTACGCGCTGGCTTGAAATATTCGCCGGAAATCCCCCAATTGCACGGTCGCATTCCATTGTCGTTGCTACGAGACGATCGTCTGTGCCGCGCATACAGTCAAATGTTGGCTAGCGTCTGTTTATTTAATACGTGCCAGGCTATACACGTATAGCGGGCGACTGTCGATAACGATTTTGAGGCGCTTTGCATTTTATCACTTGGTAACTAAATATTTCGATATTTTTTTTTTCAAAACTAAGGGAAATCTTAGTTTTGCATTTTTTGCTGAAAAAACTAAATCCCTAATTTTGTATGAGATTCACATCCCCAATTACACTGTTCAGACTTTAGTGTAAATGGGGGTTTTACTGTACATACATTGAATACAATTAGGGATTGTAATACCGGTATTTAAAATAAAATACCGGAAAAAGTTTAAATAAAGTTAAAAAAACGTACGGTTAATTCCGATGTCAAAATCGGTCAGATCAATAAAAATAGGTAAATATTTCGATATTTCATATGAAATATTATCATTGAAAAAATATACCATAATGAACGGGAAATTTTCAAAACAATAAGTTTTTCACCATATCCACTTTCTATTCGGAGCATTTGGCCATTACACGGTTCCCTCAGAGTCTTTGCTTCATCCCAGGTCGTCTCAGCGTTTCGTAGCTAAGCCAAATATAATACATCCTATGGTTATTCATCAGTGGCCTCCCACGGCTACGGCATCTATTAGATTAGAGCAGTGTTTCCCAAACTTTCGACATCTATGTACCGGACATATATAATTTTTGTAGCACCGAGTACCCCTCGCGAAAAAAATGAATATGCTTTAACAATAATCAAAATTTATTTATTAATTCCTTCTTTTAGTATATAAAAATAATAATAACAAAACTAAAATAAAATACATAACATCATAATTTGAATTCCTGGTTGTTAATTTTTATTTGATGCGGTCCACATCAAAAAGCCTGTTCCTTTTTTTTGACCTAATGTCTCGGTAACACCGGTATTGCAATTATGGTTGCTACTATTTTCTGGGACAATTCTGGGAAAAATAGCTCAAAACTCGTTTTTTTAGCTTACCGAGGAATTTGAAATCCCCGATTTGATATACCTTTTTCCAGACGCCTTACTTTCAATTTATAAATAAAAACGGTTTTATTTGTACTTTGTAATTTCCTATGTGCTACAAATAGATAAAAAAATATATATCATGGTATCCGATTTCAATTATAAGAATAAAACAAATTTATTCATTGCCACTGTCTGGCAATAAATATATAATACATATTTATTTTACAGTGATGGAGCAAAACCATCGACAAAAAAAAAAATATTTTCTGTGATAGTATAAAAATAATTTAGGCCTATACGTATTTTGAAGAAATGTCAAAAAAATCGATAAAAACCCGTATTTTTCGTAATAGTTTTAATCGTCTCCATGATTAAAAATATTACGTGACTTTTGGCACGTATAGATATTGAAAAAAAGGAAAGTTATTTAAATAAAACATACTTATATATCAGATAAGCATTGAATGAATGAACACAGCCGATAATAATTAAAAACAATCACGTTTTGCATTAGTTTATCAATCAAACAAATGTCTTATTTACTAAGTATGCAAAAAAATACATAAAATTAAGACAAAATCTTGAAGAATTTGAAATGAATAAATTTTAAATATGTTTTATGATTTAATCGTTACTGTATTTGACAGTTACTTTATAGCAGCAGTCGATAGAGAGACGACTCTCCATACGACATGAAAATGTTTCCCACCAATGGATTAAACAAAAGAACTAATCCATCGCAGGTCACATGAATTTGCCTTGATGCCATTATCAATTATTAATCCTCTGTTATACGTATGTATATCTTAACCGTTTCATAATATAGTTATTGGTAAATGAAGAAGAATAGATCTTCTTTGAACTTATCTCTTGATATAACGTGTAAAGAATATAACAAACTGATTTTGTTGTGTGTGTTTGTTATAACCAATTTAAACTATAATTGAATGTTTTGTTTACTTGTCTAATAGTGGTCACCCCAAATAATTAGTTATGCAGATGGGCTAGGTAACCACTTTAAATATTCGCGAGCCATCAGGATGAAGTATGAATTTCTGATTGATTGACTTTTAATATTTATTAGATTTACATACATACAAATATGCCGTTAAAGTTTTAATTAAACGAATAAATTATAATAACTCGTAGATGTAGCAAAATTTCTATTATCCCGTATAGTAATGTTTCTTAATAACCGGTGGTCCGCGGACCACTGGAGTGATAAAAAATTCACTCCTTCCCGAGAACACCGAGAATTGCTTCGAGATTAAGCGAGCCTTTTGTTAACGTATTGGCAACCCACCGCTGCTAAAAATATAGTGTATTTTTGATAAGATAGCCAAGTGTTTTTAAGAAATGCTTCATTAACTATTCTACAACATCTTCTTAACCAAATTTTACCATGTTATTAAAGAAAATTTCGAGTAAAACTGTTTTCCATAATACTGAAAACTTGTAACATTTTGAAATACGAGGTTTAAATATCTCAACGGCGATATTCTATTTTCACTATATCCCATCAAAAATTATGCCTTTTACGAATTAAAAATATTTTTTTTCGCGTATACTTGTAGTACAGTTTACAATATGTTACAAATCGAGCCAGCCATTACTCAACACCGTCACGGCCAGGAAAGCATCTAGCATTGCGCGTGCGCGAAATATTTGCATACCCTTCCTGGTGGAGGAAGATGATCATACAGTCGACGAATTTCTTGATGCGATTTTACAGGTGCAGGGAACCTCCTTATATGTTCACTGGCCATATCGCCTATATAGATTCAAGTTATAAATTACCGTACATATTAATAATAATATACAACTATGTATCTGAACTTTATCAACACGCCTCATATATATCACTTAGTCTATTAAATTTTCCTCTAATGTTAGTGTTGCAATATCACTAATTCATATGCGTTTACAGAGTGGCCGTCCTGAATCTTAATTAAATCCATGCCGCGTTTTGAATAATTGATACAAAAATAATATTTTTCTCAATTACATCGTAGGACAAAAATCACAAATAAACTGAAAATAAAATGTCTCATTAAAAACCACGGGTTTGAAGTAGGAGTCGTAGACATTTTTTTTTAAATTATAATAAAATACAATGTTATTTTTTAAATGGATTTGGACCTTTTATATTTAAATGCCTGAGAAAGTGTCGAAGATTTATCGATTTATGTTCGAAGGCATGGATGTTTGTGATGTCTGAAGATCTCCTCCCAACTTTCCAGTGTACGATGCAACAGGCGAAACCAAAACGATTAGCTAACCACTAGTTCTACCTTATTCTTTCTATCCTTACTCTCTTCGAAAAAGAGAGATCGAGACACTAAGTAACAATCAGTTATTGTAGAAATACTTCTGTTAAGATGTTCCACATTGGGAGCGGACATTGATTTAAAAAATATATATTAAAAATCAGAACCGGTTTCGAATCATCGCGAGCATTATCAACTGATGACAGTAAAATTCGATACAAGGTTATGTACGTAAACGTTATTACTAAATGTTGTAGAAACAAATTTGTATAGATGTCGATAATGCTAGTGATGAGCGAAACAGGCCCTGGTTTTTTGAATAATCTGGAATTAATCCTTTTTTTAATGTTAAAAACTTTTATTGTTTTTTGGTAAGCAATTGCACTCCACTGCGTTACTTGGGCATTAGTCTAAATTTGAGAAATAAATTTTACACACAACTTTAACGTATCGATGCACAAATTGCAGCAAACATTTCAAAACATATTCAGTGGCAGGTAGCCCGTTACGCCGCTGAACAATAAATATAATTAGTTTATAGCAGGCTATTGCAGAAGAACACCCACTGGTATTTCGTAAAAAATATTACATTAATTTGCATAAATGTAAGCGGGCCAGCCGTCAAGTGTTTCTGTAATAATTAAAACACCGTAAATAATGGGTCATACTTTATTGATGATCATGTCAAAATATTTAGGTTGCTTTTATTGTTGCGTAAAACCAGGGCCGCCTGTGTGGCCGAGTGGTCAACGCTGTTGGCTTCGGCTGCGGAGGGCACGGGTTTGAATCCTTTTTTATACAGAACATATGTACGTTTTATGTAAAACAGCATTAAAACCGTGTAAAAAAGATTAAGTGAATTTAGATAAATGAGTAATAGGTTCCATTATATTATTTTGACCGTGTTATTTAGAAAATAAATAAGCCATGCAAAAAAAGGATTATGCTTGCTTATTAAAAATAGTTTCATTGTGAAATATTTATGTTTCATTTATATGCAATTCATAAGATAATGCGTTCTTGGTTAATTTTAACTATTTTTTTTCAATTTGACATATTAGTAAGCCTGTTTCTATGAACCGATTTATTTTCTTTCATTGAAGAAAAAGATTACATTTATTAAATAAATGTTTTACGAGAAAAAAATATGGTTGAGAAAAAGATTTAAGGGCCGCCTCAAAATTCAAAAAGGGCCGTATGTGGCCCGCGGTTTGTGCATCATTGATGTATGTGATGATGTCTTGAATTCCCCTCTCCCCCCCATCCTATCTTATGAACGGGGTGTATCGAGAGCGATTAGCTTAGCCACTAGTCCTGTCTTAGCCCTACCCTTCTGTTCCTACTCTCTTTGAAAAAAGAGAGGTTGAGCAACTGAGTAACATGCAGTTCTCGTAGAAACAATTATGTTGATATAAACTCCATTAGGAGTCCATATGTTCCACATTGGGAGCGGACATGGGGGGAAAAAAAACCAGGGCTGTGGAGTCGGAGTAGAAATCGTACTAAGTAAAAGACAAAATCGTATAAATCAGTCGTGGAGAACCTGTGGCCTTTTCGCTACTCTGGTGAGAACTTTTGACCTGACCAATTCTGTTAATTTTTGAATTTTGGATTCGAAAATTTTTTGGAAGATCTAAAAAAAGCTATCGAGCTGTTCATTAATGCATATCCGTAAATTCGTGTGATTTTGGATTTCAAAATGATTGTAAGACAAAAAAAAAGGTTCCACGCTGGTAATTTTGGGAAATCCGCAAATTTCTGAGCTTTAAAAATTGGCATGAAATTCTTTCAAAATCGCCGGCCAAAGATTCAATAGTGTCAATGTTTACTGCGGCCTTCCTTATCTTGAATACGATAAATTAATGTAGCCTTTAGAAAATAAATGGTTCCCCACCCCTGCACTAGGCTGATTAACCAAACAGTTTGCCATCATCGCATATAGTTATTCCCTAACAACGTCCTATCCGAAAGCCCGGAAAATTAATCGACGCCGAAATTTAGCGATACAAAAAAATAACCGATTGCGATTATTAATTATCAATGGGTGAACAAATATGAATACATTGTACCTATTTTATCTTATCATTATGAAACATTATCACAGAATATGTCAGACTTATCAATTTACAATGAATTTGAAGATTAATACTATGTTATATTGAATAAATATGAAGAATGCTTACACAAAGTCAATGTGAGACACGATTATCTAATGATAAGATTAGATAACAAACTTTTGCAATAATGTTATTTTACGATATATGTCAGAATCAGGAATGTAATTGACTTAATATTATTGTACTAAGCGTTTATGATTCTTTTTTCCAAATTTCCAGAATCGGCGGGTAATAGCTCTTTCAACCCCGGCCCAAATCAGGTGAAACTATCCCGTGTGGCCGTCTTATTTTTGAAGAATTACGTTTTTTAAAGACTTTATAAAAGTCCTATAACTGTGAAACCACTAAGCCGAATCAAATGTTATCTTTTGTGGTTGTTTTAGAGACTATAATTATTCAATTCTGTATGGTATTATTGCCAGTGTTTCTTGTTATGTAGACCCATATTACAATTTTTGTACATGCACCGAGTATTAACTCCTCACAACTTGCAGGTTATACTGAGCTTATTGATTTTTTGCGGTTGCTATTTTTTTAGTGATATTCCCTGATATCCTATTTGGTGGATTATTCAAATATGCAATTAGAACTGGACTAGGTGACTGCACTATCATGTGACCTTCAAAAGGGCAAATGGACGCATCAAATGCGTTATGATAAAATTAATATTCGTTGTAATTTAAGATTTCGACTGAAGGTGCTTGGTGGAATTTCAATATTAAATTTGAATCGTTCAAATTGAATATTCGTTGATAAAACCATACTATCAACTATTTTTGATGGAAATAATAATTTAATGAAATATTTTTGTATCTGCTATAATGAATATGCTCCTTTTCTAAAAAAAGTTTTTTAATATCACAATTATGCCTATATTTAAAAGGATAACACATCACGTGAAAACACGGTTCCAAATCCAAATCATGGGTGCTGTCGCCGAAAAGTTTTTAAAAATATAAATGCTTAATTGCGAGTTAAATTTTTATTATCAGAAATATTGATTCATCCCAATGTATAAATATTATAATTGGCGAAATATACAAAAATAGTATTAAATTATACACTATTTTCAATGGCGGTAAAACCTTTCTAACGGACATTTTTTTGATCAACATTGACAATAAATAAAAACAACAAATCAAGGTTTAAGCCTGTTAAAATCCAGGAGTCACGGTCCCTGACCAATTTTATCTATATGAGAAGAAGTTGGCCATAGACGTAGCGTGTTTTCATGCTTGCCGAGAATGATTTGACGATTGCAAAAACACATCGAATCCATCCAAAATTTACGCATCCCTCACATTTTTTGAAAATAAATATTTGCAGCATATTAAGCGTGTGAAATACAGTTTTTCTCACCGTTACATCTAGGTTTTACTGTATTTTGATAACTTGTATTTTCGTAGTTCTCAACACAAAATCTGTAAAAAAGATTAAGTGTACTGTTTGTTTAAATAATAGAAATTTATATCTATATGTAACCATCTAAGCATTCATAAAAAACAACGAGTGAGTCAGCCATTACCTGGCTTTACATAGCCGAATGATTGCGTTCGTCGGCGAAAAAAATAACTTTCTTCAACGTGCACGAGGCGTTTATGCCGTTTCGCACTCGACAAATTAGCCCAATCGCGGTAAAGACAATTGCAACTGTTGCAGATTCAGTCGGAAAAGTGAGACATAACCAGGTAATGTGGCTTGCGAATCTGAACTCTCCGATTTGGCGAGAAGAACAGCAGGCTGGATTTAGAAAGCGTGAAATCTGAGTTTTAAATAAAATGTGAGGCATCTGGTGATAAAACGCCAGAGACTACTAACAAACTGAAATTTTTTACTATAGGCGTTTGGCCGTTTGCCTGATTTACTAATTTAGACATTATATTAATTGCATTTTATTATAATAAATAACAATAAACTCGTCATTTAAATATTTACCAATTAGGTACCTCTATAACAGGGGTTCTTAACCCTGTGCCCGAGGGCGCATTAGCGCCCGCAGAGAAATTTTCATGTGTTCGCTACAAAGTATTAAAGAAAAAAATCTGTCGGCATACTGGAAGAAAGCGGTAACTCAATAACCTGTGTTTAGTTATGAAGGCAGACAGATAGATTTCAACGTTATATCGTCGGAAAAAAACAAGTTCAACCATATTCTGTGTATTTTTACATAATTTAAACATAATATATATAACATTGAATCAATTCCATTCGATGGTATTGTTGGCAAAAATAACAATTTAACGCTTTTTAAAATTCGGATCGAATTCGTTATCATTATCGGATTTCATGAAGTGGTTGGAGCGATAAGTAATCGTTATACCTCATAACATATAGATGTTATAATTTCATCAGAGTATAAAAATGACGATTATCTCAAAACAAGGTTTTATGACTTGTTGCCATCTGCCAGTTTGAAATGTATGTAATGAGCCCTGTGGTATTGGAAACATGAGTTAGATAGAGAGTAATTTTCTGAAAGAAATGTCTGTCAAATTCATATCATCAAAGAGTACATACTTTTATATAGAATTCTCAACATGTTATCAACATTCTACCCATACTCAAATAACCTCAATGTATATTATGTATTCGTTTAAAAATATTATAATTATACAACTAGCACCAAATGGTAATAATTATTTAATACTACTGTCCAGGCATAGATCAGAGTTCTGGAAGCTTAGCTCCAAGGACTCTCAGAAACTACAAGTGTTTGAGCGAAATATTCTGCGAAAGATTGTCGGTATTTTCTGCGAGGATGGGTTCTGGTTACGTCGGGACAGCTTTGGGACCTCTACGGTGAGCCTAACATATATAACTTATGGATAAACCAACACAACGTCTCACATTTCCTACACCTGAGGAAAGACAAGGCGTTGGGAGTCCGATAATTCGCTGGATATATGAGATGTCATAGAATCTACGAGTGATGGAGGTCAGCGATTAGTATAGGGGAGCGGAGGACTGAATGTTGGAGTTGAGGAGATTGATTGCAGTGATCAACATTCAAGGCCCGGACTGTAGTGCCAAGAAGAATAAGAAGATCAGAAAAAATATTATTTGTAACGTCTAAAATGTTATGTTATGTTTCCAATAAATATTGGTTAAATGTTATAAGTCAATTTACATTGTGTCGGCACAGGAAAAGCCGCTATTTTTTTAGTTTATCTCAACCCCCAGATACGAGGTTTGTTAAACGACATTGCACAGTTTCAGTTCACCGCAGCACAGATGGTCATCGTAAGGATTGCAAAAACTTAATAGCTCCAAAATAATTGAAAATAAAAAAACTAATTATAACAAGCGGAACAGAGTCAACAACTGAATGGTGCGATTTCACCAATTAAAATCACGTTAAGGTTGCCACGCCGTTATTATCGCATTATAAATGACACAACTCGATTTTTTGTCACCGTAATCGGGTCAATCCAAAAGGCCATTAAATAAATTCCCATAAGCAATCGCTTGCATATAGTATATGCATTAGAGGTCTGCACGGGCCAAAATTTTACAAAACTACCCGGTCCGAGCCCGAAAAACTCACGCCCGACCCGGCCCGGGCCCGAGTCTAATGCCGCACTTGTTACCCGAACCCGACCCGAAGCACCGAGGAATTTGAAATCCTCGATTTGGTATACTTTTTCCCCAGATTATCTCCGAAAGTCCTTTTTTTTTTTTTTAGCTCACCGAGGAATTTGAAATCCTCAATTTGGTATATTTTTCCCAACATTATATCCCAAATTCCAAAGCCCGGCCCGGCCCGAGCCCGACTCTCGATTGCGCTTACCCGCCCGAGCCCGGCCCACGGGCCGGGTCGGGTAAGGGCCCGTGGGCCAGGCCCGGGCCCGTGCAGACCTCTAATATGCATGAACGAATATATTATAATACCATCAGAAACGAATGGATACATAGCTGGTTTGAATGAAAAGTATTTTTATATCATTACTAGATTCACAACACTTCTGTATGTGCAATTCAGTTTGATTTATGTTCTCGTGCGACAATCGCATGTCAAACGGTTCGTAACGCAATTGATTCTTCGAACATCAAAAAATGGTGTCGTGATAATAGAAACTTATACCAAGGGTGAACGGATTATTTCGTATACGTCTTATTCTCTGCACAGCGCCTATTCCTTTTTATTCAAAAAATAAAATACACATTTATGCTAATTTCTACATGTATTTAATAAGATCAGGACCGGTTTTGCTCATGACGAACATTATCAGATGAATTGTTATCAATCAATTGATAGTGCTCCCGATCTTATTAAATAAAAGTGGGAATTACTTCAAATGTGTATTTTATTTTTTGAATATACCTTTCCAACACGTATTGACAGTGAACACCCTGAAAGTGATTCCTGTTTATTTTCAAATATTTTTGAACTATTATTTATTGCTAAAATAAGAAGACTCGATAGATGATATAAGATGTCCACTGCCATTAATAATTTGGTTATGAATTATTCAAAAAAAAACACTCTTGTTCTAATTCTCCACTTATCAGGACCGGTTCCGCTCATAGCGAGCATTTTCAGATGATATGAATATACATTATTCGTGTTATAAATATAACCGTATTAATGTAAGTAAATTCTTATAAGTTAAAAGAGTTCATCTCAAAACCGGTCCTGATCACATTTAATAAATTTGTATTAATACAAAAGTGTTTTATTTTTTGTATATTATTTTAATTTAATAATATAAACTTCAGGTGCAGTGGTCAAGGTCGTTTGCTTCCGTTCAATGTAACACGAATTCAAATCTCAGTGCGAACAGCCTTTTTTCAATTGATTTCTGTTAGAAGACATGGCTATTGGTGATTACTGAAAATAGCGACCAAGCTAGAGCGATTAGCTAACCACTAGTACTGCCTTAGCCCAATCTTTCTATCCTAACTATCTTCGAAATAAGATAAGTTGGGTAACAAGCAGTTCTCGTGTAAAAACTTATGTTAAGATACCTCCATTAAAATGCACTATGACACTTTGTTTTTATATGGCGATCGTATACTATGATTCTTCCAAAATTAGGAGACAGTCATATGCTCCTCCATATTGGGAGCGGACATGGATATACATATCGACTGTGGAAAGGAAAAAGGACGTAAACCTCAGTTTTTCCAAAACAGTTTATCTTCGATAATCACAATGTATACCAACTCGACACACGTTCTATCAAAAGGATGGAAACTGAAAATGCCGAATTAGTATCTAAATTTAGCTTTTAAGTTTTAAAAAAGAAAGGCTTATGAAAATTGCAACCAGGAAAGAGGACCTAAAAAAATGTTTTTCTTGAACAATTTATTAAATTAATATTAGGCAAATTCAATAAAATAAAAAAACGTTTTTCAGTCTTTAGGGTTGTGTATATTTCATAATTTGCTTTTAGCCTAAAATCATCAAAAGACGTTTTTTGTGTCTCCTGTAATTTTTTAAATGTGTGGGTTACGTCCTTTTTCCTTTCCACAGTCGATATGTATCTCTCACATTTTTCAATAATTGTCACATCTGTAAATTCCTAACTTTTTAAAGTCATTGATTTGAAAATTATTTTAGAATATCTCAATTTCTCACTTTTTCCCCAGTGATCAATCCCGGGATCCCATGCCAATAATTGTGAATCCCGAATTCCAGGGATTTGATCCCTGAAAAGGGTACAGTATGGGATGCCCTAATAAGTATAAACTATATTAATTATATTTTTAGAAGCGTTATGTTACAGTTAAGTATTAATTATCAGCAGAGTCAAAAAGTATTTACTTAGAGATAAGATTACTTATGTATGATGAACGCTTCGCCATGAGACTGGAAACATTAGAATGTTAAAATATTTCTGCTAAATGGCTGCGTATTTTCTATCCACTCGAAAAACCGTGATAAATGTTGTAAAATATATTTACGGCGATTCACTGCACTAAAAATTTACTGCCCGTGAAGTAAAGATAGCGATTTTTTGATTATCTATCTAGCCGGGCGAGCGAAAATTTGCAATACCCACAGCTTAATAATTGGTCCGCGCGCCTGTCCAATGTTGGAGGATACAGCGCATTTTATTCAACAGGTGTGAAAGAGATATTATGGGAAGTGAAAATGTTCCTCATGATTGGAATCTACGCAACACACATACATGCCTAGATAATCAAACATGTTTTTAACGATTTTCGGATTACGTGCCCGGCGTTATGAAATATGATTGTCTTCGGAGTTATACAATAAATTTAACATATTTTCCAAGCAATTAAAAAATACGAAACAAAGAATTTAAGTCAGATATTGCAGACGCTTCCGAAAATTTTCGTACCGTTATCAGCATTCGAATCAATATGTTTCTGTGCTGAAAAAAACAGAAAATATGACGACATATTATTATTAAGTCTACCTGACTCACACAGCAATAATGTTAGATTTAAAATAAGCAGTTTATTATTTAAAATTGGTATCGATATGTTTACAAAGGTAATAACATCAGAAAAGATGGACAAAATAATTTAAAAGCAATTTTTTTCGTTGATATATTTTTGTGACTAGTCAATATTTATCACGTTTTTTGCACTGTGAAGATCCAGTCTAATTTTCTTTTCAATAAATCCATGTCCGCTCCCAATGATGAGCATATGGCATCCTAATGGAGGTATCTCAACATAAGTTCTTCTACGAGAAATATATTGACCACTCATTATGACTTTATTTGTTTCGTAATATAAAATTTTATATTATTTCGTAATTGCAATGAAATAACATGTTTTGTTAATTAATATAATATAACATTATAATATTGAATCTGAAATTACTTTTATTACTGTGTCCACTCCTAATGTGAACCATATGGACTTCCAATGGAGTGAAATCTCAACAGAAGAATTTCTATAAAAACTACTTGTTATTCAATTGCCCAACCACTTTTTTTCGCAAAGATAGAAAGAAAAAGGTTATGATAGGACAAATTGTTAGCTAATCCCTCACACTGCGCCCCGTTATTAACACAATAGTAGATTGGAAGGTGAATTTTTGGACATCACAACGATCCATGCCTTCGAACAGAAATCAGTAAAATTGCGGTTCGTAAAGGCTATACGACTATGGCTAGACGTACTGGGGATATACGACTGTGATGCCTTCACCATTGATAAGGCAGAATGTGTCATAAATCGGTTTTCTTTTTTAGACAAATCATGCCATAAAAATATATTTAAACATTACTGCACATGGCACGGTTATTTCAATTTCTACTAATTCTAATTTAACACTAATTTTAATTTAATCGTCACTGGGAATCAGCTCGAGGAAGAGACATTACAACCACTCATTAAACATGGTGTCTAATATCAAATTTAATATGGAGAAATTTAAAATTCATTTTGACCTTACTGGCACTTAAGCCCAGATCGGTCTGATCGCTAGGGCAGAGTTCATACTGTACGTCTTGCGTGGACGAAATCAAAGAGAATGGAAAGCGACTCGGTGCGGCACGAAAATATCAAATGGTCTCCGCCGCTAAAACGAACGCCGCGACCAGTTTGTTTGATATTTTAAATCGCTTTAAGCCGCGTTTCAATAGCGTTTGCAGTGACTTCGCCCAGGTAAGACGTAGCGTTACCAACTAAGGCAGTGTGCCAAACTGTGTGCCGTAAGAAGTCTCAGGTGTGCCGCGAAGAAAAAGACGCAATTAAATCTTTGGCTGACAAGTTAGACCTGTTGACCAGAAAATTTAAAATCTCACTTAATTGCTTCCCAGGCGTAGACGCTTCTTCAAACATTTTTTTTAAAAAATGCCAGTAGTGCAGAGGATATTAGAACTCCTTTCTGTATAATTGTGGTGTGCCGCGGACCAAACACCATTTGCCAGTGTGCCGCGAAGTAAAAAAAGTTTGGCAGACACTGAACTAAGGCATAGTAGATTTTTTTTATTCGGGTAATGTAGTCGTGTTCAGACTTAAAGTGAGTTTTGGTAAACACAAAGAAATTTACATTCAATCATGATCATTAATACTCCTGCAGCATCAACAAATTCTTGTATAATTTTATCAGATGGTTGTTCATCAGTCAGGATAATGTTTTTGATGATTTCATCAATGTTTATTGTTACTATGAAATTAACTTAAAAGTTGAATATTTAATTGTCACACTTGTTTCGCCCCTTTAAGAAACATCTTCAGAAAAGCTATCGTAAGTTTGTTTACGAACAAAATAAAACTTGATTCTAATTCTTAACTTATAGATTACAAAATGGAGGTTATCGATTTTAATTTTATTTAATTCAGGATAATGTTGGTTAATTACCGTTTTTGTGTGATAACCTTTGTGACATCGCGTATACTTATTATGTGAAAAAATATTGTTTTCGCCATAGCTTATTTACGCTGTAGCATACATTGCCAGATGCAGATTTTAAATGGCGACCGTTTGTAGACAAAATGATACTTGTCAGCACGCTACTAGTAGTCTGCGGCTATAGTAAATCACTACTCAAGAAAGTGAAAAAATGCGATCGATTTTCTACCGCAATGCTACCAGTAGGGCTTGTCGGTTTTGAAAACCCGGTTTTTTCATCTTGGTAACCCGGTTCCCAAATTTAAGATTTTTATTATTATTCAATTAAAACGTTAATATTTTGACACGAAACTCCTTTGATCATAAATGAAGGGCTTTATATCATCTCTATAAATATAATTTTGAGAAAATCGCAAAAAAAACACAAGAGCACAACTTTTTGTAATCATAAAAAATGTTAATAACTATAAATATTAATTGTAAGTGAAAAGTAGCACTTTTCTAATATGCAAAATATACTATAACATCATAAAAAAATACTGATCACCGATCGGTTCTTTCTAACCATATCATTGTATGCATGTAAAAATGTGAACTTCAACACCGATAGTGATTTTTGGCTGTGGTTGTAACTGTTTTCAAAGTCAATTTAAATACAAAAATATTTTTCGATATATTGTGATATATTGTGATATATTGTGATATAGTGAGAATATTTTGACATATGTACCTAACAAAAAATCGCTAAACATGGATATTATTAGTTTTGATAAAATAAAATATAAACGTGATAAAATATGTATTTTAATAGTCAGTAGACATCAATGAACACGTTGAAGATCTTATGTATATGCTTAAGTATATATGTTTTAAATACATATTTTAGTCATGCACTTAGGCCTGGACACACTTTTCAAGTACGAGGTAGGTGGTATAATTAGTCCACCGCCAAATAGCAATACTGCATAAATTATTTTGTTGTAGGATGTCGAAAACAGGTTTTTTTTTTCCAAAGTCGGTTTTGTTTAAGCCCTAGCTACCACCAGCACGTGTGATAAAAGCAATTTTAACTTTCTTCTTCGATTCATCGAGAAATAATAACCATCGGAAAAACTTTTCCTATGCGAGACATTTTCATCAAATTGTTTTGTTAACGGAGATAAATAATTAAAATACGAGAACACGACAGCGTATAGAATCGTATATCCAAACCATGAAAGCAAATTGTGATCATTAGTCATTCGCAATTAAGTACGACACTTACTACCAGACAAATTAAGGGGAGGAAATAATTAATCGTCAAAATGTGTTCGATATTAACAATTTGTATTCCTACGTAAGCAGTGTCACATAAATATTTAAGGATTTGAGATGTAACATCATTACGAGCTAAAAGCCTAGAATCACAGACTATGTGAGTGGATACACAATGTGCCTAAATGATGCGATATAAAAACTGGTGTTTTCAATGAAAAAATATAAGACGTTAATTATTTTAACAGCCAACCTTCTTATAACACTGAATCAAATAATTCAGTAAAAATGGAGACACAGCATTTTATCTTGTTTACTATAATAATAGCACAACATCAAGAAAACAAACACACCAATTTTTAAATTCAAACTCTACAATTTATAATTTTAAATATTTCAACTGTCAATTCTTGACAGAAAGGCATTAAATTTAAAAAGTCGTTTGTATTCATTTTACATTTGAAAAAAAATCAGAACCGGTTTCGCTCAGCTTATTTTTTTTAATTTCTTCAAATTTGATTAAAACATGTATAGATTTATATTTTCATCATAATGCTAGTGATGAACGAAACCGGTCGTGTTTTTTTTATTTAAGATGTGGAATCAGTACAAAAAGTTTTTTTTTATATGTCAATCAATATCTGTAATAAATTAATACGTTGGACAAAAATATTATATATGAACTTTTTCTATTGAAGACATTGTACAAGTTGCGACCAAGACAAGAGATTAGCTGCGCGGAAATTTCAAAGGCTGCGCGGACCGATCAAATATTAGTTGAATAACTGTCTTGTAGTGTGCGCGAACCCGGAATGAGTGCGCGGGGGCTTTCCAACTGCTGCGTGGCCGCGCGCGCAGCTTAGAGGGAACATTGGTTACGACTCAATCGTCTGTAATAGTGTCGATTTGGTCAGGTGCATTTAAATGGCAAACATATTCGTTGCAACAACGGTGTGCAAAATACCAGTTTTCTATCGAAATATCATTTCGATCACAACACAAGAAATGTTTTTTCTGATAGTAGGTCACGTATGTATCGAATGTCAGTTTTTATTTATTTTTACCATATCCGCTCATGATGCGTAGCATATGACCTTCTAACAAAGTTTATCTCAACAGAAGTATTTATATGATAAGTTCATATGCACCACAGTGAGAGCGGACATGGTTAAAAAAAGCAGAGGTAGGACAGGACTAGTAGTCGGCTAACCGTTTTCGCTACCCCGACAGTTTGTGGGATCGTACACATGTAAGGGAATTTTAAACATTACAAACATCCATTCCATTGAGGAGAAATTTAATCGATTGAAAAAAATGAAACTGTTCAGAGATGCAGACTATCTGTAAAAATAATACACAATTAATTATAGTTTTGAGTTCTACGTTGTTTAATATGATAATGACAGGTGTCATCCAGCGAATAAGCATCGTATACCAAACGAAAATATGCACAATTCAACTGTATTATACAAAATATTCCTGTATTGTCTAAAGAATTCTTACATCTTTTTGGTATTTAATATAAAATTTAAATTTAAGACTTATAGAAACTGATGTTTCTCGTTGTATTAAAATAATGCTAATCAACTATAGATTATGAGAATTCTTTGATTTCCTAACAACTTACGATATTTTTCAATAGATTTCTAAATCGATAAGAAATAATTAAAGTATGATTAAAAATAAATCTATGGTGCGGAATGATAGGACAGTTGTATTATGAATAATCGAAACAAACGAAGATCGCAAAATATCTTAATGATTTGTGAAACTAGCATAAGACACAAAGAAATCGGAACAAATATGCCCATACAAATAACGAGACTCCACACATAACACACTAATTAGGCATAAATGACGATTGCAAATTATCACATTGCATAGAAAAAGCAACTTAATGACTAGAGACACGTAATTTTAGCTTGTTTTTTTCCAATTTTAAATTTTAGCGTATTGAAGCATTTTAAATGTTAATTTTTCGCATGTTAATTTCGATGAATTTGTGAAGTGGAGGGGAACCTACGGCCTTTTGACTTGATAAAATTATTTACTTTTATCAAAAAAGTCATACGCAAGCGTTTGGAAAATGACGGAGTCAACCCATTATAGATGGGGATAAAAAGAGGGAGGGGTGTCAACGTTTTCTTTACTGCGGTCTTATGTTGAATCAGATATATGAATGTGGCCTTTAGAAATGAAAACGTTCCTCACCCCTGTACTAGATCATACAATCCAGGTATCAGAGATCCTGAAATCCGTGATTCTGACCAATTTTGCGAGCTAAAAAAATGTGGAGTCTTCAATTCGTCACTTCGAGTTGACAACAATTCTGGGATTTCTTAATTACCAACTTTTTCGGCAATGATCTCAAGCAAAAATGCTGTTCGTACTTTGATTCGAACCCGTGAGATCAGTCACGAAACCCAACGACGTTGACCACTGCATTACGGAACCGACGGATGTAATAGTGTTAAATATTGTAGAACCCTCCTAGCACGTGGCGCTAGATAAATAACGAAAATAAAATAGCACTTTGAAACGAAGTCTGAGTTTTCTCACTCGATTTGACACGAAAATCTGTCATGCTCCACTAGCCATAGTATAAAAATAACCTGGATTCACTAGAAACGGCTAGGAGTATGCATTTCTGACGAATATATTATGATGCTATGAAAATGTATGCTTTGAAGGTATGCATTTGGTCATGTATACATAACGACGGAAATGAATGATAACGCTTTTAAGGTGTTCACAGTCAATTCTTGGTTGAAAAGCATTAAGCTTTAAAGTGGAAAGTTTTTATATTTACACCCAGTCCTTTTTAACCGCGATTTTGCTTTAGCGTGACTTTTTTGGACGGCACCATTCCATTAATTACGCGATATTTTTTAAAATCAGAAATGGTGACCCTGCGTTTAAAGATGTTGGTGACCCTACCCAAATTAAAATACATTTAATAAAAAAAACAATATTCCTTTGAAATTTATTCCACTTTATTAAAAAGGTCAGGACCGGTTTCGCTCATTGCGAGCATTGCCAACTGAAAAGTTATATATATAAACAGTGCTATTTATACTTCTTATCAGGTGACAATGCTCGCAATGAGCGAAACCGGTCCTGACCTTATAAATAACGTGGAATAAAGTACAAAGGATTATTGTATTTTTATTAATATAATGACTTTCCACCAAGTATTGACAGTTAACACCCTAAAAGTGATAAAATACATTTATTGTTGTCGTTAAATAACATGTTTCGGCCATAAATGTTGTGTCTTATATTTAAAAGTAAATACAATTATGCATGTCTACATATATATGTATCTGTTTCTCGTTGTATTTTATATTAAATAATGAAAATTAGGGTTAATACGTAAATAAAAGTATTTTTTTGCGCGAATTTGAAAAGCAAATTGTATTGTTTTTTTTACACATTTTTGATACTTTTTACGTGATATTTTGATTTTTGGAACCAATTTATCAAATTATATGAACGTGAGGTTTTTTTTAAGAGTCATTTTCTGGAACCAATGAATCGTGTAAAAAAGGGATAATATGTAATATTATAACGCATGCCAAGTACTGTTGTGAGGTAGGTGTCAGCAGATTCTTTCAGAGGTTGTGTATAAAAGAAATAAAACGGTTTCATATAAATTCTTAAAATACACAAACTTCTCTTACTAGATTATTCAGTACCTACGCAAACTTAATGGCATTTAAGTTTTTTTCAGCAAAGATAATGTTGGAGAGACAAGCAATGAATCATAATTAAAACTGCATTGTGTACACATGCTTGTAGAGAAAGTTGATAATTCAAAGTAGTGATTAACTTTTCATTATCGTAATCCAATATTGTGACCAGAATTTAGGCTAATACAATAATTAGTATATATAGTATAATCTACTCTTTGGTTCATATTTTAAGATTTAAACATTAAAAACTTAATCCAGAAATATTTCAATTGAAATAAAAGGATTTATTGTTGAATTGAATAAGTATTGACATAAAATTTGTTACCTGATCTGACCTCGCTGTCTTCTGATCGATTCGCAGACTAAAAGCGTTCATATAAATAATTTTTGAACTAGTTTCTACTGATTTAGTTACTAGATTACTGTTACTTTAATTGACCATTATGTCATGAGCGCAAGTGGTCCTGATCATAATAAATAAAAGTGAAATTAGTACAAAAGATTGTTTTTGCCTTTTCACCAAATTTGACTGTGAACACCTTAAAAGTTATGACTTTTTGTTAGCAGGGTGCGACTAGACAGTACTTATCCCAGGATTGAGAAAATGAAACACGGAGGAGCTAAAAAAAAAGCTCTCGCACTGATAATTTTGGGAAATCCGTAAAATTCTGGGATTTCAGATTCGAAAATTCTGGGAAGAGCTTAAAAACCCGAATCCCAATTTATACACGATTTTATGTTGAGTGTTGAATCCCGGGATCACAAAAAAGGTCCGGGATTGAATACCCTAATCGCCATCTCAATCAGAAGGTAGAAAAAAGGTTCTATTTATTATTTCTGGCAATTTAAGGCAAGATGTACCGTACGTTTCTGATTGCCATGGTATGGCGCGAATGCCCACATGATTTAAGGAACTCAGAGGAAAATCGACCCAACCAACATTTTTGGGTTCTACGATATTTGAATTCTCAGAATTCAAATATCGTAGTTCAGAATTCTCTAAACGCCACGATTTAAAATTATTTTTTGAGCGCTTGATAATCGCGTTAAAATCTCACATTAATATGAAGAACACTGATAAATTATGCGAAATACGAAATATTTTTTACTACTTCGCCTCCATTATTCATAATGTTTCTTCGTAATAATGTTAGGTTTTAACGCGATTATCAAAGCTTCAATAAAACATTTTAAATCGTGGCGATGTTTTTAGCTTAGTTTGTGAAGTTTTTCGCCGAAATAATCCAAGACTAGCTTTAACACACTTTTACCCGATATTTCTCATTGTGTGTTAATTTTTATGACTGGCGAAGAATCAATTGACTAATTTGCTGCCTTTCCATCCAAATACATCCCCATTCTACCCTCTGCAAGCTATTGAATCACAAGTTCCTACTATTGAAGTTAACAAAGATACTATCGAGTCTTTGCAAAAAAAAAAAACAAGAGGTATGAAATACGGTAGCCGGTAAATTGCTCGAATGGAAATTGCTCGAATTACAAATTATTCGAATTGTTTGGTTATTTAAACGATTTTTCACGACTTTTTCTACGAATTTCATTTTTATCTTGTGCGACACTTGCTTAGAGAGTGAAATATAAAAATAATTTTCGTAAGTATTTATTTTAACCGTGTTCGCTCCAAATGCGGAACATATGATCTTTTAATGGAGTTTATCTCAACAGAAGTGTTTCTACGAGAACTGCTTATTAATTAGTTACTTAAACTGTTTCTATATATTTCCAGAACACATAGAAGACTAGAGCTAAGACAGAACAAACGGACAAAACAAACGGAAACAAATTGATTATCTTGTTATTCGAGCAATTTCCATTCGAGCAATTTACCGGGAACCATGAAATACCAGTTTAGAGTAAATCGATGTTAAATATTTCTGTGTCAATCACATACAATTAAACAACGTACTGTTCAGATATCTTAAAAATAATAACCGTTCAGTAATGAATGCATGCGAATCCAGTTACAGTATTAATATTTAAACAGTGTTTTAATCTCAATTAATTTGTATGCAACGCCAGCCACTAAAAACGCCAGTTGTCAGAACGTTGACGACTCCAAGATTCACATCAGGATCGTTAATTGCATTGATTTAAATCTCTGAGCCCCCGCTGCGAGAACACCGACATCAAATATCTAAAATCGGTATTGAAATGATTTAAAAAAGTTTTCAACATAATGTTGAAGAGGACCCCATACAACTTGCAACACCACAGGAACCTGTTCAAAATACAATCATTTTACTGATGAACAGAACAGGTAGTCGGTAAATATTTTCATCAATTAATTCTGGACGAGTAATTAAATACATACAGCACTTTAAGCCTGCTAACGTATTTCAAAATACCTCACGAACACGTTACAAATTAATCAGCAATATTTAGTACCCAATTTGTAATAAGTAACACGTTCTCAAAACAACATACGAACATCATATGTATAAAATATAAGTTCTTGCAAAAATGCGGACGTTTTTTTAGACTATTTACTATATAGGTTGTATCAAACAAACCTGATACAACAACTTACGTACCTGTTATACATATTTACTTCATCAAGAAGACGTAGGCATAGCATATACGTACTGACAAGTTAAGGGAATACCATCTTCACAGTTAAGAAAACGACAAACATGAATAATGAATAATCGGATAATTTCGAAATATATTACAGTTGGGTTTTGATAGCCCCTATTGGCAAAATAATAGTGACGTGCATGTATTATTATTTCAACGTAACTCACCTTATTTACAATAATTATCAACCCGGCCGGATATTCCAAGCATAAAATTCAATCCAAAAAGTATTCCAATAAAGGTAAACCACTTCAACGATTCCTGGATGTGTACTTTCACTTATATATCAAATGTGTGGACACAAACACTGAATGTGTAAGAATAGCTGTTATTAAAATTTACTGGAATTTACTTATATTTACAATTCAACAAGTTATAATAACCGGCGAGCACTCACTAAAACTTATCGGGTATCAATCATCGAGATCAGTGTCAACGGCAAAAACAAAAATATTATTAATTACTAATTTATACACAACGACGACATAATTGTGAGCACTTCACTGACAATGATAAATAATATTAATACGAAACGGATCGCATCAAAAGTTGCAGTAATATAATGGATGCTGTTTAGCTTTGTTTTCTTTTTTGATAATCCCGGACCCACCGAACTGACGCGGCAAAAGTTTTCAGAATACTGAGAGAAGCGATGCTCGTAAGTGTGCCCGTGAGTGGGAAAGAGTAAAGCGACGAATTTTATGAGCACATCTCGCTCTTCTGACCAGCTGTGTATTTCCTTCTGATACAACGTTGGATAGCGTTCGTACGATGGTAGACGCAAGGTCATTAACTTTACAAAAAGGTCTTTTCTTTTAATTCTTTTAATTGTTTGCCTATTACGTGATGAATTTTATTGACTGTGGTACAAAACAATTGAATAATCATAACCACCGATTCAGTTAAATGTGTATGATGTGTAAAGGTGTAAATAAATTGTAAGTTATAAAAAGACAGATTTTTAAATTCATAATGTCTTTGAACATTAAATAACGATAATAATCCTTCTAAAACCTACTATAATAACCTAAATTCATTAGAATTGATTTTTCCTTTAATAATCTCGTAACAATTTCACACATAGTTATATATGGACTACTGTTATTGCGACTTTGAATGTATTTTTATTTTTTATATAAATAATAATTAGTAGTAGATCATTTTGAAGAATATATAATGATTTTTTTCTACGGCGATTTTAAGCAATACATTTATGTTTTCAACAATAGCTGGATGGTTATAGTTATCCTTCATAGTTTACGCAATAATAAGACATTATAAATCAAGAAATCGACAAGACATAACGCATGAATAACGTTGCCGCTAACATAGAGCCACGCTCATAGTATTTGTGAATGAAGGTCGCGAAACATAAACAGATCTTGAGATATTTAAGCAGAGTAGTACCATCTAGTGGTAGTGAAACATATCATTATTTGTCACGTCAGTCGTATCTAATAAAAGTACAGATGGCAGCAGGAAAGCTTTCTTCTGTGTATGTTTTCAGTGTGTATAAAGATAAATTAAAAATATAAAAATTATTTCAATAGACGATTTATTAAATAAAATATGTTTCCAACAATGACGTTCCACAAATCTTTTTACACGAATATCAAGCAGTCCAACAGAGTTACTACATTAATTTGAAAGGCACAGAATAATGACAATAAGAAACTGATAAAACATTTTACACATTGAATAAAATAATACTGAAAAATGCATTGGCAATGTTTAAATATTTAATATTATGTAAAAATGCATCAATGTTTATATTCATAGAAAATGACTTGGTTCTTTTGCCATTTGATTTGAAAAGAAAGGCGCATTAATATTCAAAAAATGTAAAAGAAAATAAGATACATATTACATATGCCCAAAACATAATAATTGGAATCAGTCGAATCATCTCCACTTATTAATAAATTTAATAATAATAAACAGACATCTTCTCTAAAAAGTGGGTTTAAGATTCAACATGTTTTTTTCCTTCGACGCACAAATATTTTTTTAAATAATTTTTAGTACAATGAAGTTTGTAATTATGTATATAAATGTTTCAAGATTTCTGAAACATAGTAACATGAAAATATTTTTATAAAATCATTATTATAAACAAACAACACATATAAATTTTCTATGAAATCACAAATATTAGGCATGGCCAGATGTGATTTCACAGTCACATAAAATATAAACAAAACTATTGCACACAAAAAAAACACTACACCTTGTGAAATCTAGATTTAAATTAAAGTACCATTCTTAATACAATTACATAAAATTAAAATATTTATCAGTTAAAATATAACCAGATATTGATTGTGCCAAGTTTTTTTACACATGTATTATTCAAATGAAAATCTTAATGGATTTATGTAATAAAATAAATAGATAATAAGATAATTAAATTTATGATTTTTTCCTATCATCATTTTAAAATTGGAAACAAAGAAAACCTGTTGATAATTTATGATTTACATAATATCCTAAAACACAGTAGCTACAATACATTGAAATTAATAGTGAACATTGTTTTATTTTTAATCAAATAATTTCATTTTTTCACCTTTTATTAGCAAACTAAAATAATATTTAAATTTGGAATGTTTAATGAAGCTAAAAATCTACTATTTACATATAAATAGTTTTTTATCATTCGAATGTTGGGTCCTACATTGAGCATATATATTAAGGCTGACTATCAAGTAGAGGTCTGCACAGGTCCGTGGGCCGAGTTTGGGCGGGTAAAGTCAATTGAGATTCAGGCCCAGGCCGAGCCCGGGTAAGATATTTATTTTTCAAAAAAAAATTCAGCTATGCGGCAATACATCAAATTTCAGCCAGTGCAGACCTCTACTAGCAAGGTATTGCTCAGGGTAAAGTTTTTTCTCTATCTCACAAAACCTTACACTCTATGTAATTTGATTGACAAGATCCAGCGTTGCATAATATTAACGCCCCCTTGTGATAGCTTTCTTTGTAAAAATACTTATCAGTGCTTTTTTTTTTAAAAGAAAAGGTGCCGGAACTCAATTCTGGTCATGATTTTATTTTATAATTCATGTCCGTTCTCAGTGTGGAGGATATGGCATGGTAATGCAGGTATCGCAATAGAGCTTTTTACGAGAACTGCTTGTTAGTCAGTTGCTCAATCTACCTTTTTTAAAGAGAGAGCTGGTACAAGACTAGTGATTAACTAATCGCTCTCGCTTTGCCTTGTTAATTTTATGATTAGAAGATAAGGATAGATATCACAAATACCAACGCCTCAATGGCATAAAAAATCAAAAGTTTTCAATGGAAAATAAAAATTAAATTTTGCGAATATTGATTTGAAACATTAAAAATGTCGAGAAAAAAGGTGCCGGAATGACGTTCTACCGCGTTTCATGGGGGAAAAAACACTGCTTATCATTATTATCAACATGCACACAAGGACTGCATATTGCCGCCATTTTGGAAATAGAGCAAGTCGTAAAATATAAGTTCAATTAAACCATAATATTCTCTTTTTGAATCACTATGCACAGGCTTTCTTTGGAAATAATAATTTTAGTGAAAATAATTTATTATTAACATGCACAAAAATTAGCAAAAAAAGTCAGGTATATTTATACCAAAATATCCCTTTTTCTAAGCTGCATCATCACGCAAAATACACAAATTCATTGAAATTAAAATGTTCTGTCAAAAAAATAATGAAAACTGTATTCATATACATTTATTGCTTGACAGTTATTATTTGGATAATATTGTCAAAATTTATGTTTCTGACATAAGTTATTTTTTAGGACAATGACGATATTCAAACTACAAAACAATTATCTAGTATAATATATAATATTTTTACATATTTTGTCAAATTGTTTGAAATACACTTTTCTAAAATATATGGAACACATTTTATATTATTAATACTCAGACAAAAACAAAGATTATTAGTATTATCACACTTTTCATATCATTATAATTATGTATTACTCTTGGAAATGAATGTATCGTAACATCTTCATAAAACTACTGTAATGTATGAATGAAGAAAAAAATGTTGAGTTGATTGGTATTTATTCGTCACAATACTAACTAAAATAGGGTAAACATAGAAATGTATTTAACTTAACAAGCATTTCTGAATCACTTAAATACATTGTCAACTGACAGTCACATCAGTTGACAATGCTCGCAATGAGCGAAACCGGTCCTGACCTTTTTAATAAAGTGGAATAAAGTACAAAGGAATATTGTGTTTTTATTAATATAATGCCTTTCCACCAAGTATTGACAGTGAATACCCTAAAAGGTTACTGTGTAATTGACTTTTATATGAAATATATGACATACTAGTTTTACGCCCGTAGATTGTCTCTGTGAAGCTTATTGGCACAGTATCGACACTTTGGGCTTCAAAGGGTCAGCAAAAGCAATAAATAAAATAATGTTGTGTATGAAAGCATTAGAGACTGGGCAATCAATGCAGAGAAAAAAATACACAAAGGTTTCAGCATATTTAAAAAAGGTACATTTATTTACATAAATTACAGCCAATATAGATGTTACGATATTTTCATTTAAATTGGACACATTATAAGGATAATAGATAATAGATATAACTATTATCCTTACGAGTATTGGGCCACCAAATTGAAAGCCGAATATTCTAAAATGTCAGTACGTAATTTTATTGAAATTCTACTATTCAAATAGGATTGCTGCGCATATTCATTTTTATAGGTGAAATATATCGAAATGCAATATCTGTATTATTGTTATAATTTGAGCATACATATTTAAATATATTCACCATGGCGCAAACATACTCATGACTTAACCAAAACTCCATCTAATATATTGTGCAGTTCTTGATTAGCAAGTAATGGATTTGAAACTGTCTTCGATGAACCATTCTTTTGATTAGGAATTTTAACGTAGGTGTTTGAAGCAAATTTTTTCATGTAGAGTAATTTCACACTGTGAATTAATGCATTTAACATGCCAGTTATTATATAAATACCACCGATAATAGAAAATAGTCTAACGGTAAACTGAATAATATGGTCTCTTTCCTGTGAAATTCGTAATTTTAATGCGGCCACATCATATTTAAAGAATACTCCGGGCATTCCGTGGGATCCTTTATCGTGATTTATAGGCCTAGCGTGTTCTTTTACAGAATACTGGTACGTTTTTATCTGTGAGAGAGTCGTATCGACATCTGTCGATACGACTTCAATGAAATATTGATATAACATTGTGGGATTGTCGGTGATTTGCTCGTCTCCTTCCAGAGGGTGAATGATTCCCGGCGCCGAGTCACCAAAGCTAAACCTATTAATTCTATGACTAAAATTATGGGATTCTTCCCCGTACAACATACTCAAGTGAATATGGCCGCGAGGTAAATGCAAGCTTTTTCCAGCAGTAATATGGAAGTTTCCAGAAACTTTATTGAGCGTCAGAGATCCGTGAACTCTGCAGGCGTCGAAGGGTTTGTCAGGTTTGTCGAGACGCTTCGGCATTGATCCCGAGACGGCTGCGCCGCCACTTCGCCATAGCAGTTTGGAAACTGCATGGTATTCTTCCCGTAAGTATGAATTAATATTTCGCATTGATTCGAAATACATTCTTTGTTCGGGACTTAGTTCGAACCAAGTGTCTTCTTCGTGAAGCTCCCCAAAAGCAAACACATTTTGGGAAGTGGAATCTAAAATATCAGCGCCGATAAGAGGACACGGCATGGCAACCGTCATGTCGATGTTTATTTTCAATTTGGCATCCAGGTCTGTGTCGGGCGAAAACTTGAAGACCAGTTTGCTGTCAATATAGTACGTAACTTCAGAATATACAAGCCACAACACCAGAACGAAAGTGAATACTGATAATGTTCCTCCGATAGAAGAAGTCTCTGTGTAAACGTCATCTACTTTGTTGAAAGCGTCCAATTCTCTAACTTTTTCGAGGACTTTCTTTTTGGGACCCCTGTACCTGAGCATTTTAGAATTTCACTTAAGTTAAAAAATCAGATGCTAGTGTTTATTATAACTATATTTAGACTTCATGAATCAACTTGACACATCATACTTTAAAGTATACATCACTGTTGCCATAATGATTACGATATTTTATATCCATTGCAGTAGATAGCTACATATCAAAATCTAAAGCCAGAGAAAACCAAATGCAACACTTTGATAATTTTTAGGTGTTTATGTTTTCGTTTTCATATATTGATTAATAAAGGTAGACTCATTGATATTGGGTTATATTTTTCAATGAAGTATGCCGTTGCACTTTGTATACAATAATTGTATATGTAAAATTTACAGCTGGCAGCACATCCTATTTAATGGCCGTCAGCTGGTGATTAATGTCATTTGTTGTGGTTAGAACTCGAATAAAGAAACAGTCTGATTACTAATATAACTCATGATAATTTCTATCGGTCTTCACTAAAATGGGTTGTTGTTATAGTCTTTGTAAAGAAGAAGCGAACGCCCAGGTAAGACAGACTTCTGACGTTTCAAATTGTATTTGTTTTGTCTTCCATACTTACAACTTTTTTTCTTTATAAATAGTTACAGTGGATACCGACTTATACTATTCATATTCTTTGTTGTCAAATCAATGATCACTGCATGCCCGACGTCGTATGTTTTATTTATAAAACTGCCTAAATTATTCAACTGCGCATTAAAATGTTTTCTTGTTCTTTTGTCATTTAATAGATAAGTAGTAGAAATAAGAAAATATTTTTTTATTGTAAAATTTAGTTCGTGCTATTTATCAATTTGTAATTTTGATTACAATAGACAGTGATCAAAATGTTTGTTAACCCTTTAGGGACGAACACATTCTATACTTTTTTCTCATTCCCAGGAAGGGTGATTTTTTTTATATTTCATGAACGAATGATAATCAAAATGTATATCCATCACAGCTTAAGAGACACTTGCTGTGGACGAAATCGCCAAGCTAAGCGGTATCCATGTGACTCAAAGTCATAGATAGTTATTCAAACTACTTATTAATAATTTAGTGAATCCAGTTTATTGACATTATGAAAATGTCAAACTATAATATAAAACTATAATACATTGCAACCAGGGAAACCGAAAAATTTACTTGAAATAGGATCAATAAATCAGTATGAAATAATCCATTATAATATATCCTGTCAAGTTGTTCGTTCTTAAACTATGTAACAAATTTGAAATATATATTTTCACACTAATATTTTATAGGACACATTAAGTATCAACTTTCTTTATTTATCATATTTTTTAAAGTAATGATCACGAAAAACAATATAGCTCACAATTGACAATACGGCAAATATTTTTTAATTTATATCACATGAGATATGCTGGGTGTCTGTAATAATTACATTCCATCTAACTTACCTGATCCTTACATCGAGGTGTAGCATAAAACACATTGTTTGGATACTACATTAGGCTTCACATATGGGTGGATATAGTTAAAAAAATTAACTTCGTACCCACTCCAACATCTTTGTGAAATTGTTGTAAATTAATTGCATATTTTTACATTGATGACTGATGGCCGCCACAGACGAGATATCTCATAAATTTTTTTGACGAGTTATCGTGTCGGATTACTAATTAAATTAATAGTTGCAAATTATAACCGGCGTGCCAGGTAATTACTATTAATTATCTACGGCAGCTAAAAGGTTAATAACTAAACATAAACACCATAACTTTGCAGCACTTCAGGCTTTAAAAAATCTTCTTTTAATCCTCTGGCTACTAGGTCTTTAGAGATTACTATGCAGGAAATGCTACAATTCTAACATAAATAATAAGTGATACCTGTTGTGTAATTTTTAAATAACATATTTGGTTTATTGCTTTTTCCACACATAGAATTTAATTAATAGGTATAATGAATGAATGTAGTAAAACGAACTCAGTATTTATTTAAATCGTGAACTCTCTATGTTCATGTCAATATCCGCACCAAGTATAGAAAAGTCTTACATGTTATTTTTATGCGGTATTTAGTTTCAGAATATGATGTTTGTGAATATACCAAGCGGGAAGCTTCTCTTTCAAAATATGCAGGTAAAAAATTAATCAAACATGTTCTACTACTAAAATTGTATTATAGGAGGGCAGCGTTGGGGAGAGAACCCATCTGTTAGTGGACCCAGTCCGAAATGAACCTGCGCCTATGAGGCCAGCGAGATCAGCGCAAGCCACTCGGAAACCAGATGAGCAATCGGCATTGAGTCGAATACTACAGGAAACGGCAACGTAAGCAATGCTTCTGACTCACCTATTTAAAATATTTGAAATGTTTCCAATATAGTAAAAGTAGATGTGTTTTTATTAATTAAAAGACTTAAAATATCTATCGAAATTTTAATTTAAAATATTAATTATTTTTTATTTTCAACCATTTTTTTATTAATAAACATGACGATTTTAATGTCCTTTGAGAATATTTGTCATAATGACTGTTTAAACAAATCAATAATGAAACTTAATCATGCTTTGATAATTATGAAACAATATTAATAATACTGTTACTAACACATTGATTGAATGGATTATTAATTAGTTAGTATTTAATAAATAAATATTTTTTTTGTTTTTAATTTATTTCTCCATTTGTGCTTTGAGCATACATAGTTCATTTGATAATACAGTAGTTACTCATTTTTCAATATTGTTTGTACTTATTTAAAAATATAAAATATATTGCGAGTCGCTCTCTGTGGTCTAATTGGTAAAAGCTTTACCCTAGCAGTCAGGCCAGTCTGGGTTCATGTCCTAGTTAGGTTGGTATCAAATTTGAGATCTTAGACATAGGTATTTATGATGTCTCTACTGCTCGGGTTGATCTTGAATCACTTTTAAGGTGTTCACTGTCAATACTTGGTGGAAAGGCATTATATTGAAAAAATAGTTTTGAAACTATTTTCAATGGGTAATAAACATATTTATTATAGTCATATTTTGTACCCTAATCTGCAAATTCCTTTTATTACCATTTTTTTGTTACATTTTTAATATAATTTTGTAATAGTAAATTACCAATAGTATGTGCGAGTGTTGATTTTGTGGATTCCTAACTGCGGTGTGTCTATTATGTTTAATTATAACTATTTTAGGATGTGTCTTAGCAGTCATCATGTTGAAAGGTTGTGCTGTGTTATTTTTTTTTAATCTCATTCAAAATAAATTTTCTGTTTTCTCTTTTCAGCAATGTTATTGATGTTGGAGCTCTCGGTTCACACGCTCTTGAAGCCCATGAGTATAATGAACGCGTGAAATTGTACCAAGCTAGACTTAGTGGAGCAGTAGTCGTTCCTCCGGGAGGAGTTCCTGGAACTGCTGTCACAGTGACAATGCCTAAACCTAGACTATTACGAGATGTTCCACACTCAGAAAGAGTTAATGTACTGCAACAGGAACCGATAGCGACCCAAGATAAAGAACTGGTAAGAGTTAACTAGGTTCAATTATTTTCTCGTTTGATTCTTTACTAAAAATATTTTTCGTATTTCTCGATTTAACCCTCAGGGTCTGTGGTTTCATTTTTTGGTTCCAATGAATAAAATAATGTGCTCAGCTTGAACACGTGAATTAAAAAATAAATGGATTTTTTTTATGAAAAACATATTAACAGCTTAACGACTGCGGATGCGTATTTGAGTCTTTGAAAAACAAAGGTTGCTGGCCGGCGGACTCATATATGCGTATAGGTGAAGTATCTGGAAGTTAAGAAAATTAAATTTGTTGAAGATATCTCAATTGGTTTACAAATTATAGTGAATTTAGTAAAATTACAATTTTTCTCAAAATTGCCTGACCGCCAGGTGAAATTCTATAAAAAAAAACGTGTGGTTGTTAAGCTTTTAAGTGACATTCTGGCTAATCACTGTATAATTTTAGTGGTCGTCAAGTATCTTTCTATTTAAAAATATCACTCAGACCGCCTAACTGGTAACTCTATAAAGCTTCGGTCGCCAATTCATAGGCTCTCAAAAAAACATTATATTTATCAGTTGATAACTTTTTCGAATCAAATAATATACGATAAAAAATAATCACAACTCAAATTTGTTAACTTAACTTTGGATGCCTATTGATCTTATAAATGAAAGATAAAACTGGGTATTGTTTTTGCGTGCGGAGCACGCGTCCGTCCCTGGAAGTGATTTTTGATCCAGGTGCACAGCAGGTCATTGACTTAAAAATATTTAAATTGAAAGAATTCATATTAAAGTATACTAATATATTACTATTTGTGGAGAGCATAGAATTATTGATTTCAAATAACGAATGACGAATTATGTTATGGTGAAACGGGTTAATAACATAAATTTTATAAGATAACACAACTTTTGACACGAAGTTTGGACATCCTAGGTGGTTTTTTTTTTTATTTTATATTTTTTAAATTCTGCTGTCAATTGTCAAAAAATGTGTATTCAGAAGCCAAACAATAAATTCAGAGTCCAATGTAAAAACTCCAGTAAATGAAATACAACTTTAACTCATTTGGAGCCCTGAGCTCAATATTATTTATTATTTTATTTTATCATTTGCGTCGAATCACTCCATCGACATACTATAATGAATTGAGCATTTATTTAATTCTACTTTCTCTTGAATTTTAAGGACCACTTGTAATGAGAAATTCAAAAATAAATATGGGAGGTGTCACGTCTTACAGATTAAGAACCACTTGTTTAGGACATTGGTATTACTGGTCGCTGAAGGGAAATATTTTTAAAAAATGTTCTTCATTGTATTGTATTATATCTGGCTTGGTTTTCCAGTATTTATATGCTATCATGCAATGTTTATCTGTTACGAAATGTTATCATACATATAATGTAAATGATTACATTGTGAGTATCCAACCTGTATTCAATACATTACGAAAATGTTTATTCAGAATGAATTATTTAATTAATGTTACAATTTTACAAGTCGGTGTTGAGTAACTTATGCCTTAAAGCCCACTTGAGTCCGTTACATTATATAATAACATATCCTTAGTGGAGAATAACTAGGCTGTGATTACCTGGGCACTGGTATATCCTACGTCAAGGACTGCTTTCCATACATCATGATGGTCAAAAGGGTGCTATTTGGAAGGTTCTGGTTCATGCATCACTCGATTTTATTAACATAATCTTATGTTTCGAGTTTAAAAGTGATACTAAGATTATGGGGAAAAAGAGCATAATAAATGAATTTATTACAAAGCTTCAAACTGAACCGGGAACTGGGAAAACCATTATTTTTATCAAAATAAAAACTGGAACCGAACTGGACAGAAAAATAGGTTTTTTTTGAGTTTGGTACATGTTGAAACACATGCGTTAACATGATCTTTCTCCCCACATCTCGCCTGCATACAAATAACATATTTTTTTTACATTGAAGTAAAAAATATTTTCATGATACTAATAAAAACTTGGAGAGCTAAATAAAAAACTGGAAAAACATTATTTTTTATAGTTATAGATGCTTTTGACATTTGCCAATACACGATTGTGTGAAAATGAATCCTCCAAATACTATGGAAACCAAACAAAGTATTGTAATCGACTCAGTGCAGTTCTGGATGTTAGGTTGAATGATTACACTGAGCATAAGAAGATTTTGCAAAACTAATAAATTGCTCATTTAAATGTTTATTGATGTTTTATTTAACTTACTATGCAAAATATGACAAACCTGCAGAAGCCCTCAACTTTAAAAGTTTCTTATGTGACACAGTAAAAGTATTTTAGAAGGTCCATTTGATTTCACACCATAATGTAATTTGGATGTGATGGTTTATATTTTTCACACCAAATCTAACTTTATCACTTGTTTATGACTCTAAAATTGATATGCGCTTTGATCTCTTTGTATATTAATTATTTTGTTGTTCACAGATTGCCAATATTGTCAAGAAAGCCGCAGCAGCTATGTCAGAACTTAGAGTAGAGCATCGCGAAGATCTCGTTGTCCCTTTTAGCATTCCCTAATAATTGAAATATAATTTACTTCATGCAATGTAACAGCTTACGTGCACTAGTTGAAAGGTACACAGGTTGAATGCTAAGTAATGGAGATTTGGTATGTTGGTTATTCGTTTGAACTTGTATTATTGTAAACATGTTTTTTTTCTTAATCATTTGGTGTATTATCTCTTTTTGTAATGTTATCAACAAATTATTAATATTTTTGACAAGATTCGCATTTTTAAATTGATCAATGCTTCATTTTTGCTAAATACTCTATATGAATTCAATGTTCCAGTAAAATTCACTTGGAATTAATGCTGCTAAATTTTATTTAAAAAAACAGTAAAACTTTTTTTCTTGTCTTATCCAAAATATTGTAATGTAAATTGAATGTACGATTTATTTTTTATGGGAAGCTTTTCATTCTGAAGTAACGATACATCTCTTAGATTTGTAAAATTTTATTAAGTTGGATTTAGTTATTATTTTGTCTAGTGTGTTTTGGATCCATGAAAGATTTTTTAATGATTATCTATCCACAGCATCAAATCAAAGAAAGTTATTTCTGTCCGTATGAAACTGATTTTTATTTAAAGATAGTTTATAAAATATTTATTTTCATAGCCTCAAAATTCGCGAGATAAATGAATATTCTCCTACAAAAATAAGAATATATAACAACTGAAATCAAAATCTTACTCTAACATAAAAATGAATGTCCTTTCAAATCCATCCATTGTTCTTAAAATGTTCAAGTATAAACATTTATTGATCAAAACGGGATGAAAATAATCATTTATTCGCCAATTTCAAAATGAAAGTTTATTTAACATATATCCACCACACTATTTTAAATTGATATCTTCATTTTCAGTTATAAATATTATCTAATAACTTTTTCATTTATTTTCATGGTAGCACATTTTATAGTATGTTTTGGTTCATATTATTATTCATTGTATACATTTGTAAAAGTAATTTTAATGAATAGATTTTTGTTTTATTATATTAATGTCAGTATAGCAAATATGACATTATTCCATGTATATATTCGACCTAAGGCTATGATGGTGCGATTTAGATTTTTAAATTTTATTTTAATGCTAAATTAAAGATTTCACATAGACATAACATTTGATCATCTTTATTAATGTTTTCAATTTATTGATTAAACTCAATTGAGTACAGTTTATTCAAACATACAAAGTCTGTACCCTCCCTAAACAAAAGAAATTAATTTTACTTTGTTTTATTTTTCATATATAGATATTTTATGTAAAAAACTTGGTTTCTCTTTCAATGTTTAGTGAAATCTTGATCTATCGTTCCTCGTTGTATTGTTTTCTTCATGAATCATTCAAAATTATGTAGGTGTTTATTTTATAACTCAATTGGTCACAAGTGAAAAATAAGTCTGTATCAGGCAGAGACTCCTTTTAATTACTTTTGTGATATATCTAAAAAAAATCATTTAAATGTATTCCATGCCATCTCTATATATATATTGAGTATTGTTAACATCATTTTATCTTTTCAAACAACCAATTAGTATGAGACAGTTTTCTATATTAATTGTTCCTTGAATGTATCATTTTTTTTCACCATTCCGAAACGATAGATCTAGAGTCCACATTATGTTAACCAATAAAAAGTTTTTTTCGCTTGAGACTTGGACTCGTATTTAATTAAATATTTTTTTTCTGCTGATTCTTGATGGAATAAAGGAAATTTTTTCAAGACCAGTTAAAAATACTTATATTTTAAGAAAAATCTATCCTTAGCTTAAAAATAATATTTTGTATTCTATATTTTCATTACATCACATTTATACATTATTCAGGCAGTTATATATTTGTCAGTGGGAGTAAATCTAGTGCGATCAAAAATTAGTGTAAAATTAAATATATTAATCATTATTTCAGTTCAAAATTAGTCCAAATTCTAGTTTTATATATTTGACTCTTTATGTTATGTATTGCTTATTGTTTTGTCTTTGTTTATTTACTCGAGTCACATATTATATTATCAATAAATTTATTGTTAAATTTGCTTTTAGTTATCATTGTCCTTTTTAGAGATAAAACTTACTCAGAATTTTACTCTTAATTCTTAACGTATTTAACGAGATTTATAGTCGTTCGTTATGTATATTTCGTTCAAAAATTATTGCAGTTTTAAAATTTATTTAGAAAACTCTTGCAACCATGGTGAAACTCTTCTGAGGTGAAAATCATTCTTATTCTTAGTATCAAATATCTTTTTTTTCAATACAGTAAACCTCCTAATAATTTAACCATTAATCTATATCCTACTCAATATCTATTTAGTCGTCAACTTTAGGGTGCAGAGAAAGAGAATGGGTTGTTGGAACAGTGCTCTTCGAAGTAAGCTGCACCTATTATTGGGAGGTATACTGTATATATAAAACAATTTTATACTGATATCTTGTTGTATATAAAGCAAAATTTCCAAGGTGATGATCCACTAATTGCGCTAGCTACGTCGCCATTACATAAATTTTGGTTCGACAATGAGAATAATTTATAATTATATAATTATACATTCAGGTTATTTATAAAAACACAATAATCCTTTGTACTTCATTCCACTTTATTTAATATGTCAGGACTGGTTTCGCTCATTACGAGCATCGTCAACTGAGCTCGTAATGAGCGAAACCGGTCCTGACATATTAAATAAAGTGGAATGAAGTACAAAGGATTATTGTGTTTTTATTAATATAATGCCTTTCCACCAAGTATTGACAGTGAACACCCTAAAAGTGATACATTCAGGTCCCGAGGTGAAGTTTGCACCAACACAAAATATATGTATATATATGTTCAGAAAGATCTTGGTTGGCTTAAATTATCGTATATTCTTAAATATCCAATTAGTCACACTTTGCCTCATAATGTAATCTATTATAAATGGAACTTCGAATCTAGCCTTAGCCTGAAATATTAAACAGTACATAATAAGTAGATTATATTATATACAATAACTTACATTTTTCATTATGTATCCGTAGTTTTTTAATATTTGTACTAAAAGCAAATAATAAACCAAGAAACATAAAAAGACTTTGTAAATATTGTATGTCAATTTCTAAATTAAATTAACTTAAATCATCTTACCTCGGGTACTGTAATTGTCAAGAAGTACTGAATTTTAAATTTGAAGTCACTGAAAATAAATCTTCGGTTTTTATTCTTAGAAAAATCAGTATGATTTTTAGAAAAGTAAGGTTTTCATATGTGAAATCTCCGTAGAATTGTTGTAAATAACTTTTAAAAACTTAAAAGTAAAAATATTATGATACAATAATTAAGTGTTATTTTATAAAGAATTAATAAATTTCAAATAAAACAGTTTATTTTTTGAAACCTCCAATATTATATTGATATTAATGTTACAAAGCTATGGTATCTAGCAATGGGACTATTTGGAATCAGGGGGATGGCCATGGTCACCTCCTGATAAGAATTTAAAGGTAACCAATGATCACAAATTTTGAATTTTCCCTCTTAAGAAGACAGGTAAGCTACATGGGAAACCCAAAAGCTGTGCAGGTTAATCCAACAATTGAGCAGCATAATTTGTCATGTTTGATATAAAAAATAGTCAATTTCTAAAATCATATTAAAGTGCATGAATGAACTTGAACTGACGCTTAGTAAATAAGTATTTTAAAATAAAACATAAATAACAGAACTCTTTTTTTTTTACATTAAATAAAATTAAGCAAATAATCAGTGGCCTTTAAAGTTGTTAACACATTTTATAAATTTCCTAGTTTTTCAAGTCATTCCATACAACTAATCCTTTTATTACATAATTCATTTAATATAATTTCTCTTTCTTATAAAAGATAAGAATTTAAATCATCTAATTCTGTGCTTCCCAACCTTTTTCATGCCACAGCCCCCTAAATCTGAAAAAATATTCTGCGGAACCCAGAAAAAAATATATACATAGCAAAATGTTCACAAATAAATAGTAAAAATATTCTACTGAACATTTTCGCGTTGTATCGTTGTGTTAGAGTGCGTGCCAACCCAAAATAAGTGTACGTAGTATTACGATGAGTGAGTACTAGGGATTCTGAAGTCTCGGGTTTTTCAAAGTCCCGGGACTCGAGACGTGATAAAGTCAAAGTCCCGGGACTTGGGACTTTTATTTCCTCTTCAATAAAATTATAAATTTATTAAAATTAAATATTTGTATGTATGTACTAAAAAGGGATGATAACGATACATGTATTGAAAAAATAACAATGAATTGGGTAAAGTTATGACCGTTACTTCACAAATCACAATACAGCTGATAAATAGTGAAAAAAAATTGTAAATAAAACAACATCAGGTATGAACATTTAATTATAATATTTTGTAATTTGTTTTTGCTACAGTTATATTTTTATACGAATATAAATTGATTTAAACAAATTTCTAATAACATATATGGAAATATTTTTCTACTAAATGTTTTTTAATATTTTGTTTCAATTAAACTAATTTTTTTGAGCGTTTTTTACGCAGTTAAACGTATATTTTTTTTCGTACATACTTTAAAGGCCGCCGAAAGTATGCGTTAATTAAAATAAATACATCTTTTGAACACATTTATTTATTAATAATGAGAATAATAAATTAATTCAATAATAAAATCAGAACCTCAAATCATACATAGTATGTATTATTTACACAAAAGTTAATATTTTATTTTTGCTTATCAAAATATGATTTTGAAAATAATAATGAATTTAATGACGAATCAGACAGTTGATTTCTTATTTTTGTAATAAACGTTGTTGCAACATTGTTTTTCCAAAACATTGATCTTTCTTGTATTCTTTTCGAAAAACAATTAGTCCCAGCTGAACTGTTGATAATAAAACATTTATAATCCGTCTTGATTTATAACATAATTTTCTAGAAATAACTATCGGCTTCATTATTCATGGAATTCTGTGCGATTATCCCAAGCTTCAAATTGTTGAACTATTGAGTTAAGCGAACTCGTGTCTAAGTTTTTTTTGTATTTCTGCATGTCTTTACCCATCGAAAATGGTTGTTTCGTATTACAATATATAAATAGATGTTATTTGAAACTTCTACAATTATAAATCTAAACAGCTGTTTCTTTCATAAGGTCCCTTTTATATATGAATACTTAATTTTGTTAAAACCCCGGCCTTTAATCATTAGCCTGAATATAATGCATTTTTTCAAAACTGATCTCGAGGATAGACACCAATGTAAATTAATTTTAAATCAAAATTATCTTTTTAGTTCACATTAGCGATTGCTTGCATCCAATTTTATTTTGTTAGAATGGTTTTTTCAAAATTACAATGTAAAATTTGGTTGTCTTAAGTCCCGGGACATTCAACAACAATGTCCGTTGTCAGCAAAAAAGCTTAAAAGTCCCGGGACGTCTCGACACAGAATCCCTAGTGAGTATCCTGGAAAGATAAAGAAATGGTAATTATATCACATTAACATAAATTTAACATATTTGAAAAAAAATATATGAAGTGCTACAAATATTAAATATTGTATAACAAGCGCGCAAATTATCTATACTTCGACGTTACCTATTGTGTAACAAAAAATAAGCACTGAGGTTTGACAACAGAAAATGTTGGTGTATGCTTGGGTTAGTTATGATAATTTAAGTGTATAAAAAAATAAAAGATAAATGCAAAAACAATAAAGCAGATGCTTAAATATGAAAAATTACTTTAATAATAAATTTATATCTTGGTAAAATTTGCGTATACAAAAACTATGAAAGCCATCTTTAATGGATATTTATTTGAATATGAATAATAATATTTTATAGTTAACACAGGTAGATAAGTTTTTATAGCAGGTATTGATGAAATATAGCAATGTACAAAGTCAAAGATTCTTTTTATCTCGGAAGAAAGATTTTACTTCTCGATTTTATAATTTTGTAGTATAGAGGCTACATAATAATAATATCCATGTTAAGAAACATGAAGAGCCAATTTTAAAATATTCTCGTTGGTAGCACTGCTAGTGTCATTGTTTTTTTCTCAACGCAATGTGAGTGAGATATCGCGATCGGTAGTATTGTGGAGTATTATAATAAAAATGAAATAAAAGCCGATAGAATTTAGTGAAATGTTAACAGTGAAATATCATAAAATCAATATGAATAGGCAAATAGTGTGGTGTTATCTGTTTATGTTGACGCTTATGGAAGTCGTCAAAACTAAAGTGACAGAACAAGGAAATAGTCACGGTAAAAAAATCGATTTTATTTTGGTTTTCACGCTTCCTGAAATAAATTTAGAACTATTTCAGATATGTTACTGACAACTGCATGCCATTCATAATCATACCCACGGGAAATGCGCCCTTATTTTCACCTGTTGTCGCGTTATTCGTACACTTTCATTATTTTGTAAATGTCACAAACTTGATAAATCTGAATTGTGGTATAATATAACAAACAAATACTGTATTTTTAGCACATTTTACCCCCCGTTAAGAAATTTTGTTTGTTGTTTCCGTATTGATCTAATCAAACCTTGGAATTATTCTAAATGTGAGATATTTTATAAAATTTAAAATGCAGCATGAAGTATTAGGTCAAAAAATGTAACCATATGATGTGTTGTATATTTATTAAAAGTGTATTCACATTTGATTTGCGTTTATTAATGTATTTAAATGATTGATAACATGACAAATATTGTTATTTCACCAGTGCATATGCTTTTTTAAATATTTACTGGACATAGTGGCAAAAATACATATTCTATTTACATGAGGTTGACCATTCTATTAAACATTTTGTTTTTTTATATATCTAGCTAATTAATTACAAAAAATAATCTTATCATTACAGTTTTACTTATTATTACTATAATTTCATATTCTCTTTTTTACCTTCACAAAACTATTTATTTATATATATATTTTGAAACACACATCTTATAGAATCAGTTGGTCTCTTACAAAACTTTATTCTTTAAGATAGGTATAATGTAGACATCTGTTGGATATTAAAAAAATTCTTTACATCATTTGTAACTATATGTCTAAGTATTAACAGTTTCTCGTCATTGAAACTATGCTAGTATATTTTTAGAGTTTAACATATATTTTATTTCAATATATGAACAAATGTTTTCAAGATACTACATTCAGTTGTCACATACATGTACTTGATAGACATCCAGGGATCAAATAGCAGGTAGGGTATTCCCATATCTGTAGATTCACCAGTTAATTTAATTAGAATTGGGATGTATGATGTTTCAGTTGTAGATTTATACTTAGTACGTAAACAGAAGATGAACTTGCATATTGATTGATGTTTGGTTTTGAGATCTATAGACATCTGATTCAAGTTTTGAAAAGAAAATATCAGCCATTGTTGTTTTTCTCTACTACAGTTCATCTCAAATTTCTTTGTGTAATTTCCCTTGCGATGAAATAAACTGTGATCATAGCGATAATGCATTTTTTTATTCAATATTAAAACTAATAATATTAAGTACAAAATGTCTGAAAAAATTTAATTTGTGTTCAGGTATCGAAGCATAATTACATTTTCTAAGAATGGTGCTAGCAATTATAACGAAATCGGGTAAAATGGGACATAAAACTAGTAAAATGCCTACCATCTACTCTGGGCCACAATAAGAGTTATCCTAATTAGTCTTGCCTAGGAAGTCATTATACCTTTTCATTAAAAAGAAATACTTGAGCAGGTACTCGCATATCGTTTTATCATAAATAGGTTGTCATTAGCTTGCCCTTTAATTAATTTTAGCATTACATGTATTACATTCAGAATTAATACCCTGATTATTTTAATACAATAAACTTTGCAATGTGTTTATCATAGTTTATTGATGAACACATTTTTAACAATTTATAACAGTTCTCAAATGGGGTTCCACGAAGAAGTCAATAAATATACTCATTTAAAGTTAAAAGTATTTTTTAATATAGTTATATTAGGACTAGATACAAGTTATCTATGATTTTGACGAACAGTTTGAAACAAATTTGCCTGTATACAAAGGTTTACAACCTTAAGCCTGCAAACTTAATTACTGCAAAGCTAAAAAGTATAAATGTTGGAAATTTAAAAAAAATATTGGACACGGTTAGCCATTGGCGGATCCAGAAATTGTCCAAGGAGGGGGCCATTCAATTCGAAAATAAACATCATTAAAAGATAATACATTAAAAAATAGATGATTTAAAAATAATATATCTATATAAAAGTAGTCAATACATAATTAAGTATGTATTCTATAAAAAATCGTAAACTAAACAATTAAAGATCCCATTTCACAATAAAGTTTTAATAATGTAGAAAAATGAAGAAAAAAAAAATTACACAGGGGGGGGCCATGGCCCCCATGGCCCCCCCCTTGGATCCGCCAATGCGGTTAGCACAATAAATAAAGCTGAACACAGTAAATGTTAGGACAAATTAAATTAGAGATCATTTATTTATTTAATTAACATTACACAAAGTTGACAAATTATAAATTTAAAACTTTTACAATGAAGAAAGAAAAAATGGTACAATTTAATATTAAAATCAGTAGAAAAAAATGGCAAGGAAGTCAGCTGAGTAAGCTCCGATGAACTCTACTTTGATACATAAAAAATAGTATTCGTCGGAACTCATCCACGTCTTCGTGGAATATGTCGACATCCGAAGCAATATTGTTGAACACCGTTAAAGCTCTCCCCAGTGGCATCCCCGTTTGAGATGTGTGCAGTAATGCCAATATTGAAGTCATTCTGATTTTAATAACAATAATAACGTAGAAGTGCCCTGGGGTAAAATACTGTTTAAAAATGAATAGCTTAGAATTCTTGTTAACCATTTAAGAGACACGGGTACCCTTTATATACGTACAAATGACAACCTTAATATCTTTTAAAGATATGGCCTTTAGATACAATTATTTCTGGTAATTACAGCTTTTATTTGAACACGGTTTTAGAATATTATAGAATACTAATATTTTGGTTGTTTCACTACAGTTTTATTAGTTTCCAGTAGTGTTCTTAGTAACCCATGTTAACATTTTGAATCTGCATTATTTCTTATGCCTTATTAAAAACCAATATTTTATACTATAATATCTGCAACAATTTGAACTTATCAGATACCATAGCTGTGTTTTACAGCTCAGCTTTATCTTCATGTTATGACATTTAATACCAAAACAAATGTTTACATATTTTTTGTGCAGGTAATTAAATGTTACCATTCATATTTATTGTTGAACATGATATTTTTACACACAGTGTATCAAATTTCAATATTATGAAATGCGAAGCCAAAGCATATTGCTGTTGGATTCTCCAAAATAGATAATATTTATAGATTGAAGTGTTATTTTTGAAATAAACATGGGTTATTGATGCAATCATATTTAGGTTAGTGGCAGTATACTAATTCATAAATTATATAATAGAATTATCAGTCGATATGCCATATCCTGGAGTCCGTCATTTTTCTCCGTGAAAAATTACTTATTGACGTTAACAACAACGCTGACATTTTTCTTGTGGATTTTATTTTGGCAATAAATCACGCATTGTTATGAAGAATACTGATAAATTATGCGAATTAGGTATTCATTAATATTTCACCTTTAACCACTTCCCCGGCGTTCACACGAATACGTGTAAAAAAAAAGGGTTCCAATTTCGGCGCTCACACAAATGCGTGTAATAACCGAAGCGCGCCCATATAAACATTTTAAAACCGTTGTTCGATTTTCGGCGTTCACGCAAATACGTGTTTCATACAATTTCTGACATTGAAACAAAAAAACCAGGGTTTCTAAACTGGTTTTCATTTTATTTAAATTTCAATAAAGATGCTTGTTATTTTTTAGCCTCTTTGATGAAAACTTATGTTTTCGTAATTGTAAGTATTTTGTGTTATAGGTTATGGAGTATTGAAAACCCCCTTTAATCGTAAAATGAATTCTGTAAATTGTAGTAAATAATATTCCTTTCCGCTTTTTATATTATTTTAAAAAATATTATAGCAAAAAATTCAATGCCGGAAGATACCCATAAACCATATTTTTGTATCTTTTGTTGTTTTATTTTTGCATCTCCTTTTGTACCAATTTTTACTGTGCTTTTCCAGTTTTATGACTGTAAAAATTATTCCTAAAAATCAGTATTGGCGGGCATGAAAGGGTTGAGTCTGTTTCGTGTATTTTATGTGATTATTCCATATATGTATATATAATATTCTATGAAAAAAAATTTAATAAAAAAAATATTAAAAAATAGACTTCGAAGGGTTAAATTTTTTTTTCAATAAAAATAATATTTATATGCTTCAAATTAAAAAAAAAAAAAAGTTTTTTTTGGAACATTTTTGCAAAAATAATTCGCCGGGGAAGTGGTTAAAGTAATACAATAGTTATGAAACTTTCGTTGATAGATACGTGTAAAAATATTGTAGACTCTGGTACCGCAGTGTTACTGCTCGTAGACTTACAAGCAATGGATATTCCCGAATTGACCCTTTCACGTATTCATTTTTCAATTAATCTGTATTTAAAGTAACGGTTGCCCGTGAAATTTTCATTTATTTTCTCCTACCCCGTTATCTGGTTCTGAAATCGGAGAGTTGAAAGAACGATAAGCTGATTGCTACTCATTACCATTTTCTGGTAAAGGAGTGTAAGTGATTGAGTTATAAAAAAATCTGTAAATGGAAATTCTTCATTAAGAGTCAATATATACTCCGCAGTGGATCTTTAAAACAATATTCAAATAAAGTTGATTTTTTTTAGATTGAGGCTATCATATCATTATGTTGCGAGGAATCTGATTAACTTGTAAATTTGGTAACTGAAAATAATCAGTAATGGTTATCAGCCATAAAATAGTTTCTCCAGACTACTTAAAAAATAAGTTTCGATACTTTACTTCAAAGGCTTTTGATGTAAAATTAAATTTGCTAAATTTTTGACTCGACATGGTGTGTTACAAAATTTTACACGTGTTTCGACCTTTTAGAAGTATCACCAGACAGAACATTGCGAGGTTTATGAATAAACTAAATTAAGTTATAAATTACAAAATAAAAGTCTTTTTTTTTCCTTTTCTACTAGAGGCATGCAAAGATACAATAATACAACAAATAATATAATTAAAAATGGATTATTTACATTACTTACATTAGTACGGTAAATCCTGAATGGCCTATTTTGTTAAAATGCTATCTCTATAACTTTAATAATTTCCAAAAACTCTAAGCTATTCATTCTTAACCCTTTATTATTTACTAGATCAGTGGTTTCCAAAGTGATTTCTATGGACTCCCAGAGATCCTTGTGATAGCTGAAGGGGTCCACGAAAGTTTAAATATAAAAAAAATATTACTGACACATTTTGTTGAAATACTCCATCTAGTTACTAGATTTTCGTTGTAGCTTTTTAAAATTTTATTTCATTCACACACAACCTCATTGTAGCTTGGATCACGTTTGTCCAGTTATTTTGTCTAATTCATGAAAAGACTGATTGCATACAAGGAATACACATTACTTATCATAGTGCATCAAGATATGCCCTGATTATAAAAGTGAAGACATTGCACCAGAAGGAGCTCAATAACTCGAAGCTCTATTAATAAACACTGTGAGTCACTATATTTATGAAGGCCTTATAAGACTGTTTGTGTTATTGCTATATGCCTGACAAGTATTGTATTTCACTGAAAGATATTTAATACTGTCTGCGCAATCAGACCAATAGTAAAATAATTCATGAAATATTAATTATAATAAGGCAGGATTCCCTACTATACCATTTGTTCAGTGTCTTAACTATACACAGTCGTTGAAATCTATTCTTACTTTCAAAGCCATGCTGCTTCAATCATTTTAAAACTGAATACTAATATTTTTCAGGAACCTCGACTTACCATTCCGTTATGTATCCTCTTTCCGCATATCCTTGCTTCTGAATCGGCTTTCTCTGATATCAAATTTGATTTTGTTGTACTAATTTTATTGTAAGATTATGTATATTATGTACACATTGTTTTAACAATATGCAAAAGTTTAAGTTTTATTGTTTTATAATACATTAACAATCATTTTGAAATACTGTTATTTGACGCATTCAATTCAACAATTTCAAAGTCTAGATTTATCATTCGTTTAGCTTGATCTCAAATTATTTTTAAAATATCAGACCTATGAAGTATTTCAATAATCTACCAAATCAAGCTTCACCTTGCTAGGACTCTGATTTAAGCAATTTAGAAAATAATATTAAAAATGTAAAATTTTCCTAATGTGGAATCTTATCGACTGGTCACTGTTGTCTTCTGTTGCGGTGTTTATGGGCTTAAATCCCAGTACGGACAGTTTCATAGATATGTTTTTCAATCAATTTATGAATTTTGGATCGAAGGTATGGTGGTCTTAAGTCCCTCCTATTTATTGAATCTTAAAAATGGGGCGTAGTGAGAGCGATTAGCTAACATGTCATGTGTCAATTAGTCATGTGCCATCCCCATACTTCTATCCTTACACTTTTGAGAAAAAGAGAGGTTGACTGAAATTACAATCAGTTCTCAGAGAACAAATTATGTTAAACAAACTCCATTAAGAGTTAACATGATGCTCCACATTGGGTGCAGATATGGTAGAAAAAGAAACATTTATTTTAAACTGCAAACTCGGTTCAATAATAATTTGAAAATAAATAGGAGTCGGTCGATATATACCAAATAAGCAAATACAATAATCGTAGTTTTACTCAGTTGATTCATTGTTGTTTAAAAATTTGTTGCAGAAATAAGTTTGTAACGAATTGAATTACCAAAACAAATATTATTCTTTTTCTGTCCCAAAACATCTGTGGTTTTTCGGGGGTAATAACATGTTGTAGTTTACACGGAGGCTGATGAACGCGTGCATACAAGTACATTGGCCGACGTCCACAACAATGTAAGTGATAAGATCCAACAGAACATAAAATCTGAAAATAAATGCTCAAATAAACTTTTGAAGTAATTAAAATAGGAAGCGTAAGGTTATGTCGGAATTGGAATGTTTTTAAACTGCAACAAATATGTAACATTATTAAACGATAATAGTAGATAGAAGTGGCACTGTTTTAGATTTTTTATGGTTAACATACTACCAGCTGTACCACTATTGCTACAGGGCCCGCTGCGATATACTCCCAATGTTTTTATTTACCTTTGGTGCTGTTTTCAAAAGTGCTGTGGAAAACATTTTTGTTTCATGCTTTGCACTGGCATAGCAATCTTATCATGCTATTAATTAGGTGGCCGTATAAAAGATTTTATCTTCCCGTTCTGTTTCCACGCTGATTACTAACCAACTTACCGCAGTGAAAAATATCTTGAAAGAAATTATTGTGTTTGAAATATTATAAACAGGATGTCAGCTTGCTTATCTGAATGTTTTACTCTTTGCCTGTCACAAACATGCCTTACGTTACTAAGCGTTAACCCTTCAGGCACGTGTACCTGAAATAGATTTTGAATAGCGCCTCATTCATATCGAATGAATAACAGAATGAGCGGCACGTGAACAAATAAATCAAACCTGATTTTTGTCCTGAAAAACATTTCTGGTGACATTCTGGGCAAAAAAAATTGACATCGGTGGTTGTCAACCATCAAATTTCAATTACCGGTAAATAATTTCTTCGATACCGGTTTACCGATAATTTACCGGTAAATTAAAAAAATGGACTATTTGATATGTGATTACTTTTTACTATGAACTGGGTCCTAGGTTAAAATGGTAATAATTTCTGAGATGAATAATATCAAATACATAAATACAGTAAAACCCCCATTTACACTGAAGTCAGGACAGTGTAATTCTGGGTAGTGTAATTGGGGGACTGAATCTCATACAAAATTAGGGATTTGGTTTTTATAACTAGTTAACTAAGATTTCCCATAGTTTTGCAAAAAAAAAAAGAATGAAATATTTAGTTACTAAGTGATAAAATGCGATGCGCGCCAAAATCCAACACATACAGTCCCCCGGCTATATGTGTATAGCCTGGCGCATGTTGAATACACAGACGCTAGCCAACATTTGACTGTATGCGCCGCACAGACGACCGTCTCGTAGCAACGACAATGGAATGCCAGTAATGCCAGAAATGACAGTGCAATTGGTGGATTTGCGGCGAATATTTCAAGCCAGTGCGCAATTCGGGGTAGTGTAATTGGGGGTTCCACTGTATATGTCTTATATTTTTACTGAGATGTGGATATGATTGATTTTTAATCATTAAATATGCTACATCGGTCATAGTCAATTTGGTAGGAAGTTAATAATATTAGTTTATCTATTGATTTACAGATCTATTTAATACATCAATTATGTGTATTGGATAAAAAAATATAAAATAAATGCAACTAAACAAAAATGACTACACACAATGCAGAAAATATAATCAAATATATAAGATCTTAATATATTCTTATTATATAGATGCAGAATGTAATTGTTTTGGTGATAGAAGGCAGATGCCACCAATATGAAATTTAAATTCCGGATGCATATCTGCAATGATCCTTTGTTGTAATATGCCTGTATTCTGTTCTTAATTCGCAATTAAATAATTACCGATTGGTTTTTGTTGATTTACTAGTAATACAAGCCTAATGGTAACGCTTAAAAGCTGCGACCATAGTATTAAATGTATTTTTTTATTTATAATCAAATTATCACTTGAAAATGTAAACTCATAAAATAATTGTTTATGTGAAAAGAATGATTCCAATTCGAAAATTCTTACATCTTTCCTAAATACAAATTAACAAAAACAGTACAGTTTTTTTTAGATTAAAAAAAATACGATTAATGGTATTCAAAACTAAAACTTCAATCTAAACTAGTAAATAAGCCTTTTCCGTGGTCTGTCACTTTTTTTTTGGAAAAAATCACTTAATGTTGTTACAAACCACATTATTATTTAAAAACGTTTATTTCGGATTTGATTTGCGCAATAAATCACACATTTTAATAAAGGAAACTGATAAATACTGCGAAATACGTAGCGTAGTATGCCACTGCAGCCTCTGTCGAGTTGACGTTTGGCCAATTTTGTATTTGGATGACTCAATGAGGACAAAATGTGTTTTAAATTGTATACAACATGGTGAAAATAAACATTTTTTACTATTTATCAAACTTTTGTTACTATTGTTTTACTTTGTCATTACATTGTTATTGCTCCTCGATCCTATTTTTGATGTTCCGGTACCAAAGTGTTAATGAAATCGGCGAACTTTTGGTTCTAAATGCACATTGAAGGGTTCAACATTAACTCTTTGCTAGGCTAATATTCTTCTGTACAATGACTGTATTTAATACTAATTTGGAATATTATGTCATTTATCTTTATCCTGAATTATGTTATCATCTATACAACTGCAATTATCCAGTTTGGGAAAGAATATTATTGTGAACAATGAGATAATATAATTAACCATTCTTCAGCATATGTAGTCTGATACACATATATTATAGAAAAGTATATCAATTAATATTATCGACCGACTGTCCTTGGTGAAACTTATGTAAGCTGACTACAATTCCTCGCCTAACCCCATATGTCTATGTTCTCTATACTGAACACTTATAACCTGTTCTTGATAAACGCCTTTTGTTAAAATGCTCATAAGTTAATCATTTTTTAGTATCTTATCTATTTCATTTTTGTTATACATAATATATAGCATAGGTTCCCAACCTTTTTCGGGTGGCGACCCCTTTTTATAAAAGCCATGTGACTAGGCGACCCCCCGAGGAATTTGAAATCCTCGATTTGCTATACTTTTTCCCCAGATTGTCTCCGAATCCAAAATCGAAAAAAGTTGGCGACCCCCAGGTTGGGAACCCGTGATATATAGAAATCAATAAGATGTGATAATGGACTGACCAGCGTTGTTTGTCCTCCCGGTGGCTTTTAATCCCTTGAATAGTGAATTGTTTTATTACCTAATTAAGTTTTTCATATATTTTGATTATTTGTTAATTCAAATACACTGCTACATACATTGCTACACACAAAAATGTAAAAAAAACATTTCTTTTGGATGTGGATCAATCTGGGAAGAATATTAGTTATCATTTTAAGAGGAAAATATTGTTTTTGAATTATAAAACGCATATTTACAAGAGTAAAGTAAATTTCGAATTTGGGCCTACATTTTTTTTCGCTTTCTTCTGTGAGCATGTGACACTCATTACTCTTACTGATGCAATTCCAGTAAGAGTATTAACTCGAAATAGAATTTTAGGCTCAATAGATATTTCGCAAAATTAAGTGCATGACACCAAGTCTTTTGTTGGGTTGATCCTGACAATCCGGTCGCAAGGAATAAAACTGTATCCTCCGAATGTTTGTCCCCGCAATGAATTCAGGTACATTAAATTAATAGAGAAAAAAGCCTGCAAGAAACCGATTGCGCCCCCATAATGAATATTTCGTTTTCATTTATCATACTATTTTTTTAAATTTTCATACCATTCAATAAATTTACTAGCTTTTGACTGCTTTTTAGACGGAAAATTCTTTCATGACACCAAAAAAAAAGTAAGCATGCTTTATATTTCTCTATCCTGAAACGTCAGATGGTATATTTGTAATGAGGAAATATCAAAATTGTGTAGCATAATATTTGTTTATATTTGACATTGTGAGTTGAAGTTACTAGCAGATGGTTGTCTTATCTTATTTTTAAATATCTATCTACACATACTTCATTTACAACACATACTTCATTTAATCTTATGTCACTCAGATATGAATCAGCGGTAAATATCACTGGATGAAATTAATATTCTATAAAGTATATCATATGAAATAATGAACTATTGTATTCCTATTGATATTTTTAAGAAATTTTACTAAAGTATGATGGATATCAATATTGATTAATTTGTTTATAAATTCCATTTTTTTTTGTCTTTATAAGGGTTTTTGCATGCTAAAAATGCACGCATACATAAATGTGAAAGTGTTGCAGATAACATTTATTATTAATTTCAAAATGATTTTTTACAGTAAAGGGGTATTTGTTGAAACCGATTGTCAGTTTGTTTTTATTCCACATATAGGAGACATGGAAACTTACAGTTTTTCATTAAATTAATTTTTCTAAATTAACGGTTAATATTTTAATTCCATTTGTACTTGCTTAAAGGATTATATTGAAAAAAAAATTACACGAGTAAGCAAATTAAAAACACCCGGGTTGGTGTGTGACTTAGTTCTTTTTTTTTTTTTTTAACCATGTCCGCTCCCAATGTGGAGCATATGGACTCCTAATGGAGTTTATCTCAACAAGTTTTTCTACGAGAACTGCTTGTTACTCAGTTGCTCAACCTCTCTTTTTCCAAAGAGAGTAGGAATAGAAGGAAAGGGCTAGGACAGGACTAGTGGTTAGCTAATCGCTCTCGATACGCCCCGTTCATAGGATAGGATGGGTGGGAGGGGGGAATTCAAGACATCACATACATCCATGCCTTCGAACAGAAATTGATAAATCAATTTATAAAACTGCTCGTACTGGGATTCGAACCTGTGACCTTCATAGCGGTAGCCAACGACGCTAATCACTCGACCACACAGGCGGCTTAGTTCTTAGCGCATCCAAATTATCTGTCAGCACATTGGGTTGAAACGACTACTGGTCTGTGATTATGTGCAAATTTTGAGCAGTAACCGTTGAATTTGTTCAAATGTAACATTAACAGAATGGTTTTAACAGTTTTCACGCTTCACTGCAAATTTTGTCTGTTAAATCCGAAGTTATTTTTATCGCGGTTTCAATTTTGTGGTTAATAGAATTTCACAAGCAATCAAATCCTTGTCAGATTTATCATAGATAATTTTGAGTCGATACTGCAATTTGAACTTGAAGTCGTATCTGACTGATTTAGATTCAAATATGCAATCGTGTAAATAAGTAAAATGTGCCCAACAAACTCGCTTTCAATTTAATGATAACTTTGAAATACTCAACATAAGGAAAGTTTATATTGCTGGCTTAACACTTACTACCTTTCAATATTGTCAAGTGCCTGATATTTTAAATAATTTACATTTGAATCGTTCAAATTATGTGCACTCACACAAGATTTGTCACTAACGACTCGGGTTTCGACTTTCAGCATCTTCAAGCGTTTAATTGCATGGGTGAACTCTCATATAAAGTCCATCCATGCACTTGAACACCTGAAACTTGTGTGAATGTACATAATTTGGCCGATTAAAATTTAATATTGAAATTCCACCGAGCACCTTCAGTTGAAATTTTAAATTTAAAAAACCTATTAACAAAAAATCATAAGAACCTTTTTGATTCTGACTTTTAATGCGCCGATGATGTCTACAGTGTAAAACAATACCCGACTTTACATTAAGGTTACATTACTTGGCATTTGAGTGAAATGTATGCTTTATAACGAGAGAAATTGTATTCAAATAGTTTGTGTTAAAAGTTTTTTCTCGTTTTAAGGTATATAGAGAAGTGCAACAACCCGCTATCAATGTGTTGAAATGCTTGGTTTTTTTTTTATGTAGGTATACTTTTGAAGCCTGATTAGAAGTTTTTTAGATAATAGTGACGAATAATATTATTTAATTACTATCTGATTATATTTGTCACATTATTTTGGGATTTCCTCATTATATTAAATACAGACATTAAAATAAAATATTTTCACAATTATTAATTAATTGTGACCAGTTTGTAGTTAATCTAATCCATTTTTACATGCAAACTGATGGATAGAGGATTCACTGTTAACATTATATTTCATTCATGTAAACAAATTTTCTCGGAATTAATTAATAATTAAGTTTTTATTTGGTTTTCAGATGGGATTCAAGATTCAATATTGGATGGGGTATCAGTAAGTTACCAGGTATGATATATTCATCTTTATTTGTATTATTATTATGATGAAGGAGAGCGCAATCTTACCCAATCGCTACATTTCTATTCAATTCTTTGTAGGTGTAGAAACTTTAAATCAAAACTGATTAATTTTCAATCGAGTTAAAAAATATACTTCCTGTCAATGGCAGGCGATATTTTAAAACAGGGGTCTCTAAACTTTTTAGCCCAATGGCCATACTACAGGCCGTAGCTTAGAGCCCCCTGGCTTAAAACAATGTCATCATTCTCAGTATTTCACTGCTATATTTATGGGTACATAATGTGCATAATATCCATAACACGTTGAGCTCAGAGCTGTGATGTGCTAGCATTTCAAATAGCGCCACAATTTAGATATTTAGCAACATTTTTTAGAAAACACTTTTAGTGTATTCTAAAAAATGCAGCATTCTATTACAGCAGATACTCAAAACAGTCTATAACAGTTATTCAATTATTATTTTCATCAAAAATAGTTACTGATTTTACCAACCAAAATTTAAGGTATTCATAATGCATTTGATGAGTTCATATTCTTTCTGAAGACCGCACGATGGTACAGAGTAATTTTCGAATTTAAAATTGGATAATATATAAAACAGGACGCCATCAAACATTTCTAAAAATATTTTGGTACTAATAGGCGTAGCAAAAATTAAATACTCCCTGTAGAACCTCCAAGGTGTGCGACAAGCAAAAAAAGTATTAAGTCTCGTAGTAAGAGCAAACATTGTAATATGGCTCAACATAACAGGAATAGCTGGCAATAATTCCATACAAAATTAAATAATTACTTAAGAAAAGTTACATGGGGCTGTTTCGAGGCTGAAAGAGTTAATCCATTAAAATGATTGAGTGCTAATTAAGAAAACTATTAAGAATTTATTATTAATATTGTATCATAATGTTGATTGTTTGGAAATCAATATTTTTTAAGGAATTTTCTTGTGCGGTTACTATGTGGATTATTCTATTAGGAAATAGTATACTTTTAGCTATGTATTAAATGATATTATGTATCAAATAGGTTTTTCATTTTTTTTGGAAATTTCGGTAGTTATGTTATGACATTCGGCAGTTATGTTACATTATAAAATTATTATTACAACAAATGTAGGCGCAGGTCAAGATTTCAAACAACTAATTTGAACAACTCTTAACCTCTGTTATCGTTTTGTTATTTTAAAATATCATGAGCCAAATTTAAATAAACAAATGATTACGTGCAATTTTCACCTATTCCAGTGTCATCCCATCGGTACATATTTTTTGTTTACTCTTGTATTATTGAATTAATTTCATTCCATTTTTATCCTACCACAAGTGTGTAAATGATGAAATATGATGAAAATAAGTTGTGTGTGAAAGCATTTCGTAAAATTACATCACTTTACTTATAAGTAAATGTTGTAATACATAGATAATGTTGTAGAAACAGAAAAAAAACTGTATTTTACTCATACGTAACTGTTTTTCATTTCATCAGTATAAATTAAAATATTATAATCAGTTTTACATTTACTGTATGATAAGGTAAAAGTTGCAAATCATAAATAAATTGTTAAGTACAGTTGATAGCTATTCCGGCATCACACCATGGTCAAAACTATTGTCAGAACAAGTGATGCTGAAACAGCTATGAACTCAATTTCATAACCCTTGTAGATCTAAATATTTGGCTATGCTTATCTTATTAATGTCTTATTAAATATATAAAAATGAAATCCCTACTCTCTTTGAAAAAGAGGTTAAGGAACTGAGTAAAAGTTCTCGTAGAAAAAATCTGTTCAGATACCTCCATTAGTAGGCCATATGCTCCACATTGGCAGTGAACATGGATTTAAAAAAAAATGTTATAAAATAGGTATGATAAACTCTATAATAATAAAAAAATAGTTGCTAAGGAAGAACTGTGTTCAGTTTGTTTGATGAGTATTGAACTAATTCCAATGAAAAAAAGATGTACTGCACTACTTATCTCCATTCAGTAAAGATAAAATGTTATCATATTATATTATTCTTCAATTGAATGTGTGTGCGTATTTTTTGTTTTAAAATATGTTGACAATCTGTTAAGATAATGAAGTTGTGTATATATTTTTTCCTTATTTAAGGCTTAATCCTGATAGTATGATAATATTTGCACACTTTTCGAGCGTGACCTTAATGTCACTTATAGAAACAAAATTTTATCAACACAAAACTGTTTTGGTACAATGTATTTATTAACTACTTTATGGAATAACACATTTGTATGTCATAATCAAAATGATTATTTAAAAAAAATGTGTAGCTTTAACCATTAAATGTATGCAAATAGTATTTATTTTTAGTATAATTAACGAATCAAATTGATTTACACTAATCCTAAAAATGGAGTGTAGTGAAAGCAATAAGCTTAACAACAGTCTAGCCCTAAACCTATCCTTCTATCCCTACTCTCTTAAAAAAAGGGATGACTCTACGTCATTATAGTCACAACTGAGAAATAAGCATTCGTTGTAGAAAACATCAGTTCTGATCACTTGTCCATACTCTAAACCAGTGTTTCTTAACCTTTTTGGGAGCGTGGCCCCTTTTGAGTGTTTTTATTTTTCTGTGGCCCCCATACCATTGTTTTGTCTTCCCATGAAAATTATAATTTCAAAAACCCACCTTTTTATAGCTCTTCCGAGATTTTCGAATGTAGAATGCCAGTAATTTATTTTATTTACGGACTTACAAAAAATAGCTGTGCGACGTCCGCCATTATGCCCTTCCCTGTATCGTTTTATCAAAACCTGTGGCCCCCCTAAGCTGTGTTGTGGCTCCCCAAAACAAAAATAAATCTCTGGCCCCCTGGGGGGCCACATGGCCCACCGTTGAGAAACCCTGCTCTAAACCATATATGGGCAACCACCGGCCCACCGAGCTATTCCGTCCAGCCCTGATTCATCTCGGCAAAGTAATAGAGAAAGAAATTAATAGTTCTAAGCAGGGATTAAATAATGGAGATGACACGTTCATTATATAAATAAAAAAAATATATAAGAAGTAGCAACGTGTTTTATTTAATTTAATATTACTTTATTATGTTTAATAATTTGGTCCGGCTCTTGACTCGGAGACTGAATGATAATTTGACCCCAGACCTAGGAAAGGTTGCCCATGCCTGCTCTAAACATTGGGTCTGCTCCATGGTAAAAAAAAATACAAATCATTTAAGTATCTAAATATGTTTTATATTTGATTATCTTTTGCACAAAGTAAAGGATCTCGAATAGTAACCAAAGAATGTCTCACAATTATCTCAGCAAGTCAGATATAAACATATTTGTTAATCAAGTTTTGTTTGTCTCTCCTAGGAGTTTCCGAGCGCAAACGGCGGTGGATCCATTGTGGACTTGACAGGTAGCAATGGAAATGGCGGCACAAACGGCGGTCCGCTGGATGGAGGAGGGGCAGGGGGGTCGTTGTCTTTTTCGCCACCCGCCCTTTCGTTCGGAGCGCGGCCCCTGGGCGCTCCTCACAGCGAGAGGGTTGTACTTACTAACAGGGCAAACAGGACGGTGCATCTAACTTCAATATCGGGCAACACGATGCACTTTCACAGTTCCTTCTTCGAAGATAAGGTCAGCAGCGCTCAGTTTACCTTCTCAAGTTGCAACTACAACCGTGAAAGATTAATTTTTTTCTTTGCTTAATATTTTTTCTTGCAAAATGTTCAAATTTAATCGCATTGATTATTTTTTTTCGTTTCCTTCAAGTTGATAGGTTGAGTTCACTTAATTTATTAACATGAGTTGAGAGGTGACACGCAATCGTATTAGTTCAATGATTATTAGGAATCAGCAGGAAAAAATGATTTGCCATTTTGAAGATGAAAATTTCTTCGAATTTTCAATAGTCTGTCAATTATTTTTAGTATTCTATTGTAACTGTTTAAAATTGTCAGTTTTGTCATATATTATTGCAAATAATATTAAATAACATTTATAAGATTCGACTTATTATGAAAACGTAAATATACATACTTTTAAATAAACAAACAAAACGTACATAGTACAAATCTAATATAAATAATATAAGTCATGCTTCAGTAGGTTAAGTGTTTATTTATAAATTTCCACACTTTCATTTTCTAAATATTTTTGAATAAATATGCAAATTAGAATTCACTGTTGAATAGTAAAATATTTATGTATTAATTATAAAACATGTATCTCTAAATAAAATTGGATGACTATGATTAAGAATGTGGTGACATTTTTCTTCTATTATCCTGTTTGAATTCGTAAAATAATGTTAAAATGTCAATGCGCGGGTTGTCTGAGTAAATTCAAGCAGATAATAAAAAACAATGCTGTGGTTTTCTTACATGACATTTTCCATTTATCAATTTAATACAGTGATCACTTTTAAGGTGTTCACTGTAAATACGTGACGGAAAAGCATTATACTCAAAAATTAAAACACTGTTTTGTACCAATACCACATTCATTAATATGATCTGATCGGGTTTCGCTCATGCTGAGCATTTTCAACTATGAAGACACGAGTGAAACCGATCCTACTCATATTGACTGTAGTCAGGTAAAAGGGATCAACCCACACAGAACAGATTTTACAGGAGGTGCAAAAAATGTTTTTTTTAAAGACTTAAAGGCCAAAGTCAAAATATTAAATAAACACAACTTTTGAAGTGCTCAAACACTTATAAACTAGTGTTTTATTAATTCAATGTTATATAAATTAAATTTAAAAGAACCCTTTATGAAGGTTCTTCTTGGTTTCAATTTTCACAGGCTCTTCTTTTTTCAACCATAAAAGTTATGTTAAGATACTCATTAGGCATTTGCAGTATACATCCTTTTGATTAAAACGTGTATTAAATTGTACACAATATGATTATCAAAAAAAAGCTATTTTGAAAAAAACTGAGTGTTACTTCCTTTTATCTGACTACAGTCGATATTAAATAAATGTGAAATTAGTACAAAAGAGTTTACAAAAGAGAAATTAGTAGTATTTTTTGAATTAATGTAGTAGAATGATTGATAATTCCATGCAAAATATTAATTGTGTTTATTCTTAATTATTTTTAAGGTCATACCGCCAAATGGCAACACCTCCTTCAATGTGGTGTTTTTGGGCAGAGAAAGAGGACATGTGGATACCAGTTTATTTATTCACACATCCGAGGGCATTCATAAATATATGGTAAGAAACGTAAAAAAAGATAATCATTTATGAAAATATCTACAAATGACAGCTATTATCACAATTGAAGATTTTTTCTAAGACTAGATAGTTCGTCCGAATAACATTTTACAGGAGAGCCTAAAAGAGGTTTTTTTTTATTTGAGAATAGAACTTTTCATGTTTGATACCAGTATTAAAGTACTTTAATTTTAATTTTTCCTTGCGGCCCTAACACATGATAATTTGTTTTTATGCGGCCCACTAGAAGAAAAAGGTTGTGCGTTTGATTTAGAGGCATTCAGGTAGTTTTATAATATGTGTTAAAAAGGTCTTGTCTTGAATCATTTACAGATGTCTGGTACCAGTGTACCGAGCGCATATCGCTTGCAGCCGCTGGTGGGAGTGAGACTGCCTCACAACGCTTCTTTCTCTCCGCTCATCTACATGCACAATCCACATGATCATCCTATACAGGTAAACGCTATTTAATTTACAGGGATAATGCCTTTGATCTTTTTTAATGTCTGTATTTGTGTTAATCTTATCAAATACAGTTGAATAATTTAATTAATCAGTATTCATTATCTGTACATAAAATCAATACACAGGTATAATTGATTAAAATTGAGTTTTTTTTAATTTTTAAAACAATTGGTTTGCACATCTTTAACCCTTCCCTTACTATGCAAAAAAAGCACAAGCTCCTGAGCTGTGTATCTGTTACACATTAGGCAAACGGGAGTGAATCATGACAATTATATAACACTACTACAGCAGTACTACATATAATTGTCATGATTCACTCCCGTTTGCCTGATGTGTAACAGATACACAGCTCAGGAGCTTGTGCTTTTTTTGCATAGTAAGGGAAGGGTTAAACCACGCAATCCAAGCTTTCATTTTATTTTATATTGATTTATTTACCATGGTTTATAACATTTTTAACAAATTTATGTGAGTTAACGAATTTTAAAGATTTTTTTTACAGAATTCACAGTGGATAGCATGTTGCTTCCGTACATGTATCAATAAATAAATATGAATGTTGTATCGTCTGTTTTTTAGAGGTTTGTTTTTTGAATTAGCAACACTTTTTCCAGCAACAGCTGACAGCTGATTTGTGTTCAGGTCTGTTTGCCATTTCACCATGAGTTGACTAACGCCAGTACAAGGCATGCAAATTGTGCAAATTTATTTTGAGAATCGTGGTTCAATTCCTGAAACTTATCATGCACGCTACGTCACAAAAAAAAATCAGCGATAATGTTCGGGTTTGAGTTATTTTTGGTTAAATTGTAACGTCAATAAGCAAAATTGCCGCATTTGGAAAGAATAGAATTCGCAAACCATTATCGATTTACAAAAAGTCTCTATTTGGCTTGCTTATGGGCTGGTGGAATCATTGGTTCATATTGCAGTCAATATAGAGCGATATAGACTGTTCATTACGAAGATTTTTATATGTTTTATTTCATTTTAAAGTTATCTTTAAAAAAACCACCATTGATAAAGGCGCTTGTTGTACAAATTTTAATAGCTCGTTGACAATGGTGTTGTATAGTGGCCTTATAAATAAACACTTTTTGAGTCTTAGGGTAGGTAGTTAGAGCTCTTACATGTAGAAGAAATTATGCAACACACTATTATGATTATTAAGTGAAATCTGTAGGACCCAAAATTTAAAAAGATGACACAACCTCAAAAATGCTGCAATAAGGAAGAGACATTTCTCAGCAAGTACAGCTATCGTCATTTCTTCCTTTTCAGATCACAGAGGTGTATTCCTCTGGAGGGGGTGTGGTACTAGAGCTGCCGGGGGGAGCAACCGAATTGCCGCAAGCCCTCTGGAAAGTACCTGCGCACGCAACGCGACCCGTCATCGCCGTGCGCTACCGAGGGCCCCGCATCCCGCCGCAAGCTCCATCCTCACAACATCGTCCGCAGCATCCGCATGTGGCGTATGTCAGGTAAATATCTATTCTTAAAAATTCAATGTCTGTTCAATGCAAAAAGAAAAAAGTACATTTGCACCTGGCACGCCGGCTATAATTTGCAATCATTAATTTAATTAGTTTTTGTTGAGTTTACTCGTCTCTGGCGTGCTGAGCACGAATAATTTGACGAGATATGTGTGTGGCAGCCATCCAGTTAATGTTTGTATCTAGTACTACACATACATCATCTACGGTCAGCGGAATCTCCAAACCATTAAAAATATTCACTTATCTATTTTTCATTCAATATCAGAATGTGCGTAGATAATTAGAAATGGATTTAATTCAATAGTTAATTTATAACAGGGCACTGTCGGTTCTTATTTTTTGAGATTTTTCAATTTTCGGTTATGGTTTTCCAAACAAATCTATTTTTAAATTTATATGATTCATTTGCTTAATGACAAGTATGAATTTTACTTTGTTTGAAGGATAAAGGTGAATGGCACGCAATCAGTGCTTGTAGTGGCCGTGGAGGTGTTTCCATCATCAGAACCTGGCCCGTATACCGTGCCGCATATTGTGGACTTTGGTATGGGGGGAACACGAGATCGGCCAAAGCAGGTGAGTTTAATTCTGTTTGACCCCTTCATTTGCTTCTCTTTTCTTCTGTGTGAGCCTAATTATTGATTATTATTAATATTAATATAACATAATAGTATTATTTTATAAAAAGAACTTTTCGAACAATTATTAGTCACTTAAATGCAAACAATCCTATTTACCATGTTAGACTTTTTGTCAATTGTAATGTGTGCCAAAGTTGATCAAAAACAAAATTTTAGATTACAATTGAAGACGACAAAGCAAAAACATGTTAACTAGCAAAAATGACTTTTGTAGTTATTAAGACATTTGCGAATTGACCTGTATTTCAATAACTATCAGGAAAAAAATAATTTTGTATTTTTTAAGCTTAAATATACATTTTTTTACAACTTTAAACTTATTTAACTTTATTTGCAGGTTAAAATAAGAACTGCTACATTATTATGTTTTGACAGTTTCCTATCTAGGCAAAATATATATTTAGATAAGAATTGAAGAATTTTCGAAATATAAATACCATGAAACTCTTTCGCAGGACGAACCATGGAAGGTTAACCTTTTAAAAGTCTGAAGTACGCCATTGATTTTGGCACCAATTCTTGTGCTAATAAGACGAAGCAACAATATCTCATCGACGCTTTGAATGGTGTTTTACCTTATTTAAATGAGGATTTTTTCTTTAACTTGATAAAAAATCCACTTAAAACATTGTTTGATTACCTTGTTAAGATGATTGTGCCCTATGGTTTCATCATACATACATAAGGCAAGAACATGTTAATTGCATATTCAACATTTTCATGCCGTTATTTATAATTTTTCTTTTCTCCATAGCGGACTGCAGTTAACAGCTTCAACACTTAACATTTTTTTATATGTTGTGGCAATTTTAGAGTTATAAGAGTTAATTCACTGGAAAGAGCATACAAAAGTTAGCCCAGAACATGCTATAACTTATTTTTTGGCAAAAGTGTTAGTTAACATGTTTTTGCCTTGACATCTTTAATTATTCACAAAAATGTATTTACATGCAGTTGAAATTAGTTAGCATAATTTGACTCCCTAGCTCTATTTTAGCGTAACGTCTAAAAAAAAATTAAATTATCTATACAGAATGTAACTTTTTGTATTTATTGAAAATCTATCATCGTGCAATAAAATAAAAACCAAAAAATACCCTCGGTTTAAGATATAATTGGGGTGGCAATATATTCGGAAGTGATGCTTGGCCCATCATCTGTAATATTTTTGATTTAAATATAAACTTTCTTCTGGCATCCTTAAAAATGTTTTATTTTATTCCTTAGTATAAATGCATTGAAAATTAAAATGTTAAAATTCAACACAAATGTTTGTAAAAGAATGTAACTTATAAATAAAACATTTTCTTTTTGAAAAAATAGATAAATAATGATAAATAAAATAAATATTCCTTTTCAACTGTTTTGTATAAATAAACAAGACTTGTACTTGAGAAAATTGTGAAGTAAAAAGTGGGTGTCTGGATGTTTGGACGTATTGCTTATTTGTCCCCTGTGTTTATCCATCCCTCGCTTATCTGGTCCAGGTGCGCGTGTACATGGGCAACAGCTCTCCGCGCCCCGTCCGAATATCTTCGGTGAGCGTGCGGGGCGGAGCGGGGCAGAGCGGCTCTGCCAGCGGCGGAGGGTCGTCCGGTAGCGTCGGGGCCATTAGAGTCACCCCCGCTCAATCTTTGGACTTGCCCCCCATGTCCAGACCTGACACACACATTGCCACTCTCACCATTGACTGTGAGTTCCCGTTTCACATTTTTTCATTCTATTATACTTGCTTTATAATTTGTCATTTTGCATGATTTTGTCACTGTTATCAATGATCAGCAAACTGTCACTTTTCTCGAACCAAATATCGGTGAAATTTTACATCCGTTTTTTTTTCTTATAAAAAAAAAACAAATACAAATAAAAAGTATGCTGATCATTGATTGATGTTGTTTGGTAATGAAATATTTGCTTAACATGTTTTGACCCAACAAGTCTTTGGAAAAAGCGTTTGAATTCAAACATGTAGTATCAGTTTGTTTGGAAACATATAATTATTCAAACATTATCCATATAACTGTAAAATTACAATACTATATTAACATGAACGCGGAGGTCGATTGTATCGCTGCCAAGTAAAATTATTACTCGGGAGAAAGTCATTTTCATTTTATGTTACCGACAGCAGAAATCAGTTTATCAATAAAAATAGAATAGTGAGTATTTTGATGTAGGCGTGCTAGAAATTTGAGTGATCTATTTCACACTGAAATGTGAACTTAACTGTTTTGTTTATTGGCATAACAAAATATTCTTAAAACCATCTCAAATTCATACAGGCTGACATCAGATAACAAGAGAGTAACGAGACTGTTTACTGTTGCGATACTTTAGTAATTGAAAAATCCAGGCCTTGTTTTTTAATTCATTCCATTTCTGTCACCTGTTCATTATTAAAAAAGTAATTTTTCTTGTTTGTTATTTGTAGAATCATAGAACTGCTAACTAACATTAAAGAATTCTCTAAATTATGGTAAATTTACAAAGCGACTTATATATCTGATATGTTTTGATTTCCAGGGCGTGAGGTATACGAATCAGGGCAGTGCTGTGGCAAAGTAATTATAAGAACAAAACAAGGGCAGTACAAAATTGTATTGCCATACACGTCACATGTACTTAGCGGCGGTCTCACTTATGATGAATCCGTTACCAGGTAATTTTCACAATCATTTCTTTTCAATTACTGTATGTCTACAGGTGCTTTTTTTCTTATCATATTACTATTCTTTTCATTCAATTCAAATACACGAGTCTTTTGAAGTCTGTTTGGATTCAAATATTCTTTTCCATGTTGATTTTTGAGGATTATTTATATGTTATATTTACTGACTTATAATTTCTTCCAGGTATTTATCGTGCGAAACTGGCATCTCAATATTAAGACAGTTCATAGTGAAGAATGAATATAAAATCGGCATATACATTACCGATATTGTTCTAGGAGAAGGCATCGAGAAATACTTTGAGGTTTGTTTTCCTATTACATTTACGACTGATATTGCTTTTGCAGACAACGTTTGGTGCCCGATTATAAAATGATTTTATACTTTCTCTGCAGATAAAAGATTTTTGGCCCAAAGCGCTGGATCCGAACGAAGCAGGCATAGGGTTCAAAATAAGACTAAAAAACTGGAACGACTATTTGAAGTTCGAGTCGAAGATAACACTCAACACAAATATCTCATCACTGGAGATACCAGTCTATATTTACAATGGGAAGTTGGACTTGGTGAGTTGTCTTTGGATTTATTATTGTAGCGCAATCTCCGCATCACTGGATATCTTGCAATTTTGTCGGTCACAAAGCTTTTCAAAAAGCAAGAGCACAGTTTTCTGCCAAATGATGAACTATGTGAAAACATTGAAATAACTCAATTAACCCTTGAGGAATAGGATCAGGAAGAGTGATTAATCCTTTTAAATATTATGTTTTTTGTTAGTCAATGTTAACCTTTCATGTGGAATAAGACCAAATAAGCCATCCAGCATACCAGCCGACATCGATCGGTGAGTATATCAATACAGGCCACCGTTTCTAATGTAAGGATATTTAAAATTTTCTTGCAGTCGTTGTCAATACCACCCCCAGCGTCAAAGAAAAACACTTTAGACCTGGGTCTGGTGGGTGCGTCGAGTACAACCCGAGCTATGATGTCTCTGCGAAACGCCAATCCGGCCCCCGTTTGTTTGAAAGGTCACGGGGCAGACTTAGCGGGGGCCGCTGTACAACTACTCGGGTGCTCGCCCAAGGGCCTCATCTCTTCACCGTCAAGTCCTAATGCGGCAGCTGCAAATATAACAGCTTGTGTGAGTATGTCTTGTGAATAACCGTGTCATGATTTCAATATTTTCTTAATCGGTAAACTTATGGGTAGCATTATTACAGAAAAGTCAGTAGAGACCACATGTACAGATTGATGTGATAAAAAAAAATATATTTTTTTATTTACCTTCAGTTATATAACCATTGTCGCGTGGTGGTCATATGCTTCACGTAGGAACTGAATATGGTCAAAGTAAAAGAAGAATAGAACCATCATAAACTAATAAACTTGAAGTATATCTCTAGCAGTGGCGGTTCCTGGCCTAAAATCTTGGGTGGGCTAGAGAAAAGCATAGCATTGTATACTATTTACGAAATTGTGCATGTTTCCACTTCACCTTATACATTAATCTAAAAGCAAATTAACAAATACTTTGACACTACTGCAATGCATAAATTATTATATAATAAAATCAATGCTAATGTAACTAAGAAATAATATAATATAATAAAGTCTGTTGCACGATAGTGATAGTGAAAATATTTGTTATGGTTTATTAAATAAAATTAATATGCGATAAACATTACTGAATTTTATTTTTTGATATCCTGAATTGATTTTTATACAAGGAAACCTATCCACCGTAACTTTTTATTTTAGTATACTTTTTACACGGTATTACGTGAAACGTAACCACCGTGTAAAAAGAATGTCCATTTTATTTTCATTATATATAAACAATCTTTTTCAATATTCATGTAGTAAAAATTTCAAAACATTTTTGAATTGTAATAATGATGACCAATTTCAAATTGTTATTCTTTTGGTTTTGAATTGAATACTTTGATTGCTATTACATTGTTAACGTTAGTATAGTTAAAAATACTTATTTTAACCCAAATTTTATACACATGAATATTTTGAAATTAAGATTTGGCATTGATTCATGTCACCAAATATCAGACAAAAATTGAAAGTTATTGAAATTATTTAGAGCCAAGTGTCTTTATTTAGATAACTGTCAGGATTTCATGCAATGATATTTACTAAATATTTTTCTTTAGAGCTGCGTCCCGACTGGCTGGTCAGCTGTTTACGCAGTGTCGGTGGTGGCTCCGGCAAGAGAAGCGTCACTGCGGGGGGAAATTTGGGTTGCCACGGCTCACGAGAGACTCGTGGTGCCGGTCGCTTTGTCTTCGGCCAGCGGTGGCCGGCTTTCGCAGGCTGAGCCGACTGCTTTCGACGACTGCTTTCCGGTATGATAGTGTGATTAAAGAAAGAATATGAATGCTTTCACTGTTATAATACTCGAGAAGTTTTTAAAATATAAATAATATGGTCATTATTGTATATATTTCGAAAATAAATTTTATTGTCACTATTATATAAATTGAGAAAAAATGAAAATATTAGTTTCCCTTGTAAAAGCTGTAAATCTATTGTGGACTTAGTGGAATATTTTTTTCTTTGTGGACGGGAAAGGGTTAATAAAGTGTTGAATATTTTTTATTCTCATTTTGTAAAAGTGGTTTCAGTTATCCATATAATCATACTATAATATACATAATAATCATACATATTATCAAACACTCATATATAAACATTTTTTTTATATTACTTGCTTCTCATATCAATCATGCTATCATCGAGTGTTGTATCATAATCAGATTCACACAAATTTTTCAATTGGATCAATTTGCCTACTATGCCCAAAAATATTTCTTAAATCTGTCACCTCTAAATTATATACTATTCAATCAGAAAAGGTTTTTTCACTTTGTCTATTCATATTCTCACTTCAGGGAACGTTATGTTCGCGACCGTTGCGAATAAAGTCCACATTCCCAGTGGATATGGAGGTGGTGTCCGTCGAGGCCGCACCGCTGGACTCGAGACTTTACCACGCCACTCTGCCCGGAAGCAGTTGGCCCATCGTCGTGGCTGCCAAGTCACTCAGCGAGATTGGCTGGCTGCATTACGATCCGTATCTGAGATGCGAAGGATCATGTTACACAGGGCTTGATCTTAACACGACAGGTAATAAATAAATATTTTTCATATTTGATCAAATATTTTATCCGTTATATCGAAGCTCTACTGTGTTTTGAAACAACTTTTCTATCAAATACATTCTTAAGTATCGATTATCCTTTGTGTAATGTGTGCCAGGAAAAAGGCAATATTTTTACTTTGAAATTACAAACAACTTTTTTCAACTTCCGCTTCCAATATGTACTCCTAATGGAACATTTCAACGAAAGTTGTTGAACTTGAATTGGCTGTACGTTAATCATTTGACCTATTCAGTTAAGAAAGAATGGACAAAAATATTATAGTTTATTTAGCTAATCATTCGTTCTACTCACCATTTTCATCTTGACCTGTCAGTTAACGATTTCGACACTTTCATGCATTGTTTTTCCAATTTAATCTGATGCCATGGAATTCTGATGTTTTTATTCATAATACATATTGCGGGAATGATATATTTTAATTATTATTTATTTATGCAGTTATTAAAAGTTTCAATTGTCATTCGTGCCGTTTCTCGTTTCAGTTGGGCATCAGTGGCTGTCTCGTATTGCTCTTCCGCTGGATACCCTGGAGCTGGACTCCAATCTAGTCAACACACGATATAGTCTTTTCCTCAATCTCACAGCGAAATCGCCCTATCATAATCTGTCAGTCAGGCTCGACACTAATCAGGTATGTCATTTGTTTTTTAATTATGCAACGATAACAAATATTTACATAAAAAAATCAGTTTGTGTCGTGTAAAAATAGATGAATATTTGAAATCAATCGAATATTTAAAACAAGTACCATGTAATAATAGCCAACTGCCGTATACAAAGCGTTGATATGGTCGTTGATGATTGTTCTAAATGAACGCTTAATTTACTGATAGGTGCGAAATCACATGCTGCCGACCAGAGTGTCGATGACGTGGCCTCGGATAATGTTGGGTGCTGTCCCGTTGGAGGCTCCGCTGGCGCAGGTGGCGCAATCCTCTCGACTGCAGCTCACACTGGTCAATCCTTCCAAGAGTAGGCCGCTGCTGATTCAGCTGCTCATTGATTGGATGCTCGGCCCGCAGCCCGTGGATAAGATTACTCTGCCAAAAGGGTGAGGTGATCTGTGCATTCATATACAATAGCATTTTAAATTGTTATTAAAAATTCAGGTGGGTTTTGATGAATCCTTCGTTATCTAGTAATATGATAAAAATAAGATTGTCAATTTAATCTTCTTAATGCAAAAAATACCAAACCAAAATTACCTTAAAAGGTACAGGGTATTTTTTTAATGTCATTTATGGTCATATTTCTTAAAAGTAGAAAACACATTTTTTACAAATTGTGGACTAGTGTGATGGCCAATTATGATATCACAAGATTTTGACTAATTTTTAAGCACTCCCCCTCTTGCATTTTAACCTTTTGTATCAAATCATCACATCACATCAGAAAACTCCCCCCTCTCTTAGAGTGGGACGTCATATATCGACGGCTCCTAAGCACCACTTTTCTCTACTGCTGTCATTTATCCAAGTTTTTAATTTAAATCATTACTGCGTCAATAAAAGAAAATACAACATTAGCTAAACAAAAATGTACTTTGATTTAATTGTCAAGCATTAAATAACGAGTGTGACCAATGTTTGAGAGCGTTGATTATTATTTTTTTTTTATTTGTAGTCTTGAGCCGCCGGATTGTTCCCCATCGAAACCCTGCCCGGGCTCTGCTGAACATGCATTTAGATTTCCATCGCGAGCCAGCATCGCCTCGTGTCAATATGCATCGTCACCCTACTGCGAGAGGCCGATCGCTGACAGCGACGAAGACTACGAGTCGATGATATCGTGCTCAGAATCGTCTTGGCGGGACTGGCTGCCGGGTCACGTAACGCCACATCCTGACTCGTGTGTTGTCATTCTGCCGCCTGGCGGGCAGAGTAATATCACTGTGGAGTTCAGGGCCAATCACTCTGCAAGAGTTTCTAGTCTTCTTTATATAAGGTGTGTTAATGTATCAAAAAAGACAAATTACGTGCACTGTTATTTTAACAATTTAAACATTCCTCCAAAGTGATTTTTGCAGTCCCTCCTTTTTTAAAGCCCGCATTATATTTCGGGCAATATCGTATTTATTCACCATTATCTGAGTGGTCAGGAACAATTTTCACCCTAAAATTCATAAATGTCTGGAATGTGTGGTATCCACTTTTACCAATATTATTATGTGTGCATATACATCTATATCAGTAAACAAAACACATAAGCGATCTACAAAAAGTAAGACAGTTTTCCACTGTTTCTTATTTATGAAATCACAGCCTCGTACTTTCTGTGAGTGATGGTAAAGACTAAGATCTTTCTTTCTGCATGCGCTGTGTAAATTTAGATTCATTCTGATTTTAATTGATTTGTTACCATCTTCACTATTTGCAGTTTGTTCATTGTATAGAGTATTTTGTATAAAATATATATTTATTTACAATTCCTATGTTGTATCATGAGAGCTGTAGAAGCCAGAGCAAACAGTTCTGAACACCCTGCGATAAATAACAAATTTTAATATTTTATTGTAAATACTAAACTAAATTTTGTGTTTTTTTTTAATTTCAGAAATAACTTGACAATCATTGAAGTGGTCAGATTAACGGGGCAAGGGGTCGTACCCAGCCTTAAATTTGGAAACCGGAGACCGGGTTCCGGCAGTCCATTGGTGTTTGACCTCACCGAGAAGCATCTGAAGGACTGTGATCGAGACAGAACAAAAAAATCTTCAGCGCCTCCTAACCTCACAGTAAAAAGAACATTTGTGGCCAGAAACACGGGAGACATTCCGATCAGAGTGACAAAATTTTACATTAACAGTATAGAGTGTGAAGGATACGGTTTCAAAGTTTTGAACTGTGATCCGTTTGAGCTGATGCCGAATGGCACATATAAAGTGGACATCGCTTTCACTCCAGACTTCACCCTCACCAAAGTGGAGAGAACACTGGTGATGGAGACCTCACTCAATGCGGCTGTAAATTATTCTCTTGTTTCTTCTATTCCCGCATCTTTAGCGGGACGGTGCGCAGCTATTCTGCGACGACCTCCGTGGGAGCCCTCTTTGCGAAGTGCGGCTCTGTTTCTCTTGACGTGTATCGGAATATGTGTCTTGATTGCTGGTTTTTACGATTCTGACAGAATCTTAAAGATGGCATCCGTTTCTATGTCTCGAGATAGAGGCGTAGTTCAACCGCCCTTAGATTTGCGGGCTATCGGTCAAATGGGAATGGCTAAAAAAGCCGACGCCTGGGACTGCTGTCCGCCCTCAACAGAAAAGAAACAGCAGAAAGAAGCGCCCAGTTTTAGCAGTAGAACGTTCCATCCGCCCGTAGACTTGAAGTCCCTAGGACTGATAGGCGCCAATAAGAAAGTTGAGACGTGGGACTGCTGTCCGAGCTCTCTCGATAAGAAGCAGCAGGCTTCTAAAGAGGTGCCTGCTTTTAAAGTTTCCACATGGAATTATGAAGATAGAAGTTTATTTTCTGGAGATTCAGCCAAAACGACTGTACCGAGCCAGAAATATGAAGAGGTGACTCATAGTACTATGGGTAAAAATAGAAAAAAGCTCGGAAAGAGAAATTCAAATGCTTCGGATGCGACTACTACAGAGCTGTCGCAGGAGCAGGAAATTCCTCATGCGAAAGATAAGAAACAAATCGAAAAAGAGCAAACAGATGGACGAAACATGTGGAATGACGTGTTTACAAGAAACGGAATTAAAGTTTTAGGGGTCAAGATCAACGTCAAGCAATCTTCACAGGGTCACTCCAGTGACTCGAGTGATACAGTCAAACCAATTGTTGCAGAAAAAACAGTCATAGTGCAAGATACGACACGGGAAAAACACAATAAACTCTTAGATGTCCCAAAAAAACTATCCAATTTGTTTAACGGAAGCAGCAATAAAACACACAGTAATGTGAATGCTCACGCCGTCAGTAGCAGTAAAAAACACATAAAAACGAAATGTCATTCGCATCAGTCACCCAACAGTGAAGAGGATACTTCGTCAACCACCACAGAGAGTTCAAATAATGACGAAGGGGATAAAGAAAATGATAATTCTACTTCTTCATCTAATAAGAGTGGCAGCAGTAAAAAGAGTCCGCCGACTGTTGTCAATAAAAAGGCCAAATGCCCCGTTCAGTACAAAGACAGTTATGAGGGAGACGGAGAAGACGAGGAATACGATCACAAGACACACAACGGTCAAAGCCAGGGATCCAATCGCACGGAACCCAATCAGAGATGGACCAAAAACAGAGAAAATGTCACGGCTTCCGTTTCTTCAAAAGCCAACCCCGAATCAGAAAAGCAGAAGTCTAATCAGGACCCTATCAAAATTAGTATTGTTAATCAGAGCGCCCAGGAAACCGTTTCCGCTGCGACGAAAAGCAAAAAAGACAACTTTAAAAATAACACGAAAAAAGAAAAGCAACTCCTATCTAAGAAACGATCCGTCGACAAAAGCTTCGTTTTCGGAGCAAAAATCGATTCGACCAATACGAATGCTTCTCATTCCTTGACTGGAATCAACATCCCAAGAAATTCGGCTAGCACACCGCCGGCAATCACCACAGTTTGGGAAAACAAAGCATCGTTCAGTGATGTCGTCGCCAGAACTGACAATTCACTATTTTCCAACAACTTTATGACTCATCCAAAGGAGCCTGAAATCAGAAAAGTCGATATGAAACCGACGGCCTCAGCTCAGGCTTTGATTAATTCGTCACAGCCTGTGCAGTCTTCAAACCCGAGCTTCTACTCCAATATAGATATCAAAAAGCCCGAGTCGTCTCAATCGAAGGCCACACCTGACCTGGGACCGATTGGCTCCAACTACTATGCCAAGAAATCGCCGACGTCTTGGATGGACGCCAGGCCAGAAAATCAGACTCGTCAATACAGCATTCCGAATGCTCCACCGCCAATTAAAAAACCTGTGCCTCAGAAGACACCCGATGAATTGCGCATGATTAATCGAACAAACAATAACAATAACAGCTTTTTCTTAAATTCAAATTCATATTTCAGCTCAAATAGTTTGTCTGATATGGCAGCTGCCAGAAGTCAACTATCTATGAATGATCATGTTGCAAATGCTGCTTCGAACAATTACGGTACCTCGTCAAATAACAACAATGCCGCAATGAGTGCAATGCAAAACATGAATACGAACAATGCTAATATAATGCAACAGAGTATGAGAAACAGTCACATGGATAGTGCGATGATTATGACTCAGAACAGCTTAGAAGCTTTGAGAGATTCGATAGATCCAAATCCGTACGCACCTATGAATACTAATTCGCCCATGTCTGGAATTCTGCTCGATCTGACTTCCAATTCTGGTCTGCTTGATTTGAATGCAGCGAACAGGATGTCTTCGATCGGTGAAAATTCTCCACTGACAGGAATGGAAGCTTTCGATTCTCCCATGCCTTGGAATAATAACTCTGGAGGTTTGGGTCTTGAAATGGGAAACCCGAACGCTATGGTAGTCAACTCACCAAATTCCAGCTTGTTTGATATGGCTTATGGCACTATGAATATCTATTCAGGTTTGTTAATATATTTTTTATTTGTTCTGCCATAGAATTGGTAGTTAGATGCGCTTATATTTGATCTATGCCATCTCGTGCGGGGGTTTACATTATTATTTTTGTCATAGATAACAAACTTGGATGGGGCACCGCTTCTAACCTCTGGGATCAATCGTCGCTGAGTTGTGCGGTGTTGTCCTCTGCCAATACGATGTCGCTAGATGCCAATAACATGACGAACCCCACATCTGGAATGCAAATGCAAGGATCTAACTCAGGGAATATGAGTGAGTGATAACTGTCCGAGCTTATTAACATTTGTTTGCATAATATAGAATTTCATGGTGTTCCTCAAAGATTTTTCCAGTTTCCAGTTGTATTGGAAGCAACTTTCCCTCTAATTTTTCTATTGTGTGTTTTTATATTACGGTCCGCAACCGTCTACTTTCTGTATTTAAGCGAAAATAAAATTTGGTAAAAAAAACTTCTTTTTAAAATATCTCTCTGTGTGGCCTGCGAGTGATAGCGAGCGCTACAGATAGATGATAAGCAACTTTTTGTAGCCTAAACTAGATGATATGAATACTGTTTACATGCGTTTCTAACAGGACGGCGCTACATGCCACGATTTATTGAAAGTATTATTCACGAATTTCGAGCGTCCCTATTGAAAGACCCTATATATATGGAAATTATTTATTGTGGAAATATTTTTTAATTGCAGTGCAAAGTGAAGGGGGCCCCGGTCCTGCTGAGTGGTTAATGTGGGGTGGATATGGAAGCGGTGGATCAACTGGAAACATTTCAGGAGGAGTCAGCGGAACTGGAACAGGAGTCTGCGGATCTGCAGTCGGGGGAGGACTGGGTGCCATCGGCAGCGCTCCCTCGCGACCTCCTCCGGGACTTGCTCCCCCGCACACCCACTCTAATTCACACACGCAATCGCAGGCTCATCAGCACTCACACACGCAGGCCAGGCCTCAGCAACTTCATCACGGTGTCGGTCACCATCAGCAGAATCTGCAGCCAACACAGTCGCAGTTTATTCAGTCACAACAGCAGCCTGCCGCTCAGGTGAGGGAATCTATTGCCTTGATATGCCAATATCCATTGATTACGAAGTGAAACCACTTCACCCTCAATATCTTATGCTAGCATCTATTATCGAAGCTTGGTATACAGTCTTAGGCTGGTGCCATGAGCCGTAAAGCATCGCTGAAAGAATGCAAAGGTTGATTACATGGCATTTAGTTTTGACTGAGCTGCATGTGCCAGTGGCTATAAATATTCTTAAGTGAAAAGTGAGCTTCTTTTTTCCACCTGCGTCTGGGACAGGCTTAGCGATAGCAAAACTATTGTTAGATCTTATTTTAAAATTTACTGTCTACATTTTTTTCACAGATAACACGCAATTACGATCCGTTCCACTCGCTGAGTTCCATCTGGTCGCCGAGGTCACCCTTAGAACCGTGGGCCAATCACCAGAATCGAGACGCCAACCCCAATCAAGAGCACGGAAACCATGGTCACTCCAACCAATACCAATAAATGGTCCCATACTATAAAAACATACATCACAATTTTGCATGAACCACTGTGCTTACCCAATTTATTAAAATTATATCATTCGGTATGATCAAATTTAGTTTGAAACTTATTGAAGTCTCTTGCAACCTAGAAACTTTTTTTTTTTTGAATTAATCAAGCAAGCTACTCAACATACGTGTTCCAAAACTGTTATCATTGGAAAGATTACAGAAGAAGTGAGTAGAGTGAGAAAGAATGAATGCCTTTTGATATAAGGCAATATTGGGGATTTAAACCTATAGCTAACTGAAGGTCTTGAGTTTTTTGTACCTTTCTTTCAAACTATTATTATATTCTATTTTTACTTTCTTACCTGTGAGGCTATATTAATTGATAGATATCACTTCCAAAATTGTGAGTTTCCTATATTCGTTCTTTTATTATCCCACATCCTCTATCATACAGAATCCTGGAGACTTCATCTATTAATTTTCAATCATCTGATAATAGCATGTATTTATCTTTTAATTTGACTCACATGTGAGATAACAAAAAGTAATTAAAAATAATTTCATAATTTTTATCAGACAATATTTTGAGATATAACTGTTTCTTTGATTGAGTATCCACAGTGGTTTCTTGATAAGTTGGTGGACTGGAATATAATACTTTATGGTTTTTTTTTGTAATTTGGAAATAGTGAATCCATGGTGTTGTGTGTATAGAAATTCCACATTATAAAAATTCATTCAATTTTACATTTGATTGAATGTATGTATTATAATTAATTGAATGCAGAGCTTGTTTGTTTCAGAGCAAAAACACGGAGACTTTGAATTTCTATGACAGTCAAAACACGGTGGATTTCTTTATAATTCCCAATTATTAAAAAAAAACTGTAACATGTCGTACAACTTGTCTAATGTAGCTCTAAAGACATTTTCTCGAAGATGACTGAACGAATTGATCAGCATAGCCAAGCCGGCATCGGTGTATAGATTTGTAAATATCTTATTATATTGAGAATCATTTTTTTAAACGGATTCCACTACGGTAAAAGATGACAATTTGTAACTTTTTAGAGACTTGATTGTGCCAAAAAGAAGTAATTCTCTTCAATACGAACTTAGATTGTTTAATAGTTTATTTAGTTTGACTTATACTGTGTTCAAAAAGTACCTGAATAATATTTTTATACTTATTCGCGTCCTGAAATTATGACTCGTATAGGATGCTATAAGATTTATCCTTTTTGTTTTTAATTAATTCGTAACCCAACTTATAAATTAATTATTGAGAGTATTCAGTATCGCGATTGTAAATTGGACTTTAATGTACCTAAATTGATACATTTTTCTAAAACGAAAACAAAATGTACATATCTATTGAAACCAAATTTGATGTCTTAGCATAAAAAAACCAAATAGAAGTCGATTATATTTTGAACAAACTTTTAATTTACTTTGATTAAATTTGTTTGTTTTGCTTGTCTGATTGTTCACTTTATTAATATTTAATTTAACTATTTCTTATCTAGCGTTTATTTTGTCTCAATGCACGATCATTGAAATATGGAAAATATCCATACCTTCTAAATATTTATTAGTATCTGAAATTGTTATGTATGAAAATCTATACACCGGTGCGACAGTCGCTTCTAACTCAACTCTGAAAGTTTATTTGACAGGTCACTTGCAATCTGTCAATATTATTTATTTATTTATTAAACATAAGGAATCGAATTTATATCTGCGAGTTAAATTCTTTTGTAAAAATACTGTCTCGAGTTTTACAGCAGTGACATATCTCCAATTCAATGAATAAGATTTAGTTTTTCTCTTAGGGAGAATGAATCTCTATTTATTTATCACTTTTATAAAGAAATTATTTCTTGACTGTTCTATTACATTTATTTTGCCATTACATTGAAAACAATGCATTTCTCACTGCTTTGTTCTATTTAAATAATCTCTAGGATTATTTATGTTACTAGTGATCAATTCAAGGAGAAAAGATATAAAGCGATCATTCTTAAGATGTCAACTGTTAAATTTAAAAAGTCTTCATTATTTGATATTCGAATTGGCTAAGCAACTCCAAATAGGATGACTTATGCTTCACATCTGTGTACCTTCAGTCAGAGATGGTTTTGGAAAACTGACCGACGGATCGGGTGTATGAGGAATAATAATTCCCACCAGCCGACATGGCGAAATGAAATCTAACGTTTGCAATGATTTGACAAGTTATTGGGAAACAAATATTGTGTAAGAAAAACATTTTTGTAAATTTGAATCATCAAAAAAACATAGAATGAATACTGAAGTTCATTTTTTTATTATAATCTATCATTATTTCATTGTTGCAATTTAATTATCATTTCTCCACATGTAACACATTTTTTTTTCATTCATATTGAATTTTATTAAAAATCTATCTGTTTGGTGATTATTTATGTAATATGAAACAGTCAAGGAATAAATTATTGCTGTAAGTGTCAAAAGTTATATGCGAGGGGTTGAATACATTTTTTTTCACCCAATGACTTATGTGCCATATATTAAAACATTTGAAAAATAATTGACCAAAAGTTTTCCTGTGGTGTCCTCCCGTCGGTGGAAATTTATTTTTTGTTCAGTATTCGATCCCTCTTATTACTTGAAGTCGCCGAAAGCTAATAATTGAATTAATCCCATCCCGATCACGTTTTCCTTTTTGTTGCTGATCTTTTTTTTAGGATGTCGTAAATACCTGTGTAAATTTAAGAAATTGTGTGTTCTTATCGACCATTTGAATTTTCCATGATCTCAAGTTTTTTTGTTTAAATATTTATTGTAAAACTTAAAAACATTTTGCTATACAGCAAACACAAAAAAAAACAGTTAACTGAGTTTATGACGAGTCTTTTTATTTTTTATCAATTTCACTCTCGGATATTTTTCAGGTAAATAATATCTGATTGAATCATTGTTTCATATTTTGATAACTCGATTTTTCAATTGTAACTAACTATTCGTTTAGTTTAGTTTCAGAACGACAGTTTCAAATATTTTGTTTTATCAGCCGAGCTTAACTAATAAAATTTGACAGGCGTTTTATCAACTATTTTATGTATTATCCAATTTTAGATTTTGATTTATGATTTTATCAATAATATACTTACCGTAAACAAGTATTTTTGATGACTGATTTTGTAATACATCATATTTCATTAAAACTCCATAGGCGATGAATGCTTGAATTGGTGATTAGGTAAAAGGGAGCCAAAGACAACTAAAGCAAATTTCACCTTTAAATAAATCTTATTTTTGATCTATTATGACCCATGCCTCTGTGTTGATATGGGACTATATTTAACCATCTTGCTTATTGTTTGTTGATTTTTTATATGCCGATTATGGGATTGAAAAGAAGAACAGCAAAATAAAATTACTGTAATCGTTCTGGCACTTCTTTATAGCTATAAAATATATGTAAAACATATATTTTTTAACTGAAATAGGATTACATATTCTTAATTTGGCTTGTCTCTCAAATACATGTTCGTATTATATCATCTGAAAGAAATCAAATAGACAATTTCAAGTAACACATTAACTCTCTTTTATTTACTATCACCAAATCAAATTCATAAAGTCTTCGTATTTTGAATAACTTTGTAAATATTTGAAATTTCTTTCTTCTACATTACATGTAACATAGTTTAATTTTTTGATATTATTTTTATACATCCATTGCTTTTTTATATACATCTTTCTTTATTTCTATGCGTTATTATTTAAACTGTAATTCGCCAAAATCACAAAGTTTCTATAAAAGGTGGACGAAGTTTTTATACGTGTGCTTTTTGCTCGCATGTAATTCGACATAATCCATCATCACAAGTTTATTAATAATTTATTAAATGTCTCCATTTAATAATGAAACTAACAAAATTTGAGGCAGTTGGATTATAAAAGCAAGTCCTCGATATAAATGCTCACTTTTAATAATGTTTTATAATAGTTGTTTTTCTTTTTGTTTATGACTTTTGAAGTCTTTTTTTTATGTATTAGCAACACTGCTGTTTTGGATTTTTCTCTACTTCCCTACGATTGATATGAAGCACACGGATGCTCTCCGGCGATCAGACACGATGATTTAAATGTGTAATATGGTTGTGTTTTCATAATATGATGTGATCATATTGATTTTAATTATAATGATTGTTGTAAAGAATGACAATTTAACTCGATATGTGAATCCTAACTTTGTTTATGTATATTGTCGGCGTTGTCAATCGCTTAAAAGAAATGGACAATGTTATTTGAATGTCAAAAATACTTCTCACTAAAGTAATTCTTGTGGAAACGTTTTCCAAATGTACTGGTCGTAGAAAAATATAAGAATGAAAAATCGATCATAAAATGGTTTCATTTCATTTATTTTTAAACACTGACTGATTAAAAAAATCCGATGGCGAAACTATGTCATTGCTTATTTATGGCATACTTTTCAATGGTGGTCTATGGATTACTTAAATGCATGTTGTAACATTAATTATTTCTTATTTTATATCAATTAACACCATTCAATAATGAAAACAATTGAGATGTTATACTTTTTTTTAAAACCATGCCTGCCCCCAATGTGGAGCATATGGCCTAATGAAAGTATTTCAACAGAAGATTTTCTATAAAAGAGCTGTTTGTTACTCCATAGCTTGACCTCTCTTTTTTCCTTAATAGGTTGGCGCTGGATTAAAATTTATGTTACGAGATTCTTTAATGAGATGGTTTGCAAATTATGAATTTGACTTTTTATTATAAAATTACCTTATGCCCTCAAGAGGTGAAGTGAGCCAACTAGTAAAACGACGATGGTGATTGATACATTGCCGCATTTACCGAATTTTCAATTTCTTGGATTTTTTTCAATAATTCTCCCTAGGTAGTTTATTGATTTGGGGAAGCGGTCCTCTTGGATTAGGTAAGCCTATGTGCAAGGTAATCAAAACAAACTTGCACATAGGCATTACATTAGGATAAATAAGTTGCCTAGAGGGCTTTAATTGTTTTTTATAGAGTAAGTTATGTACCACCGTTGCATTATAACCGTCATTAAGCGCAATGTGTTTGATAGTTTTAAGTTCATCAAAGTAATCTGAATTTTTATTACCTTGAAAATAAATTTTCTGATGATCCTTAGTAAAATGATGATGCTCTTAAATTTTATTTATTTTCATATACATATATCAAGAAATATACAAATACAATTCAATTTATAAACCATATCTATGAGAACGGAGTGTAATTAGATGAACACACATTTTTACTCGGAGCCAGTATGGTCAACTTATAGTATGCCCAAAAGTTGTGACTTACTTTAGGCATATCAATGGAAAAACCACTGCATCATACATATATGGATTGAGGGATATGAAATACATATTTTTAAACCAACTTTTCCATGTCCATTAAAACTATAAATCTGCTACAATTCATAGGGACATACAGAAAAAAATCAAATGTCATATTGCACGTGATCTAACATTACCTCGCATCCCACAATTGGACAACAATAAGTTTTAGTCGATATTCAGCTTCACAGTGAAAAAATACATGATCTGACAAAATTTCACATCACAAAAATATTTTTAGCCATTTGTTTCCTACATAAAATTTAAAATAACTTAGATAATTTCACGTATTGTGCTACTAACTGTGACACGTGTTTCGAAAACGAATATTAAAATTATTCATACTTAAACATGCTTTGTGAAAATAAGATTGTCTGAGGATATCTCTGAAAGAGGCGAAACATGTGTCACAGTTAGTAGTAAAATACGTGGAATAATCTAAGTTATTTAAAATTTTATATTAAAATGAACTTCCACAAAGTTACTGCCGAATCCATCGAAAGTATTTGTTTTCCAACTTGAAACATTACAATCAATTGATTTTATTGTTCTTTTGGTAAATGCAATATTTATTTTTTCCACATAAACAGAGCAAATATAATATTATTGAATTAAAATTATATTTGGTTAACGATAGACAATCTTTTTAATGATGAAATACGGAATTTATGCAACAATAAGTATAGATTTTCTTTTCTGTCATGTGGAAGACAATATATTGTTTTATCATGAGCGATAAACTAAGTAATGGACCACTAATTTTGCCATACACTTCGGTGATTTTGCATAAAGAAATATTATTTACATTCAAATCAAAATTAATATCTTATTTATGTCTTTTCACTTATGAGAGTAAATAATTTATTTAGAAATTTTCTAGCAATCGCAAGTTAGTATCTATATTTGGTGGAATAATCTTTGGGAGACACCACTAGACCTCTGCCTTTGCGGGCCCCTCTGTACACTGTTTCTACAATGTCGATCATTTCTTGTTTATCTTCAAGTGTCCAATTGATTTTATTGTTGTTTCCAGTTCCCAAATCAATCATTATGTGTTTGTTTCTGAAGAAAAACATGACAGTGCAGGGATCGTATAATTCATACCTGAAAATATATAAATGAAAATATAGTACTGCGTAACTGGATGGGTTTATTTAAGCTAAATTGATTTAATTAATTCATACATTTTTAAACCTTCATCTACTGAGCCACAAAAACTGTTTCCCCACACCCAAAATTTTAGCTTAAACTTTTCAATTGGTTTGGCAATGATTTTTCAAATTAAATAAATTATTTATTTTTATTGAAACTTCTCATTTTATTAAATCCACCAGTGTGCGGGTCAGATACTAACCCACGGAAGCTTTTTCCCCTCCTCCTTTACAAGTTACGCCCACTGTGACACAAAAGTGGGCGTAACTTGACTCAGTGACCCAAAAGCTAGTACCTATAAAAAAAAAAAACAGTTTTGAAACCTAGGTTGAATGCTAAAACCCATCGGTTGTGGTTAGCGCTCAAACTCCTGACACTTCTCAAAAAAGTTTGCCATCACTGTTAAAGAGATTGAATCCATGTTATATGGTAAAAATCAGGGGTGTATATTCAGGGTGTGCAAGTCGTGCGCCGCTCGCCCGTCAAGAAGACGATCATGAAGCGATATATTTAAGATGTATTTGCAAGCGGCAGTGAATCGTATATGCAATCACTCAAGGCGTTCAATACGATTGCCGCTCGCCTCGTGATCCCGTACAGTTGCATACATTTGAACCGTCTGCGCAGGCGTCGCGTCAAAGTCATGTTTTTGTTTGAAATTTCAAGGACCCAGGACGATCTCTTTCATTCTAGCTCACACGAATTGTATTGGTTGCAAACTCATAGCGTTTTTAGGCGTGCACTAACTCCCAATAAGAAGGTATCGAAGTACACAAGGCCAGACTGTGTAGCAGTGGCGGTTCCTGACCTGAAATCTTGGGTGGGCTAGAGAAAAGCATATTTCCACTTCACTTTATACATTAATCTACAAGCAAATTAACAAATATTACGATACTACTGCAATGCATAAATTTTTATATAATAAAATCAATGCTAATATAACTAAGAAATAATAGAATAATAACACGGAATCCTTAAATTCGTCTCTTTCAAAGTGAAATAACAAGTACCTACTAAAAGCAGTATAGAACTGTCACTTGCTGTCACTGAAAGTCAATACCTGTCACTTTCATACAATACAACGATATTGGTTTTGTGTTTCAATGCATAAGTATGCGTAATGGGCTGAATCAGATCAGCCCCCAACGATCAACAGAAACTTGACAGATTGAAACACTATCCTTTGTGTTCGATGACGTTTCCGTACATACAAATACAAAAAAAATCTAATCGTGCTTGATTGCGCCCCAGTGTAAAGAAATATTGCATGATATTGTCTGTGGTTATGGACTTGAACGGATTTAGCCCCTGAGTGGTGTTGCCAGTGACGTAACGTTCCTGTTCCCTGTGAAGTATTTATAGGGTTATTGTTTTTTTATGCCGGCTCAGTTTAAAATTGTAATACAAAACACAATCGAGAATATGATTGTAGGTAGACGTAACATTGTCTTATATTGACAGAGGAAAATTAAAACAAAGATATTATATTCATTTGGGAAAGGTAAGTTACGCTTATAAATGTATTTATTTTGTTCAGCGGCCGAATTGTTGTTGATTTTTATTCAGCCATCTAATGTTTTGGGTGAAAAATGCAGGTCGGGCTTAGCCCACCTAGCCCAGTACCTAGAACCGCCACTGCTGTGTAGTCTAAATTTAATTTATGTAGAACAAAAGGTTGCTCGTTGAATTAAAACAGAAAGGCACGTTTTACGATAGTGTAATAGAAAAATTCATGTCGCGAAGAAAACACAAGAAGAATTGTACAAATAAATAAAAATAAAATTCATGTCAAAAAAATCGTCTTTTTTGAAAAAAATACGTCATTTACACTTTACAGCACACCTTACATCAACACCCACCGTACGCCACTGGTAAAAATATAAGTTCTGAAAAAATTGTAGGAATTTCTTTATAGTTCCGACTGTAACATGAAGCTGAAATATCCTCAGTCCTATATAATTCTTGTAAAAACAAAATCTTTTATCGATGCCTCATTATAATGAAGTTCTATCTAGTGCCCATTCAATAAATCTATGTTATTTATAAACTTTTGCTAGGTTTGCACTCGAGTAGTCAACATCATATTCTTCGGCTGCAATGTATGCAGGTTTGAATTACAGAACAGATTTTTAAAATTTTATTTCAAAGGATTGGTTGTCTGTGACGAAAGAGAAAGTGTGATTAGCTAACCGTTATTCTTGTCCTTTCCTTATATCTTTACATACATCAAAATGAGAGGTTGAGCGACTGAGAAACAAGTAGTTTTTAGTAGAATAACTTCTGTTGAAGTAATCTCTACTAGGAGTATGTATGTTCCAAATTAGAAGCGGACATGGCTACAAAAAAAGACTAATGATTAGAACTGCAACTTACATTTTGTTAAAGTCTGGTACTTCAGTAATATCAACCAAATAAATTACTGCAAAGTTTTTTACTTTTTCTGCAATACTATAAAGAACTTCATCCATTTTCATACAAGTGGGGTCCCAGTCGTGACCAAATCGTATAACCTAAAAGAAACATCAACAATATTATTTATCTGTTAAAAAGAAATTGTTTGATTGTTTCCAAGTAAGAATCAAAATAAACGATCCATTCGTTCATGAAAAGCTTACATGGAAAATATTATTGTGAATTGGACAAAAGATAGGTTAACCAAATTCATTTTTATCAAATTACTTATTTCTTCCATATTTAACATCAGTCTTTACGTACCACTACTCTGTCTTCTTCAGATAAAATTGCTTGGTCGACTTGCCATCCATTGTGTAAATGTCCAAGCATATAAGACATGATGGATAATTAGTGAAGCTTTCTATTTTAAACAATACAAAAGTCGACGTTTGTTGTCGTTTTGAGAACCACAGATAATAATAAAAGCATTTGACAGCTCATTAGCATAGACCAGGGATGGGCATACATGAGGTCAACGAGAGCCACATTCTGCATTTTCATATATTTAAAGAGACACACCATAGTCAAGTCATCACCAAGTATTAAATAAACAAATTTAAATTTAATAAAGTTTCCACACAAACCTTAATTGCTACATAAAGTATTTTTTTTTATCAAGAGATAATATTGGGTGCGGCATCGCATTTGCCCACGTCTGGCCAGTGGCGGATCCAGAAATTGTCCCAAGAGGGGGCCACTCAATTAGAAAATAAACATGACTAGCTGTAAGCCCGTTGACCTCAACGGGGGGATATTTGTTGCATTTTTAAGTATGTAGTCAGAAAATTACAAACCTATTTATTGAATAAGCTAGAAATTCTAAAAATAAAATAAATATATCTCGTGCCATATATCGACAGCCCTGCCCTGTAGTATTTAAATTGTAAATTATTGAATTTTTGAAATAATGTTTAAGTTTGCTAACAATCATTTTTCGTAGTAGCAGAAATTTCGTAAATTATTGAATTCTTGGAATAATGTTTAAGTTTGCTAACAACTATTTTTCGTAGTTGCAGAAATTTAGTAAATTATTTAATTTTTGGAATAATGTTTAAGTTTGCTAACAACCATTTTTTGTAGTAGCTAGAAATTTCGTAAATTATTAAATCTTTGGAATAATGTTCAAGTTTGCTAACAATCATTTTTCACAGTAGTAGAAATCGACCTCGGCGCATATATCGACAGCCCTGCCGTTTTTAAATTGTAAATTATTAAATTTTTGGAATAATGTTCAAGTTTGCTAACAATCGTTTTTCGTAGAAGAAGAAAAGGGTAACCGAAGACATCAGTACGGACACATTTGTGGTTTGTGATTTGTGAAAAGTGAAAAGTCAAAAGTGATTATTTTATCGACTATTAATATATAGATTTTATATTAAAATGAACTTCCACAAAGTTACCGATGAATCCATCGAAAGCATAAACAATTAGAGAAAAAATGATTGAAATTATGCAATAAAAATGGTGGGTCAGTTCACTTTTTCCCATCATCCTAACTTGGCTCACTTTGCCGTATTTTAATCTCGTTGACCCAAATCTATCAAACTATTTCGCTTACTTTATTTATATTAGTATTTGAGCATAAATTTGGGTGGCAATTAACATATTTGATTAATAGAAAAAATATTACAACCTATATTTATAGTCTATATTTTTGCGATAACAAAATCCGCAAAAAAGCAGCTGCGTACAGGGCATGCTCGATAAATTTGGTGACTCGGGCAAAGGGTTAATTTTTATAAGAGGTAGTTCTTTTAATCTATAAATATATATTTAATGTTTTTTTTTTATAATGATATGTAAAGTAATACAGAAATGTATTATTATGAACCGAAACTGTTTCATAATTTTATTTTAGTAAATCTAATTTTCAATTTTGAGATAACAAATTGCAGATGAACAATGCGGACGGTCCTTGACCCTCTTTGACACATAGAAAAATTGTGAGCAATTCACATTAAAAAAAAATCTAGTCATTTTGTTCAGTTTTAATGTTCTAATCTATTTTGTAAGCAGTAGTGGAGTGCCAATACACTAACAAGGGGCTTGCTTAATGTTAAGACCTAATGAACAGATAACAATATGCAATATGCCGTTAAAATAATTAAGATTGAAAGCTGAATATTTACAGATGCTCACAAATTAGATGGCAACAATGAAGATTTCCAAGATTGACACAGAAATAAGTGATATTTTTTTCGTTTCGATTTCATGTTTCAAACATTATACTTAAACCATTGTAGATAATATAATAATAAAAAATATTTAAATACAAAAAAAATCCAGAAACACCAAATGTATGTACATCACTGCATTTCGTTTTTAAATATTTGTATTTACCTTAAATATTTCAAAGCTTAACTTTATTTTTATTAAATTTACTTTGAACAAAGAGCCCCAAAATTTTTCGCTGCTCCTGCTCAGGACAAAATGCCGTTGCTCCACTGCTCTCTACTTCAGCACCGAGCTTGGTAACTGAGTAACAAGCAGTTCTTCTATAAAATCTACTGTTGAGATAAACCCTATTAGGAGTCCATATGCTCCATATTGGTAGCGGACATGGTAAAAAACATGGTTACTCAGTTGTTGCACCTTTTTTTTCTTAAAAATAGTATTGATAGAATGAATAAGGCTAGGACAAGACTATTGGTCAGCTAATCGCTCAAAAAATGAAAAAAATGATTTTCGTACTAGGAGTTGAATACGTGAGATACGTCACGGAAGCCAACGAAGTTGACCACTGCACTATGGACACAAAAAAAATGGCTCAACATATATTTCTCCATCTGATTTCTCGCCTTTAGTAATTGCATTAATATTATTAGTATTGTCGATTGCCGGTGCATAGTGCAACTTGAATAATATTTGAATCATTATATTTTTGTACTCTTCCATATACAATGTGTTTTGCCACTCAACATTATCGTTTCAACTTACAAAATCTATATTCTGGCCACCTTACTTATTTGTCAGCGACATGTTTTCACGTTAATAATAAAAAAAAATATTACATAATTATTTACGCAAAAACTGACTTAGAAGACAATTGAAAGATAACAAATTTTTCTTTTAAAAGAAAAGTAAATAACATCTAAGACATAACTAAATAAAAATCACCATGTCATGCAATAGGATATGACCTTAGTGGGGTGTTTTAAATTCTCGATACACACTCACTATATTTATGATTTATTGAAAAAAAAATATGTTAGACATAATATATATTATAGAAATAAATGTGTACATATTCAAATATTGTAAAAAGTATTTTACCCAATCTATAACGGCTATACAATAATGTACCTATATAATGTAATATTTAGAGAGAAAACATTTTATAAAGACAATCAATAGACTTTTAAGATGACAACAATTTTGAATACAAAAACAGTTGGGTGATTGGAATTTTCCATAAAAGATTTTTTTTCATGAATAATTTCAAGATTTCTGCGCCAGTGTTTTCTATGTATTTCAATTTTCATTCAAAAAGTTCTTAGGTATAAAATTATATTATTATTTTGCCAAATTTTTCGAATACTATTGAACAAATTATTGTTTTTCACCATATAAGTTATATAAAGAGAATGCACAAGTAATTGATAAAGACAACTCTCTAAGAGGGTTATTTGTAGTTTGTTTCCTGTTTTTAAATACCACAGAGTTGGATTCACTCCATTGAAAAAAAACAGAATGAAAAATTTGCTAAAACCATGACAATAAATGTGATGTATTGATTGAATTGGCATTTAATTGGTAGAACTCAATTGTAACAAAGTAAAAATAGTAACGTATTTAGTTCTACGGTTTTTATAATATTAATTAATAGCTATTTCGGCTTGCGACATTGTCAGAACTATGATGTGTGATGTGAAATGCGATATAATCTAGAATTTTTTAAGCCATCTTCACTCTGAATGTGGAGTTTATGATCATCAATGGCAGTATTACAACACGTGTTACGATACGCGGTATATTACATTCAAAAGGAACCTAAGAAAGAGACAAACAGCTGATAGTTTACAAGAAAAAAAAAACAATTTTCAAAGCAAGATAATAATAAAATTTTGCGAAGACTGATTTTCAACATTAAAAATGTCAAGAAAAATGTTGGAACACCGTTCCAACGCGTTACACGAGTCACTTTCTGTAACTAATGTAAAAAAAGGATTGGGTGTATATTATAATTTTTTATATAGCTAATGATAAGAAGTAATAATATTTTTCTTGAACCACCTTCTAAGCTTTGTGTGATTTACAGTTTAATCTCTCGTATAACATTAAACACCTCTATCTGCGTATTTTATATTAAGTGTGCAGTGGCAGTGGCAGTAGAATGTTTCACTTTCATAAGATACTAGATGGATTAATTGAAATGTTTTTAACTCAAATCTATTCTGCAATCTTTCCAACTTTTTAGTTTCAAATAGTCATCATTCTAACAGAAGTTGGCAAGTAACAAAACTGACAAAAATAAATTAAGTGTACAAAGACATTCTTTGATATAAATTCTTTGTCTGGAATATCTCAGTTAGTACATTGATTACATCAGTTTGCCAAAAAAGAATTTGTTTTTATTGACAATTATTATTAATGCTGATTTAAAGGCAGGCAATTGTCCCTGTCTACTCATTTGTGTCAGAGCGGCATTTATGCATCTTTATTTTGATGTTATAATTATTTTTGGAACATAAAATATCGACGCTAGAGGCTCAATCATAAAAGTTGAAATTTTTTCGTTCGCTGTTTACTCAGAACTATCAATCTGTTACTTACAAACTTCAGCCAGAACAGTGACGAATAGATTCAGTAAGACCATTTATTTCAAGAGGCAGCAAATCTGTTGAGGGTGTATGATATTTAATCACTTGAGCAGTTCTTCGAGTCGTAATGAAATATGTTGGAATTGATCGGCAGACTGTGTTGCGGATTTAAAATGAACTGTACATAATTATTGAAATTAACAAAAGGTTGAGAAAAATAATTACGTCCTGTCACTGAAAAATAAAGTCACAAAAATCCTAGCAGCGGCTATATGACTATTATCTGGATGTCTGATGTAAAAAGTACAACAGTCTACTGAGAAATTTACTCGCCGCACAAAGTGAACTCCAAAATATGGAGACAGCCAATAATGCAACATACGGCAATGATAGTTCGATTTTTGATTGGTCGGATTATGGAGTGTTTTTCGGAATGCTCATTACATCAGCATTAATTGGGGTGTATTTCGGATGTTTCGGCAGCAAACAGAAGACCACTGCAGAATACCTTCTCGCTGGAAAGAGTATGCAAGCTCTGCCAGTCGGGCTGTCGCTGGTTGCTAGGTAACAATACTCAAAACTTTTAACACTTTCTCTTCTTATTAAAATATGCTTACATCCATACTAAGAAATTCTAATATCTTAAAAGTGTTTGAATATGAGAAATAGTTTATAAGCACCTCTTCAAGTTCAGTTTGATGTGTGCTCATGCCATTTCGACTGTGTTGAGATTTCCCCCTCGCAAACGAAAGCACATTTTCACTCGTGAAAATATCATGTTTACTTGTACCTAATGAATGTTATTAATTTTTTAAATCTCAATGTGTATATACAAAAAACTTCTGCAATACAATCTAGTTTATACCGTATAGTTAATTTGCTTTCAATGCGTTATCATTTTATGATATCCCCTGTGACATGCTCGGAGATTATTGCTGCTCTTTCCATAAGTAAGATTTGAAACACGATGACTGCGAATAAAAGATCATGTTACAGTTAACCTTTATCAGGGAATAGTGAAAAGTCGGCAACTGAGTAACAAGTGGTTCTCGATGAAACACTTCTATCGAGATAAACTCCATTTGGAGTGCATATGCTCCACATTAGGAACAGACATGGTTAAAAAATATATATTCTGTTATTAAAATTTGTCAAAAAAATATTTTTGTTTATAAAAAACGTTAGTTCAGCAGATTTTCAAAGGATATCCTAGAACGACGATAAAACAAATACTCTCACGGATGTCATAGTTTTTTTTTGATTCTTCTATGATAAATTGATCTTTTGAATTGCTTACAAAGTTTTTAAATAATTATATATCGAGGGTTTAAAGTCTACACTATCTACAAAAGTAACTTTTCAGGAGAGCCAAAAAACGCTTTTTATTATTTTGTAACTTTACAAAGTAGATGCTAATTTAAAACCTAATGTTCATATTTTATATTTTTTTTTGTGGATTGTTTGTTTATATTGCTTATGGTGAATTAGAGGAAGTAACATTTTAAAAACATCAAAAAAGATAACTTTTTATAGTTAACATTAAACTTCACTGGTGGTTTAAAAAGAAACTAGAAAAAAATGACAAAATGTTGTTTGACTTTCATGTAGCCGAGAATGAAAAATAAAGTAATCAAACAAAAAACGCAAAACACTTTTTTGTAGATAACGTTGTTTGACTTTAAGCACTCGATATTGTGTCATTGATGAAAGAAAATTGGAAACAATTATGGCACTTTTTCCTTGCAGTCATATTTCAGGATTAACGCTGATCGGCGTCCCATCTGAAGTGTATTTAAGTGGTATTGCATACTGGCTCGTTGTTCCAACAGCGTTTTTCATCTGCGTAGTTGTTTCCTACGTCTTCATTCCAGTCTTCTTCAACCTCAACATAACAAGTACATGCGAGGTAATTTATATTTTGAGCTAATCAAACTTTACGTAATGCACGTGAGTGACTCTGTTTTCAACATTTTCCTGATAGTATTCGTGATTAATTTGTAAGAATTAAGTCATCACAGATATCCATGAATTGATTGAAAAATTAATTTATAAAACTAGCCGTACTAGATTTCGAACTGAAGCTAACAAAATTAATCACTTGACTGTGGACAAATTTAAAGTTACCATATTTTAAATGTCTTTCAGAAACAATAATAACACTATGGTTTTTTTTAACATCTCGTCTTTAATTATTTCGTGTTTTTAAAACTGCTAACTTTTCTTTATTTACATGCAAATCTAATAACTTTTCAAATCACAAACTCTTTTACTCTCTTATATTTTACTCAGTTACGAGTTGTTCACACATATATTTGAATGGCCTTTTGCATTTGAACAACATCAAGGATTATTCTTTGGATTATTTATCTTGTTGATAGTATCAATCGAAATTTTAAGTTCCTTCAATGTTTTGATTTACGCCTAGTAGGGCCGGCACTAGACATTTGACCACCCCAGGCGAGATTGTATTTTTCCGCCCTAGTTATAAAATTCCCTTAGGCACTGGATAATTTGGCTGCCTATTCAGATTTACCGCTAATGGTGGTCACCTGTTCCGCTTGCACATACCGCCGGCACCATCTATTAATAGTGCTTTTTATGTTTTTAATAATTTGTTTCGACAGTACTGATGATTTATGTAATGCTAGATGATTAAAATAAACTCCTGTGGGTATTTAAGCTAATGCATGGACACCATAAGCCACATACTTTATGAGCAACTACTTTAAATGTATTTTCTTTGTTTTTTTCATTATATATTCCGGTTCCATGTATTGTCATGTCATTAACTGTTTCGATTGTGCTTTGAGTGAATATTTTTAAGCTTAAAACAACCAAAAAAACTTCATATATCAAACATACTAAAGTATAACGCAGTGACAATTTTTTTTTGTCAAACTTGCATTTGTGCCTGGAAATATTAATGAATGAAGTATTTTAAGGTACTTTGTGACAAAACTCACAGGAGTGTATACAAGTTAAACTTTTTATAATTCATCAAATAAAGTGCTTTTGTTAGAAATCCTTCGACACTTGTAATAAAATAGTTGTGGTTAGACATAGATTTTTTTTATTTATACACGTAATATAAACATCTTTAAAAAATTGCTATGCTTTTTCCCTATCTGATAAGCAGGGTCTCCAAATTATATTGGGTCTCCCAAAAACTTAATCTGCCACTAACAGTGACATTTATGAAATGAAATTAACTAAATTATCATATTTGGTTTTGTTATCTTTCAGTACATTGAGATGAGATTCTGCAGCTCTCTTCGCAAAGCTGTATCTTTTGCATACATTATGTCTTGCTTGATGTTATTATCACAGTTTATTTACATACCTTCCCTGGTTTTGACACAAGGTAAATTAAATGATTTAGGTATTGTATATGTTTGAAGTAGCAATAAAGATATATTTCAGTTGTTTATCAGTTCTGTAACATGTTGAATTCTGGTATAATATTTTTTACAGGCAACCAATTCATAAGAGTATATTTGATAAATTGGAATTTTTCAGATGTAAATATTTAGTTATTGAAATGAATATTAAAATTTCTACATATAAATACCACAAAGGCTATGTATAAATTCATTAGTTATGTTCTTGTGATGATATTTTAACTACTTGGCTATGGTTACAATAGTTCAATAACTACAAAAATGGGTGTTTAAATGATACCTCTTACACACCTAAACTACCAATGACATGCTAAGCATAGATAATAAAAATACAAATTAAATTGTATATCGTTGATATATTAACGAGTTCAAATTTTCATCTGACGAATGACTGTTGACAAAAAAAAATTAGCGAAATCAATTAACTGTTGTGTTATGGCAATATTATTATCAATATTTTGATGTATGAGTTAAAAAAGCTTTTGTTATTTGTTTTGTCAATACAGTAGGTCCTCTACTTACACTGTAAATGTGTACAGCTTAAGTTGAGGAATACATACTTAATTTTCGATATTTATTTAATGTGTAAATTTGAAACAGTTTCATTTTTTGTGATACAACAAAATGTTAAAGTAAATAACTACCTCTACCAATTTATACAGGTATTAAATAATCGTTAAACATAAGTATTTAAAAAAAATCTCATTTTTTACAGCTACCCATATCAATCTTTATGTGATTTCCGGAGCAGTATCGGCTGTTTGCATTTTTTATACAACTATTGTAAGTACCAACTGTGACACTTTATTTTAAATCAGGGGTCACCAGAGTTTTTGCGAAACAGATCAGATGAATTTTTCAAAATCATTGACGGGAAAGACAAAAAATATTGTCATTGGAATCCTATTAGAAAATTTATAAAATTAATATTTGATATATATAAAATGCTAGAATTAAATCATACAGCGATGGTATAGAAGTGACTCGTGACATATCGTCAACCTCAATATGTATAAAGCACTAACTCACTTTTGCTTATTTTGCAGAAGAGCAAAAAATATGTTATTTACTAATAATTGAATTCAATTAAGAGTTTTATCAATTTCTGTGAATGCTAAGCTATTCAATATCTATAAAATTTGTTTTTAATTGATAACTTTTCATGCTTGTATTTTGCTCATATGAAAAATAACTAAAAGTGAGAGTGTATTGTTTGTTGGGGGTGTGGATATGGCAAAAGAATAAAAATAAGTAATCGGTGTCAACTTTTCAGAGTTCAGCCTGGAATGAAAACTTTTTGTATGCGATGAGGTAATATCGTGACTAAATTAATATTTTGTTAATTTTAAATAAGAAATGAAAAAATTAACGCAGTTAAATGCTCAGTAATAAATTCAATCTAGAATATTTACAAACAATAATTTAAGAGTGGATAGAAATGCCTGTTCTTCATCTAATTTCGATTTTTTTATGTGTAGGGGGGAGTGAAAGCTGTAATTTGGACAGATTTGGTGCAGACTCTTATATCTGTAGTCGTTTGTATGGTAGTAGTGATTATCGGTACAATTAATGAAGGCGGATTCACCCAAATTATTAAAACGGCATATGACGCCGGGAAACTTGAAATGTTTAAGTAAGTTTTAATACACATAGCTCTGTATAATGTGTTACATTATTGTTGTATGCTTTATGTTGACGGCTTTTATTTAATAACAGCTTCCAACAACAAAGAAAAAATATTGTTTAAAATTGCTTTATAAACGCAAAGATTTTACAAGATACAAGTACAGATTTGTAATATACATACATTCAAATGTTACTTTTAAATGGACATTTTTACTTTTCCTCCTATACAACTTACAGCAAAGGTGTCCAACCTTTTTTGCCCTGGGATCGACTTTTCAATCTTAAGTTTTCTCGCGATCGACTTCTAGCATGATTCTTATAAGAAATTTATTTATTTAGGGTTTTTTCCCTCCTTCAAATTTAGAAATGTTTATTTTAAATGCGAAATACATATCATTAGATAGGTATGTACTTACAAAATAATTCAATTTTAATATTTTTAAATTTTTTATATTTAAATTATATATTTTTTCGAAATTCACGGAAGCTTTCGGGATCGATCAAATTTTGCTTTGGGATCGAGGTCGGTCGCGATCTACCGGTTGGTATTCCATATTATTACCGCATGACTTCCAGGAATGGAGTAAATTTTAATTTTAATTAAATACAAAACTAAAATTTATACTTTTAATTTTTACAAAATTGGAACATGTACTTACTGTAAAAAAATATTATCTGAATTGAAAATAAAGTTGAAAACCATATATTTATTTTTGAAAACACGGTTTGGTTTCCTTAAAATCAAACTTCCGATTAAAACACGGTTTTTTTGTTATTTATTTTAGCTTTGACCCGAACCCATTCCAAAGGAGCAATTTTTGGATTATGACTATTGGAACAGTTTTTCCCTGGATGGCCAATTTTGCTTTTTCTCAAGGTTGTATTCAAAGATACAAGTCAGTTCCGAAACAATCAGACGCAGTTAAGTGAGTACATTTGGTAAAGTTTCATAAATAATAATAAAAAATTATAACGGCTTTGCCACAATTTTCTCTTATTATTATTTATAATGGATTATCATAATTATCGTTAATGTAAAACAGTGACAGTGAACACCTTAAAAGTGTTTTTTTTTTTATTGTTTTTATTATAATGTAAAACATTTGAAATTTCTTACCATAATCAATAAACCCTGATTATGCAAATGAATATGACGTTTTTATTACAGGGCACTGTTTATCTGTTACGTTGGAATACTATTTTTCACTACTCTAAGCGTATATGGCGGTGTTTTACTCTTTGCGGTCTATCACAATGATGATCCAGTAGAAAAAAATGTAAGTTAGGCTAAGATTTTTTTCTGATTTTACTGTAACTTATGATAACTGTAAATTGTCGTGTCTAGCTGGATATAATTCCATAAGTATAAACGAATAGCCAGCCGCTAATAGAAATTTTTTGCTCATTAAATAGATCTCGAAAAACTCCCTCGACCTTTCATTTAAAGTAGCTGTTATTGACAACTGCTTCTCGTCAGCGAATTTTTAGCTTAGTTCTTCATACAAGGTGTACTGGATAACTAGATCACTAACTCACTATCACTTATACAGCTGCACTCTATAAAACTAGTCGGTTCCATAATTTCTGAGAATTTCTCAGAATCAAAAGATTTCTGAAGTGTAAGATTGAAACCGCTGTTACAAGTGAAGACCGCAAGCAAGTATCATTGTAAGCCCATTCTTTGTATAAAATGAACTATTAAAGCCATCTTGTAGAGAATTTCTTGACGTATTTTCTCATATATTAACATTATCGCAAAAAGTCCCCTGTCTCTTAAAAACGAGTTTATAGAAAAGGTGATCAAGGAAAAGTCATTTCGTGGTCTAATCTACAACATACAGCACGTTGAATGTTTATCCCACAAAAGTAAGATTACTGAAAAAAGATTTCTTTTCAGACATAGAAAATATTAAATTAGATGTCCTATTACAAAATTTAATAACAAACATTAATCATTTAATGTATGTAGTGAAGAGATTATTTTAACAATTATTTCGTGCTTGAAACTTTTAAATTTATTCAAAATAACAAAAATGTGACATAAAATGATATTTGCTTGAGGTCTTCGAGTGATTTATTATAAATTATGAATTCCATCACTATTTGAGTGTCGATTTAAAATTTTGGTAATATTAATAATGACGTCAATTGTATATAACCAAATATAGTAATAAATTTATGTTTTAAATTGTTTTAGCTAGTCTCTCGGCCAGATCAAATATTTCCTTTCTTCGTATTAGACCGATTGGGATATATTCCAATGTTACCGGGTTTTTTTGTAACGAGTGTATTCAGCGCAGCATTAAGGTAAAATGACTCTCTTTAACGGATGTTCAAGTCTAAACTCAATTGTTTTCAAGTGCACCATTTGTATTAAAACACAATATATTTTTAATGTAACTTGAAGGAACTTTTTGGTATCGTCTGAATAAATCATTTTTCACATTTTTTTATTCTTTGAATTAAATTAAATTGAATTGCATCTGTTTGTGAAGGTATTCAATTAAGAAATCTTAGCAAGGTTAATATTAAATTAAATTTCAATTTTAAATTTTTTAATTGTCAGACCTGATTATTTGAGTTGATGGTTTGTTAACATTCTTTACAAATTTTATAATACCTAGCATATCGTCGCCAATACTGCAACAACTTGAATTTGAGTAAATTTGACCTGAGGGAAAAAAAACAATATTATTTCAAAAATAGAAAACTTTTCAGTTACGCTTGTTATTGTAATAAATAATTTACTCGTTAGGCTTTGAAAATAAACATATGTGTAACTAAAGAAATGTACCAATGATATAAAACAGCAACACTCAACCAGCCATTCAGATTTTATGTGCGGGACAAAACAATCATAGTTGCCAAATACTTTTTCAAACATCTTTTGAAACACAGTTTGCAAAACTTTCCCTAAATGAATGAATATTCTTATATTTATGTTATGTCACTATATTATGTATAGTAAGCAGTATATTTATGTATTATTATTATTTGTTACGGCTCACTTAATGTAGTCAAAAACTGGCACGCAGCCCAGATGAATAAAAGGTTGAGTATCGATGAAATAAAAGATAGACAGAGAGAAAAAGTACCTTTTGAGTTGTTAAAAATGTAATTTAGAATTTCGACTGAAGGTGCTTGATGGAAATTTATCTTTAGATTAGAATTATTTTCATAATGTACGTTTCCATTATAATTTTCATCACTCAGTTCGAGTGCATTCACGCACTGAATAGCACCGGAAGATGCCGAGAGGCGAAACCTGGGTCGTGTTCGGCCAAAATTAAAATGGAAACGTTAAAAATGTGTGACATGTTCCTACAATATTGGTGACGATATAATAATTGTTTCAAATATTTCAACCTAAAAAATTTAACGAAACACTTGATTATGATAGTAATAGGCAGGTTGTAATTTTATTATAATATATTTTTACACTTACGAAACAGTCAATAAGTAGTGAGTATAGTCATTTATTTCAAATTTTTTTATAATGTTTCGACAGGTTTGCAAATAGTTATTTGTACATATATAAACATAGTTCTACATACTTCAATAGATATATTATTGGTAATTTCTGTGCATTATAGTTCTCTATCAGCCGCTTTGAATAGTGTATCAGGTTTGATTTACGAAGATTATATTAAAAAACCTGGCATGACTGAAGAAAGAGCCAACATGATAATGAAGGCGCTGGTTGTGACGATTGGAATTTTCACAGTGATCACTATTCCTGTTATAGAAAAAATGGGAACTGTTCTGGCTGTAAGTATTAAATTACATTTTTTTTTTAACCATGTCCACTCCCAATGTGGAGCATATGAATTCTAATGGAGTTTATCTCAACAGAAGTGTTTCTACGAGAACTGCTTGTTACTCAGTTGCTCAACCTCTCTTTTTCCAAAGAGAGTAGGGATAGAAGGATAGAGCTAGGACAGGACTAGTGGTAAGCTAATCGCCCTCGATACGCCCCGTTCATAGAATAGGATGGGTGGGAGAGGGGAATTCAAGACATCACATACATCCATGCCTTCGAACAGAAATTCATAAATCGATTGAAAAATCAATTTATAAAACTGTCCGTATCGGGATTTGAACCCGTGCCCTCCCTAACCGAAGCCAATAACGCTGACCCACACAGGCGACAAGACAAAACATATTTGAAATTGCTGAAGAGTTTTTTAAATTAATTATTGCTCATTGATTATTATTATTACTGATATGTTGTTACTGATATGTTCATATAGTTACCTTGGTAGCAGAAGTTAGTAACTAACAAAACTGATAAAAATGAGTTAAGCATACAAAGAGATTCTTTGATATCATTTCTTTGTCTGGAATAACTCAGTGCATTGATTACACCAGTTTGCCAAAAAAAGTATTATATTTATTTTTATAGACAATTATTATAAATGCACATTAAACGCAGGCAATTTTCCCTGTCTATTAGCTATTTGTATCCGATTGGCATTAATGCATTCATATTTTGATATTATGTTATCAATGGAATATAATTTAGAGGCTTACTTTTTTTAAAGCTCAAATCTTTTATTTACCAACTTGTGCCATAAAGGTGATGATATATTAGACAATTTGAACCCCTGTACAATTAATATAATTGAAAGCAATAAACATGGATAGTGCGATATACGAGATGCACACTGTTCACATGTCTACAATGAACGGACCAAGTCATGGAATGAGCCAATATTCATAGCCACTAATAATTTTTTTGTTTTTGTATTAGATGAGCTACAAACTAAGTAGTGTGTTAGGTGCCCCTATTTTCTCAACATTCATGTTGGGAACATTGGTACCTTGGGCCAACACCAAAGGAGCAATAGTCGGTGGGATTACTGGGGCTAGTGTTGTATTGTGGATAATGATTGGAGGCATATTGACGGCTGATGATAAAAGGTGAATATTCTTTTGAATGTTTTATTTATCACAATACTATCGACTATTCAAATATTTTTATGAAAAGTATAAATTATACTTTTGTATAAAAAACAGAACTTTATTTGCTAGAGTGGTGCATAGGCATCCCAACTATTCATTATTAAAAGCTATTTGAATATCGAATAGTGAAACTTAAGCTATTCAAATATACACTTATAGTTTGTTAAGTTTGAAAATAATATCTAAACAATTGATTTGAATAATTATTAATATACATGACATTACATATTAAATATATTGAAATAATACCTTAAATAGTACATACAAGAATGTAAGGAAACAAGCTCATTTATAATGAAAGTCACAGTATTTAAATGTTGTGAGATTTTAGATGATCTATAGTTCAGTCATTGTAGATCCTATGTACAGTGAAACCTCGATTTTACGTTTTCCAAGGGATCCTGGAAAAAAAACGGTAATTGCGGGAAACGGTGAATGCGGGAAAGCTTCAAATAATAATAAACAAGTAAAATCTTAAAAAAACATTTATTTATTAGTTACTTGTACATACTGTCCTTTATGCTAGTTTGTTTCTTTGTTGTTTGGCACTTTAATCGGAACAAAGACGCCTCAAACTCGCGTACTTTTCTAAGAGCGGATTCATCGATTTCTTTGGAATAGAAAAATAATTTTATTTTTTCGAAGGCCAATAATGCTTGTGTAAATATCGGAATAGGTTCGGTATTATGGTCTTCGCCATCTTCTTCTTCACTGCTGTCATTAGTTGCATCACATAATGACTCGATTGTTTCAACGCCACAGGTAGCTAGCTCACTGTAAAGTACTGGTACAATTTGGAGGGTAATAAACTACCTTGATGTTCTTAAGAAATGAAGTATCTCGAGGATGGGCGGCACAATTGTCTATTAGTAGTATTTTACGCCCCTGAGCACTAATTGAGAAATCGAAATTCCTCAAGAAAGCCATAAAAATATCGGTGTTCATCCATGCCTTCTTGTTGGCGTGGTATTTTACGGGAAGTGTTTTTATATTCTTAAAACATCGAGGTTTCAGCGATTTTCCTTCTTCTTCTCAGCTGAGTTTTAGTTTTCTTTATGGGTGGCGGCATTTTAGTTTCAATTTGGAAAAAAAATTGATACGAGATGTGAGGCAATATTGAACGCAACTGACTTGTACAAATCCAGCTACGCGACCAAAAAGTTTGTATGTACAGGAATAATTATTATCATGAATTTTAAACAATTCTACATTTGCATCATAAACAATAATACGCGTGTGGTGGATTTCAACCCAAAAAAAATAGCACAAGCATACAATGCGTCTAACATGTACAGTGCATTCCAAAGTGTCTAGACATAACACCTGCACTCGGCTGTGTCAAACTTACTTGCTGATATATGGAGAAATATGCAATAAAAACGGTCAATCAGGATAATATTTGTGACGGGACCAAAATATTTAGACGGTTTATCGAGGAAATCGGTAAATCGGGGAACGGTCAATGCGGGATTATTTAACATTGTTCTTATGGGAGTTTGACGGGACTATAAAAAATAAACGGTCCAGCCGGGAAAACGTATTATGCGAGAACGGTTGATCGAGGTTCCACTGTATACAATAGTTTTCCTATATTTATTATACACCGATGTCTACAATTTATTATCCTGTCTTACAAAATAAGTCCAAGTTTCCAATCGTTTTGACATGGCTATTTTTTTTAACAATTTTTAAATTGTATATAAATTTTTAACTATTGGTCGTACATTTCGCAATCTAATTGAACTGTTGAACGCATTAAACGAGAATTGAGACCGGGAGACAAGTATATAGAACAAATAGTTATTATTATAGCAACTATTAAAGTAAATTCGTTTAAAAATTGTAAGGATATTTGTAGAAATTACACATTCATACTTATACCGTGGGTAAATAATGTTTTTATCTTCCGCAAATATTATTTCATTTAAAATTATATTTTACAAGAGACTTATCAAAATGATTTATTTTGCAATTTACAAGAAAACATAATCCCTTGTTTGATTAAGTCGACGAGACCATTTATTTTACAATATTTTCTGAAAACTATTTCATCCAACTGAAGTAATATAATGAAATATAGAATGCGTCCAAGTTGAATGCCCCGGCCCTCGTCCTTTATATATCTTCATATTCATTATTATTCTTGAAACCTTGAGAAATTGTGATCCTTAGGGACTTCAAAATAACATATATTCTATGAAACTCATATATTATTTTAAAACTAGTTATAGTGATTTGAAAAAGAGGGACTACAAATTTGATTGCGTCTGGGGCCTCACAATTGCTTAACCCGTCATTGATAACTGGTGATGAAAAGTGGATTATGTATGTGAGCATTGTGAGAAAAAGAGGATACTGTGTGTCCAAAGAACATTCACCCTCCATTTTGAAACTAAGCTTGAACCTCAACAAGAGAGTGATGTGTGGTGGCATGTCAGAGGACCAATTTATTAGATGTTTTTTTAAGCCCAAAAGGAACCTCAATTCGAAAATGTTTCTGTCAACAAAATAATGATTTCAAAGTACTTATGGAAAAGATACCGGTTCTAGTTATTATAAAGCAAATCATACTGTACCACAACAATGCCAAGCCATATGCTGCTTTAGAGGGTTGCCACAAAATCACAGAGCTAGGCTGGGAAATTCTATCACATCCACCACACTCTCTGGACCTGACACCGTCCAATTAATATCTGTATCTTTCCCTGAAGAATTTGTTGAAGGGAGAAAATTCGAATTTATTAATTAAAATAATTATAGTACATTTAGTAATAAAGGAAGTTATATTATTATGTAAGTGTCAATAAATTTATTGAAAATGTATTATTTCCTTTTCATTCCAAAACGGGCATAACTTTCCGGCAGACCTAATATAAGATATAGAAAATTAATGGCAAAATTAAGATTTCCTATTTTTATTCATTCCTATCTAATTTACACTTTGAAAATGAATAGGAAAGTAAATTTTGAAGATAAAAGTCAATAACACTGTATTATAAATCTATAACTTTTATGTTAAGTGGACAGGGACAATAAAAAATTGTAAATCAATCTCACAGCCCATTAATGAATAACGCAAAGCGCATATAGTAATGCTTTCATTTATTTTGCAGTGATGACGTATTCCCGCTATATAGACTCTCCTTCATGCTCTACCATATGGTTGGTTTCACCATTGCCTTCACCATCGGTATAATTGTAAGCTATTTTACCGGATTCAATGACTTGGGAACGATTGATCCTAAATTAATATCTCCGCTGATGAGACGATTCCTGCCACAGCGAGGAAAATTTGAATTTATTCCAGCCAAAGACAGTGTAATGTCGGATATGAAGATCCTAAAAGATGATAATTTTAAATAGACTGATTAAAGTATAATATTTGTGTAAAATATGTATATTAAAGAATAAATTTAATACAAGTTCTTACGAAAACTGTATATCTCAACTAAATTTGGGTTTGTTTACAGTGCTGGAGCTTAAAAAAATTGCAATATTTGTTGTTTTTTGAAAAGATTATTTTTATCATCTGTGTGTTCTCAATGTGGAGCATATGTCTTCCTTATCCCAACAGAATTTCCTCTTCCATGAATCTTGCTCGTTACTAAGTTGCTCAACCTCTTTTTTTTAACGAACGTTGGTTAACACTGTTAAAAATACAATTATTATAGTTCATACTTATGTTACTTAGTGAGATTTCAAATGAATGGACTCATGATATTGGGTCAGTGATTCTTCAGTGCAAGAATTCTCCGCAAGTCGACTTTTCCTTTATTTAATCCACATCCGCTCCCAGTGTGAAGGATATAGCCACATTATTGGGCTAGGTATCTCAACAGAAGTTTTTCTATGAGAACTGCCCATAACTATGTTTGTCAACCTCCGATTTTCGAAGAGAGTAGTGATAAAAGATAGGGGTAGGACAGGACTATTAGTTGACTAATTGCACTCACTAAGCCCCGTTATTTTAGGATTGGAAGGGTGGTACCACAAACACTTATGCGTTTGAATATAAATTGGTAAATCAATTGAAAAAAAAATCTGTTACGTACTGGGACATGAAACCGTGAGATCAGTCTTGGAAGCCAACGACGTTGACCACTGCACCACGAGCCTGGCAGGTATAGAGAAATAAAATAAAAGCAATAATTTATTGCAGTGCATTTTATTCATCAATAATTACATATTCCAGATTCCAAATACTTGTCGATCCAAAGCTTAAGCGACACGAAATACACTATAAAAGTACAAAAGAGTATTCACTGACTAATGTACACATGTCCTACATACATCAACTTTTAAGGAAAAGTAAGTATCGTAGCCTTCAAATTAAAACCAACACACAAGATAACAATCACATTCACATAATACCATTATATTAGTTACGACTTCCAGGGATATGAGTCATTCATCCGACCGAGAGATCGGGACTAAACCGGCAACAGCAGATCTAAGACATCGCATGCGTATTTCATTTAAATGATCATGTTTGTATAAATTGTTTTGCGAACACGGGTGTCCATTGATTTGCATCATGTAAATTATGATAATGTTGGACTATATACATAGATGGCCTAATTTCATAGAACTATAAGTAAAAAATTTGATGTTGGGAGTTATATGACCAATTATATTTGATTATCTATCTTCTATACTTCCACAAAAGTGCAACTAGAAAAATGACTTATTTTCTCTTGGTAGTCAGATTAGATGTTTGCATTTGGAAATAATGAAATATAAACAATTTTTTCTCAGTTTCATATTCTCAACTTGAAATATCATTTTATGGTTTTGTCAACGTTTTAACAAATTTGAATTGAATTGAGATAAATGACTTAGTAATTCATTGAAAATATGAGACAAATAATAATCACTTTTTTATAACTCAGTTTAGATGTGTCAAAACTTTGGTCAGCCATATCTCAAAACTATCAATTTCTTGTTGCAGCTTTGTGGAACTAAACCATTTATATGGAGTTAAAACTTTAATTCTTTAAATACCAGTGAGGTTTTTAATGTCTATGATTTCTAAACTGCGAATGATACAAATAATATAAAGATTTCTATAAGGTTTCTAAAAGAATATATAAAAATAAAATTGTCTATAAATACAGCCTAAAGGTACATTCCGTAGTGTAACATTAAAAGAATGATTGTCAATCATTTAACGTCGAATGTCTTTCAATCAGTTAGTATACTCTCTCTTCTAGTAAATAGATATCATCCTAGATGGCAATGATGGAATTGATAATCTAGTCAATGTCGTATGCAAAATTTAGATTATAAAAAGTCTCATTTCAAAGTATAATTTATCAAAAGATCATGACATATAATTCATACGCATGTCTATCCTAGATCTGAAGTGTTGCCGTAGCTAAATAAATATATTTTAAAACGGCAGAGAGCAGCCAACAGATTTATGAACGACGGTAGCTCAGCGAACCGCCGTTCTGTAACGGTCGTAACAAACAGCGAATCGTTCATCTAATGAATATTTTGACACAAAAAATTATAATATTATACAAAAGTATACTAACACACATTGTATATTTTGGTTAGATTTAAAAATAGTTTGGCAAACTCGCAGACGATTATTTGAATTTAACTTAAAAATACGTTTAGAATAATATTGGTGTCATGTTATTCATCGTTAAATCTTCCATTGAATTTTGAACACGTCAACTCGTCATGTACAACGATTAGATTAGAATCTTACACCTTGAGCAATATTATATACTGATTGGTTTTCAGACCAGGATTCTAAAAGACCTGAAGTTTCTTTAACTATCGTTGAACACATTATATCTTCAAAATTGTTATATTTACTTACTTTATGAATATTACAATCATCCAAAACATTATATTCGTTAAATTCCAAGTGAATTTAAATTAAATAAGTTTCGATTTCTCTTAAAAATGTCGTATGCCGAAATAATTTTACTACTGAAAGAAAATATTGGATAAACGAATTTAATTTCAATCAAAAAATCATTCAAAATTTAAAAATCACAATTGTAAGTTCATGGCAGAAACTGTGTTCAGCACAGTTAGACAATCATTGAGTTTTATGCAACAAATAATGTGACGAGACATTTCTCATTGATAAAAACCAATAAAAACAAATTACCTTCACAGCAAAATTAAATGCAAATTTGAAATAAATGTTGCATTATTTTTGTTGCCATATAAACCTAAGTATAAGGTTAGCCTTCTCTTCAAATGATGCACGGGCAGTGAATTCATTTCGATAGAGTATTTGATGGGTTCTACAAATTTAAGGTTTTTGAAACCACACATAGACTCACCTGTGTAACGTTAAGAGTCGACGAGTAAAATTGAGTGCTCTTTAGCTGATTAAATTTTATCAGATTGTACTTTAAAAAATGCTGAAAAATATTGGTTAATAAGTTTTGTTTTGGTTTTTTTCAATTAGAGAAGTCGTCGCCTTAGGTGCTAGTCTACGATAATCATAACAATGTGACAACGAGCGCGACCGATGAATGCTTACTATGAAAAAGACCTAGTGTGGTCTTACAGCCTTAGACCGACACCTTATGTTCATTTTTATTGGGAATATTGTGTCAAATTTTTAATTCATTGTATGTGTGGTTTTAATGGTATTCGATTTTGATCGCTCCAAACTAACGCTGTTTAAACAAAATGTCATCTTTTTCTGTTGAACAATCCAAAATAAATAAAATTTGATAAAACTACATATCAGTTTATCGATAAGAATAATTATTCAATTATTTTCATAAGATAATTTAAGATAGTGATACAAATATATACCAGCTAATGTAGGTATAAATATATAGGGATTTTCATTTATACAATAGTAAATTATTACTCCTTATTAACCGTAATCCAAGATTATATAATATTTATGCTAAACATGCGTTTCCCTTAATTTTATATTTCGTCTAACAAGGTTGTTTTGATTATTTTATTTGATTTTTCACTATGAAGATTAGGAGAAATGTAATGATATAATGTTATATGAAATTTTACTCTATAATATTACAAAAGGTATAACATTATTTAAATAATTACTTAATAATTTTAAAATGAGTATTTATTTTACGTGGTTTAAAATTTAAACATGAAAAAAATGTTCAAATCAACGATGAGTAAATAAAGTATCACTATTTCTTCTTTTGCATATTATTTTAAATCAAAACAATGATATATTTTGGCATATTTCATTTTACAGAATATTTTGTGATAAACAGGTGAACTGATTTATTGTTTTTAAAATTTTATTAGAGGTAATATATAAAGGAATACATTGCCGATTGTACAAACTAGACAAAAACTTATAACACAAAAATTGTTAAAAGTTGACTAGATTTTACGTGGCGTAGAATTGTTGTAATCTTTTACAACTTTAAACGTGAGCAACGGCTTCGACGAAGAAAAAAAAAGTTACATCGAAAGAAACTTCGTAATAAAAATACAATAAATAAATATCAATGAAATATAAATATATCATGCGAAGTGAAATGTTTCAATCGGTTAACGGGTAACAACTGTCACATCTGTTGAAATGTAATTTATAAAAATCTATAGCAAATTAAATTTCACGAACAATGTAAAGAAATCTTTTTTAAGAGGTATGAAATACATATTATAATATTAGCATATATTGCACTTTCATGAGAATTTGGATAGTCTTATATTGCGTGAAATTGAAATAAATACATGATGGAATAATAAATATTGTAAATAATATTAATGCACTTTGATCCTTTGCTAATATGGCGAAAAACGTGTTATAATGATACAAAAATATATTACCTACTTTAAAGCGATACTAAAAATAATTACCTGTATACTTGAACACATCATATAAGTAGCCACAGACTGGAATAGTTTTCAAAAATCATTTTGTTTTCTTAACGTATGAATAGTGACTTATACAGTGTGTTCAATTATGCGAGCGTGTGTATTGAAGCTTGTTTAAAGCGCATTGAGATGGCGTGAATTAACCTATTGTTTAAAAAATAAATACAATTCCCAAATAAATGAAAAAAAAACACCATCTCTACAAATAAAATAATGATCAATATGAAAAATGATGTCTGAGGATAGTCATGGCTTCTTAGGAGAGAATAGTAGAATAGATCATGCTTGGGATTAATTCAAATATTTCTAAATAGACATTTTTTATGAACGCCTTCATCAATCAGACAATGATGAATTAGACATTTCAATGTGCATCGATCTCAAAATATGCAATGCCACAAATCCAAAAATGCGTGACTATTTATTAATTATATCTGGATGAAAGACATCTCGTTTGGAATACAGAAATATTTGAATTAAAAACATGAAACTTGAGTATTGTTACATATTAGTGTAATTAAACCTATACCTAAGTATATCTATCTAAAATTACATAAACGTAGCGAAAATATTAATATTTTACGACTAGAAATCAATAACACAAAAAAATATCATCAATTTCGTCTGAATGCAGTTAGTTGGTGACTCAAAACAATCAACAACACACTAATTTCCAATATATTGTTACACTTTACTTTGCTACAAACTGCTTGAAAACATTACGGACACACAGATAATTTTGGATTGGATATTTAAAACCAGCGGCAGGTATTGGAATTCGAACAAATATTGTCGAGACATGTATGGCCAGAAATTCAGTCTAACTATTAGCATTCGTTGAATATTGCAAAAAGTTATTTAATTGATAACGGGTCTTCGTGAAACCAAATTTAGCTTCAGTGTTCAGTTTAAATATATCGTCAATTTGTCAAAATTACAATGGGTTTGAAAAATCGATTGTAAATGTTTTCAAACAGTGTGAACCAATAAATTTTAAATTTGTGCCGAAATTATCTATCACTAAAATTTAGATACCTAGCGAACTAAGAAACTTTGATAAACAAACAATGATGGAGAGCTTTTTATATTGTCATGGTTTCGTTAAACAATCGATACAATCTAGCAAATATTTATCGAGTTATAAGAGTAGGGTATAGGTAAATGCAATTTCGATTATATATAATGGAATATTAATAACCTATAAGTGGAATTACCGGAATTTTAACCTGTTAACTTCTACACCACTAGATTTCTTTCCGATGATGTGCGATATGAATATTTCTAGTAAATTTAAATATTTTCCGACAGGTGATACAAAATACCTCCCAACAGGTGCCGTGGCGTTAACAACTAGATCTTATGATTGATCTCAGTTTTTACAGTTAAGAGAATATGATTTTGAGAGCATGGGCTCAGTCGTTGAATTTATACTGAAACAGTTCATGCGGTACATTTTCTACATGGTTTTGAAAAATGTAAACTATCCAATGCTCAATATGAATAAATTCCCAAGAAAATAAAAATATTAAAGATGTCCAGTGAGTGTTCCACTGCGATGTCTATAGTGATTTGGATCTCTATTGATTGACTACATCTCTCTAATCTTTTTAATCTACTAGAGCGATTGATTTACAGATACATTTCTGATAAATAATATGAATATACAGTTGAAAGCATTTGAAGCTAGATTTCTTTAAATTAAAAATTGTTCTGTGTTGTAGAAATTTGTTTTCAGAAACAAATTTTAAAAAAAATGTTTCGAGTCACACATTGAGCACTTGCAGGAAGTTATTTTCGGTGTATGGAATACCAAGTGATACTGAATAGGAATGCACAATACATCAGTCAAATTTAAATGAATAAAATATCACATAATTTCTAACACAATTTGTTGAGATGCGAATGTATGTTTTTCCAATACTGTTAATGGGGTTTGTAAAAAAAACAGTAACATACAAAAATCACAAATTAAATTTGTATATAAAATATCAATTCATTCAAAATTTTCAAGGTTCCTTTTTTTAGTAGCCTAAAAAGCAAAGCAATATATGATTTAGTAAAAACACAGAATTGTAAATAAAATCTGTAAATTATTCAATATAATCTAAAATATATATTTTTTTCATTTATTAAGCAAATTAACTGACGTGCACAAGTCGGTATCGTTTGCCAAGTATTTACTGGCAAACGATTGAATAAATCATTTTGGAAATTCTGAACGATAATGTAAGTTATATACTTTGCCTTTTAGATGATTCAGTCTAGAATGTTTGACACACACGTTACAAATACTTTTCTCGCACAACTAAAATAAACAATAAGTCGTTGACGGAAAGAAAAATACCACACAAATCCAACTACTGATTTGGCAATCGGTTATCACATTATTTTGTCATGGGAATAATTTAAATCATGGATAAATTCACAACGGACACTAATAAGAAATAAACCCAAACGAACGGGCTGCGCTAATTAAAGATGAAAAAGATTCAGAGCATTTTACACATTTCACGAATAAACATTTGAAATTAATAAAATACACCCATGCCAAAATTTTATACATCCATACTGTGTCTGTTTTTGAGACAAACGATTATAAAATGTTTGATGCAGGTCGTTGAAATTTCTAATTCCCGCGTTGTCATATTTATCAAAAGAGAACATATTCATAATTCGTTTCAATAAAAACATTATTTGAGCGATTGGCGACACGTTCAAGCGTGCGCCTGAAGAATGATCATCAATTAATATGATTACTTGAAATAATTCATTACAATAATGACGAAAGAGAATAGCCTAACTTAAATATTATTTAAATATGATAATATTATTATTATATAAGTAATATTGATGACTTCTCTCTACCAAAAATAGCATTTCACTAGATATATCTTAGTTAAATCATATACTGACATTTTAATTTCAAATTTGGTGTAAAATATTATTGATTATCCATTGTTTTCAGTACCGGGGAGACGAAGGAGCAATTAGAGGGAGGAGTGGTCGCTTACACGGCAAATAAAGCCCTGGGAAACTCCTAGGAAGAAGTAAAGAACTTTCTTTAGCTATCATTTGAGAAAGGTTCGAGTAGATATTCTATAAATAGTTTATTGATCCCATTCCGACTCGTCCACGCCCTCCATACTGTCTTGTTCTAATGTCATGTCGATCTCAATTCTAGCAGCCAGCGATCGTTGAATCTAAACAAACAGTAAGGTGTCAGTGTTGTCATCTAAAAAATAATGAACAAAAAATTCATTTCAGGTTCATTTAGAAAATCTTTTTGAAGAGATCAAAATCTAAGCCTCACAACAGGTTTCACATATGAGATAAGTGTGAGAAGTGTTATATCAATATGTATTTTTGTCAGATAATACGCATGGTCTTTTCACACAAAAACAATTTTTGCAACCATTTTTTTTTTTTCTACAACTGTTTTAAAGGTATGTTAACAAAGAGATTGATTTTATTTTTGCTATCAAATGGTACGACAGGAAGCAAGGTGAACCATAAGGCGAGGCAGTCAGATAAATTGTGAAAATGACAAATTGTTAAATAGTAATTTATTTAATACTGTTAACAAACCTCATCCTGTTTAGCTTTGGTGATGCCGGCCATGTCGGGGTTCCAACCGAGCCTATTAAAAGGTTGGTTACCGGAAAATCCTGAAGGTTTGATTGCAGGAGCGGTTGTCACACCGGCGGGAGACTGAGCCACTGGATTCACAGACGCGGACACTAATAAAATTATACAAATACATAAAGCATTGATCTGTTTAAAAAAATAAATGAAAATAAGCATTACAATCGTGGAAGCAATCGGTCATTAAAGAGCCTATTGTATTAACTTACATGTGTCCATTCCAGGAGGTTTGAGAGAGATCAGTCTTGGGGCTTTGTCGATTCCTTTGAACCATTCTGCTGATGTAACCGTAGGCTCCCAACTGACACGAGTCGGAGGGAACAAGTCATCTTGGAATAGTTCACTCTAAAAAATAAAATATTACAACTATATTGAATTCAAGACTAGTTTACAAATTCTCAGTATTAAAATGTAAATACCTGTTATCACATGGCTAACCAAGATTAAGCTCAACAAATTATAATTTTTTACAAACAATCAATTAAGGCATTTCTAAAATTTCCCAACCTCAAAAATAATTGCTATGATAAAATGCATTCAAGAATTACTTTAAAAATAGTTGGATGCTACAAGAGATAGATATTGTAATTCGCATGTTTTTTTTAAGAAATTGTTTTAAGTTGCAAATACAGGAAAGTTTTGACAAAAAATCACATAGCTGATGTTGAAGGTGCAATGACGATATATTTTTTATTCTTTTCATGGTTTGCATAGCCAAATAATTGATTTGAGCATTGGCGATTATGTTCAATATTATCAAATTGGTGCAGAAAATTTCAAAGATGGAAGCTGCCAAATTTATATACAAAACAACCGGACAATAAAGTTATCAACAGTGAATCAGCAAACCAACCTTGATCCTGGGAACTGCAAAGCTTAGAGGTTCAATGGTGGCATTCGTCAGACGGAAACCTTTGGCGAATTCAACTATTTCCACAGCACACTTTCCTTTTGGCAGGAACGAGAGTCCTTGGTGGAGTGATGCGCAACGATGATGCGACAGCGCACATAGGTGAGGTGCTTCGCCAGTTACTTCGAAACAGTAGATTGTCGAATCGCCCTATATCCAGAAAACAATATTCAATCGAGGCATTTAATATTAAAATTGTGAAAATTAACGGAGAAAGATTATATTAGTAAAAACACAATATTCCTTGGTACTTCATTCCACTTTATTTATTTAAATAAAGTGGAATGAAGTACAAAGGAATATTGTGTTTTTACTAATATAATGCCTTTCCACCAAGTATTGACAGTGAATACCCTAAAAGTGGAGAAAGATTAAACAATTGTTGTGTCTTAATTTTGTAAACACCAAGTAATGTAGAATGTGTTTTGCATGCCAGACTTGGGTAGTGGCAGGGGTCGTATATTATCATCATTATAAGATTTTATTTTATTATTTTTATTACTAATTCTATAAATTGAGCTAAATGTAATCTGAGTATGAATTTTATCCATATGAGATTGTTAACTAATATAAATCGGTCTGCCCGCAGTGCAAATTTAACTACAGTCACTTCATCTCTTTAGTAAAATTTATCTACTACAGCATTTTCTCTCCCAGTATGGGTTCTTGGCCTGTTCAAGGTCTCAATATTCAATTTGGTACAATCTTATCATTATTAGACGAGGCAGGCTTGGTCTGTTTGCTGTTATTTATTTATTTATTTATTGTTTAAAATTAAAAATATGGTACATGACATAACAGCTTACGCCAATTCGCCATGTACTTGACAAATAAAAGACACAGAATATAAAATAAAATTACATAATACATAAAAATCAACACAAAAAATCAAGAAATAAAATAGTAAAATTTCACTCTATTTATTATTTAGTTATAGCAATCTGAACATATTTTTTTGTAATGTGCAACTCAACTATCACAGGTACACAGTCCTGTGATCTTGGGTGTGATAGTTTAATGGTGTCGATAACAATGCGAGGCCTCTCATACATTTGGTATCTTCTTGTTGCACTCTAATCTCTGTCTTAATTGTCTTTGACAGGTCCAAAGGTAATATACTTGCTTACTATGGTGTTATTAGGTTAATGCGAGTTGGTATTTACTAATAATATAACAAAATAAAAATAAAATGTACTATATAGGTCAGTTGTATACAGAGTTGCGTGATTTCCAAAATCACAGATCGGGACATTCACTATTTCGAAGATTTTATATAAGACAAATAGGGACGCCTGGCAACCCCGGTTGTATAGTTTAAAATGAGAAGCCAACTTACCCTTCCAGTGACAAACAAAGTAGAACTGTCCTCATCATAAAATGGAATCAAAATGGCCGGAGAAACATCCAATCCTATCGTATTGAGCGGGGCAGATAGATCTGATGCGTTGAAGAGCATTATTTGACGTTCAGAAACCCTGTAATAAATAAAAAATACAATAATTTTCTGAAAAATTCGCATTCTTTTTGGATTATAAGATATAAAGTAAAATCATCTTTTGCCAACATATGATAAATCAATTTCATATGTAAAATCTTGACTTACTTATCGAATCCGGTGACAACAACATGGGTGCCGTTTAGAGCCCACACTATTCTCGCACCCCTGCTTCCGACGGGACCCTTTCCTTCTTTAATCGGTGCATCAGACGATCTTGGTTGGTAAATCTGCAAACAGCGATTATAATAAAAAAAAAACACTCACAATACTAAGTTTTCATTGACTTGCATATTGACAAAAAATACTAGATTGGTTAAGTACACAGGTTGGTGTAGCTGCTCTGATTACATGGGTCAGAATTTGCAAGATTTACTGCCGGAGAATCGAAAGGAGATATATACGTAATGTTTGTTTATATATACTATCAAATTCTTGTTCTGCTTACCCTGATGAGTCCGTCCTTACTGACTGTGGCCAGTTTAGTTCCGCAGGGCGACCAGGCCAAAGCGAAGATCTGATCTTTGTGACCGGTGAGCAGTATCTTTTCGGTGACATCGGCAGTGGACAGGTCCCAAAGTTTTACTGAAAAATCATGCGCGGCAGTGGCGACCACATCTGAAGCGCACGGATGAAACTTCAAAAGGTAAATCTTGTCAGAGTGAGCAGCCCACGAGCGAGCCGGAGAGTTTGTCGGTTCTGTGAGACCTGCAATTTCATATAATCATAAATTGTCTCGTAAAAACACATATTTACGATCAAACAAGAGAACAATACAAAACACATTACCTCCTTCGGGAATGATCCATTCTCTGACGATTCCGTCATCGCAAGCGACTAGGAGTCTGGCATCCTGGAAAGGATCCCATTGCCAATCGCAAAGAGCATTCGGATGAAGCAAAGCGGGCGTGACACCATCGGCCAAACGTCCTGTGGCAGACAGTTCTAAGACGGCGACGCGTCCGCCTCCCCCTCCAAGAGGAACAGCCACTCTTTGGGAATTCGCTAAAGCAAAAATTTGTTAAGAAATGTTATTTATTAGCCCTACCAAATAGCAAGGAATATTAATTTGGGCTGCATATTTTTTGCCATGGACAAATCTACCTGTTAGCGATGGTTATATTATAATATAATGAATTTAAGTATTTCATGTTGATCTTTTTATTCAAAGCACAACTATTTCTTTATTTATAATCCCTACTTTTTTCATTATTGGGCACATGAGAGCTGAAGTGAATGAAGTCTGTAAATACACAATGCGATAGTGTTATCTCCCTAAAATAAAAATATACAATCTACAAAAAGCCGAATAAAATCATAATTGTGCTTAAAACGTTTTCTTAGTTTTTTTTTAAAACTTATTGCAAATTAAACAGTCAACTCACCGTGAAAACCATCACACTCTCCAGATATTTGACGACTTATATTTTTCAAGTTCTCAATATGAGTAGATTTATGTCCCGGAGTTCCTTTCAAGTGTCTGAACTTAGAAACGCGACCTGAAAGTTAAGATTTGATCTAATTACTCTATAGCCCGCTGTGGTCTAGTTGGTTAGAGCTTGCTCTACCGATCAGGTGGGTCTGGGTTCGATTCCTGGTAAGGTTAATGTCAAATTGGATTTTTTTCAATTTTAATTTGAGATTTAAGACATGGGTGTTTATGAAGTCAATTCTCCTTGAGTTTATCTCATGTGACTTTCTAAAATTCTCATCAAGTATATTTCGTATGATCTTTCAACTTCAAAATATTTGACGCATAAGCGTAAGCTGTAATATCAAATACTTTTTTTAAAAAATTTATGAAAATATAAAAAAAATATAGCGACTTGACATAATTTATTTTGCCTGAATTTGGGAGTGTGAACTTACCGAATACAGTAGACGTCCGCTTGGTGGATGGATTCACAACAGAAGCTCTCTTCTCCTCGGGTTCAGGACTTCTCCTAGACTTGAGAGAGTCACGTCTCCTGCGACATTATCTTTGATATCAGTAAAGATTACAAAATATTTATGTGCCTATATCCTATGACAGGGTTGGTAAACTTAGAGTAGTGCATGCCAGAGGCGACATGTACTAAAACATAGCTGGCACATCAACTGTATTTAAAAAAACAATTGATTTCAGAAATTACTTGTATTGAATTGGAAATAACAGGATGTGATTAATTCGGAAGAAGACAACACCATTCCAGAAACAACAAGAGATGGCGATATAATCAATTGTCTCTTCATGTGCTTGAGTTGTAATTTTCTTGAATGAATTTTCCAAAATGTAATGAATGACAGATAAATCCAGTTGGGCACTTATATTACAAACAATGGCAAAGTGTGAACCAGATAAAAAACAATTGGTATTGAATGCGTGATGTTATCATTGATAAATTACTATATGTTAATCATAATTAATTATGGTTTCATTTCTATGAAATTATATTATTTAACAGTATTAAATAGAGTAAACTTATTCTGCCTAGAACGTCAGAAAGTTAATAAGAAAAAATTGGGATACATAATGTTTAAGAAACATTTTTGATAACAGACACTAAATATAAAAAAGTATCAAGGATGTATTGGTGTAGATTTATGTTAATAAAAGGGAACGCTGACTACCTTAATGGAGTGGGTGAAGGCTGATTAACTTCAGCAACTGCGGCAGCAGCACTGGCGGCGATCATTCCCGTCGATGCTGTTTCTTGAACACTCATGCTTCTGTTCTCATAGAGACGACGTCGCTCTGCAATACTCGCTCTCTGGTTTCCGGAACGTTCAAAGTTCTTTCCGTCGTCGAATGCATCGTCGGTTACACATGTGTCTGGCGTTTCCTTTGAGTTAGTCCTGGACAAAGATATATAATATTACAATAGTTTTATCGTAAGAAGAATTCAACATAGCTGTTATCGGTGTAGCATATTAATCTACTGAGACAGAATTGTTTTTACATGTTTTCTATATAACCTAGGGCAGGGATGGCGAACCTAGGGCACGCGTGTCCGAGGTGGCATGTTTGAGAATTTGGATGGCACGCGAACGATTTCCAAGTTCAAAAAAATTAATTCTTATGTTTAAAAAATTAAAATGTTTATTAAATAATCCATGAATTATCAATGTATTTAGTTTTAAATGTTTATCAAGATTTATTTTTTCTATTTTGTTAAAAAAAAATACTGCTCGGGCACGCCACACAATCAAGAAATAATATTTGACAATTTTTGGCATGTGGACCCAAAAAGGTTCACCATCCCTGGCCTAGGGTTACAGAACAAAAAATATAAATATTTTTTGCATGAGAAATATATATTTCTCATGCAACCTCAATGACAAAAATGACAGAAACCTCAATGACAAAAAATTAGGGCTTAATGACCGTGGACGCGTATTTGAGTCTTTGAAAAACAAAGGTTGCTGGCCGGCGGACGCATATATGCGTTTAGGTGAAGTATCTGGAAGCTAGGAAAATTAATTTTTGTAAAGATATCTCAATTTGCTTACAAATTATAGTGAATTTAGTAAAATTACAATTTTATTTCACCAGATGCAATTTTATAAAAAAAACACGCGGTCGTTAAACTGTTAATGAATTCTAATATGTCTAGTTGTCTGGTAAAATTAAAAAAACCCTAAAAAATATGTTTTTGTCAAATTGAAGAACTTGTAGAGTGAAAAATACAAGCATATAATATGGTAAAAAGCCAGTTTTGACTGCTTCTGAAAATGTTAAAATATTTATGAAGCCTTACTTGACTTCAAACATCTTCCTTCTTTCAGCTGTGCTGGGAGTCTTTGGCTTGTATCCGGAATCGGAAGAATTAGCTTCTTCTTCTACACTGTTATCTGACTTTCCATTTGTATATTCTCCATCTATTAAAAAACAAAAATTCAGAACAATTAAACAAACCTCAAATGAAGCTGGTTGTTTTAAATTAACACACTGTTTTGAGGCATTCGGGTGACCAGAGTTTCGAGTAAAAATTAAGAAAAATTACTAGCACTCCTAAAGTTCATAATACAATTATGGAAGAAATATATTTTCAAACTTATCATATACTGCTTATTTCTTTAATAAACAATTAAAAACAAAGGAATTATTAGTAAGCATTAAATGGACATGCCCATTTTCTAAAGACATGGTGTAAATATATATCGACTGTGGAAAGGAAAAAGGACGTAACCCACAGTTTTTTTTCGATAATCACTATGTATCAAACTTCATACATGTTCTATCAAAAGGATGCAAGCTGCAAATGCCGAGTTAGTATCTAGATTAAGCTTTTAAGTTTGAAAAAGATGACCTTGTAAAAAATTAAAACCATGAAAAAAGACTGAAATAAAGGTTTTTCCTAGACAATTTCTTTAATTAATATTAGATTATGTCAATTAAACACCAGTTTAGAAGTCTCCGTGCACTTCAAGGTTGTGTATAATTCATAATTTGCATATGTCACAAAATCATCAAATCACGTTTTTAGTGCCTCCTGTAAAATTTGACATGTGTGGGTTACGTCCTTTTTCCTTTCCACAGTCGATATGCTAAGTTATCTTCCTCTGCATACATGAACATGTGAAACAACCCGAAGGCCTAAAAATTTATTGTATTGTGATTATATTTTCCAATTTTTTAACGTACATATATGTTACATGTAATGTTTTAGCTTCTGCCATAGAGCGAAAGTAAATGTTTAAAATTAAAAAAAAAAAGCATTGCCACCTTAAGAAAAAAATATAAAGGATTAACCCTTTTAATCACACGGGCCCTGCGAATATATGCGAAGAATCCCATAGGCCCCAGTTTTTCGAACATGTTTAAATGGCTTATATTATTTTAGTTACCGTTGAGAAAATTTGTCAACGATTAGAGCTGTATATTTTTCACATCTAGATATAACCAGATATTTTTTCTTAGTATTCTAGAGAAAATGGTCTGGGATTAAAATGGTTAAGCTTGATGCAATGAAGGTATTACCTTTAGGAGTAGCTTCTGCATCACTCGCAGGTGAAGACTTCTCTCCGCTTGCAAAGCTATCAGAATTTGAAGAATCCTTTGGCGTAGTGCTCACTATATTCAGGTTGCCTGAGTTGAGAAGTGGGAATTTTTATTAACAAGTCCATATACATAATTTCAAATTCTTTTACACAATACTGAACATTTTCCGCATAAAAGAATTTGGAATATTATAAATCCTGCCGAAATGGTGCAGCAGATGAAGACGTACCTTGTTGCCAATGGTGATAAAATGATTCACTGTGACTTGAGAAATTTAAATTACGCTCAATCTTCTTTTTACACAGTGGATATCTTCCACAGCCGTCCAAAAAATTGTGGAAAATAGATGGAGCGGATATAGATAGATGAAAGATAGATTCCATTAAATTTGACCATGTTATTTTGAAGCCATGCAAAAAGAGGATTATCTATTTCTATGAACTGATTTTTTCAAAAAAGGTTGCTCACATTTGTGAAATTCAATGATTTACTTAAAAAAGTATGTAATATAATTTAATTTAAGATGAAACATTCGAGGTGTACAAAAATTCTGAACGGGCCGCATATCCCTGGATCAGTAGACTGACTAAGATTAACATCTATGAAACAAACTATACCTTTAGTAGGGCTATCGCTATGTTTGACAGGGGATATATTCCCCTCTGCAATGTCTTCAGTCTTAGTGCAGTCTGTTTGATCTCCTTGTCCAGCTGTACCGCTTCCGGGAGCTGCCGGCACACTGAAGACTTTATCAAAGGAAAACTCTTCGCTTCCTTGCGACGAGGAGAAGGGCTTTGGGCCAAGGCGTGGCTGTAAATCAACACAGCAGAATGAGTATGTAGAATGGTATTTTTTCTTAGGTGAAGTCTTAGTCGTGTCACACACTCACAAAACAATATTGCTACAACTGCAATAAATTTTCCACTAACATCAGATGAGTGTGTCAAAATTTAAAACATTTGCCTTTATCAGTTGGTAGAAACAACAAACAAAAAAAAGTCCCTCTAAAAGGGATCATACAATAAATCCGGAAGAAGAGGTTTTATTATTTAAAAACGATTTGTCACAGTACAGACAGAATGGTTATTTTTCTTTTTAATTGCTTCCCTCTTTAAGCTATCTACACTCTCGAAAGTAGGCTAGTGACGAAATAAAAAAAAAACATGTTAGAAAAGTAAACAAAAACAATAAAATTGGGAACGATTAAGGTTCATAAAAATAAATAAACAAAAAAGAAAGAACAGTATAACATTTTATTTTCTAATATACAGATGTGTATGTGAATCTCTGAAAGAATGAAGATCAATTCAATTAATGTTAGTGCTATAGAGAATTTTTATGCGACAATGCAGACTCTTTACTGAGTATATGAAAAATAAGTATTTTAAAACTATCAGAGACTCCATAAACAACCATATTTACAAAGATAAAATTAAAAACTACAAACACAACTGGATTCCTTCCATACCTTATATCCACTCACACTTGTTTGAGCGGTTGTTCTGGGTCGAGCTACAGGCCTCGGTACCCCGTTAACCACGTTTACATTACTGTAAGCTTCTTCGCCGGCCCCACCTTCCGATATTGAAGACCTGGGCATCGGCTTAGGCGCAAGTGCCGAAGAGCCGTTTTGAGTAATATTACAGACTTTATCGTCATCCGATACACCATTAGATGTGTGATCGTCGTCTCCGTTTTCATTATTTATCTCGGCGATCGTGATCAACTCTTCGAATTCAGGCACCAGCATGTTGTTCTGATCGCTTTCCGGCATATCGTTGCTGTCAATGATGTCGCAGTCGTAAGGAGCCACTTCATTCACAACCGGCGGCTGTTTCTTTTCGATCGGCGGCAGCTGATTGATGTGATTTTTATCCTGATTTTCAATCCGCTTCGATATTTTCTCATCCTGTTTCGGCTTCTCCATTCCTTTGATCAAGTCTTTCACGTTAACGAAATCTATTCTAGAAGCCTGTTCGCTGTCTTTGACGATGTCGGGCTGTTCGACAGGAGGTTGAACTTTGGGTTGCGGCTTAATCAAAGCCGTCGGGGGAGAATTGATGGGTTTCGAAGACTTGGGAGTAGGATCGACCATCGCTTCGAGTTGTTTCACGTATTGCGTTAGCGGACCGCGGTGTACCTAACAAAAAAATATCACTTTCAATAAGGCAACATTTATTTTAGACTAGATGAAAAACTTAAATAAGACAACTGATGAACATATATCTACCCAATTCTGTGATGGCCTTCAATAATGATATTTAAAATGGTTATATTTAATAATGACAATAATCAAACTATTTCTAATTAATTTATTTTTGAAAGTTATTTAGTACATAATAATTGAAAATTTGCAGATAAACCTCTCGTTACCCCAGCACCGTTGCCCACAAAACAATTTACATGAATTTCATGCTTAGAATATTTAGAGAATGATGAAGAAATAAATTTTATAAAAAAGTGATAAAACAAGACAAGGAAAAATCTATCTAGAATGAAAACCCTGAATGTATTGATTGTTGTTTATGGTGCAGTCGAAAGATTCAATGAAACTTATAAGTGAAAAACCAAAATGTAAATAATAACACATAAAATAAAAGAAACCATACACTTACCGTTTTCATAGAATAATATAAAAGAACACTGATGTGCAACAAAAACAAAAAAACTGAATCACTCCTAATTAAGTAATTCCAACGCTAAAACGGAAAACACACAAAACACCAGAACTGAAAAGGTACACGAAATAAAAGATTTAAAACAATTGTACGAAACAGAAAGACAAATTGTGACAAGATAAACTTCTACACATGCTAGTTAATATTTATCCAGACGGAACGGACTGAATATTCCGAGTGAACTCCCTTTTCATGATTTGTAACAATACATCTAATTACAGTATCTACATACTATTAGTGATATGCTCTGCCTGCATCTGTATTTGCGTGATCGCAGTAGCCCAGATATATTCACACATACAAAATATGCCTCTCTTTTCTGATGTATTTGAAAATTTCATATTTTTTAGGACTTTGCTAGTCTATACATATATTTTCACTTTTCTAAGAGCATGTAGGTACTGCACATTTCCAGATTTCGTAGTAACTACTGTACATAAACAATTGTAAAACAAAACTTTAACATTGACAGTTTATCAGTCGTATTACTGTTCATAGGAAATACTATTTCCAACTAAAATGAGAATTTTACTTTTTTGATGTCGCCTTCTCCCTTCAGTTGTCACACAGATATCACATACAGGCAACCCTCGTATAACACGCTACTCTGAGAAATTAGTGTGAAAACTGTGAATGCCCTTGTATAGTACAAATTTTTCATATTTTATTGGCTGAACATTGATATCACCAACAATATTATATGATAAATATTGAATACAAATAATTTAAATAAATGTATTTCGATTTTTAAGTATGTGTGTAAATTTATATTATGGAATGATATCTTCTATGAATATATTTTTCAATATGGTTTTAATATACAACAAAATGCATTTCTCTGATTTGTATTACTTTTCAATTTCACGTAACATTAAACATGAAATAGTAGGGTTGTTTGTGTTTTTACAATTCTTGATCCAAATCAGGTGCTACTGAGAATCCTTACACTGTCTGTCTATATCAGTGTCTGCCAAACTGTGTGCCATGAAGGAAGACGCCTCAAACTTTTTCATTTTAAATAATGCGTATTTTAAACTTTCTACAATTTTAAATAAATTCAACATCTACGTATTCAAATAAATATTTGTCGCGTTCGCATATATATATATATACATATTATAGTAGTCGACTCGGCAATTTTCCACATTTCCTTTTTTAACGCATTTTTATTTGGTGTGCCGCGGGAACAAATCCCATTCACCAGTGTACCGCGAAGTAAAAAAGTTTGGCAGACACTGGTCTATATTTTGATGTCAAAATGCCAACGCAGGGAAAAGGTTAATATATGAACAGCAAATCCTATCCCTGCATAGATAGATATCACTGATTCTGAATTCACACTAAATTAGGTATATAAAATAAATAGTCATGAGAAAATATACTAAAAATCATGCAAAAATGTGATACAAACAGATAGATACCTTTTCGGAGCTCTGGGGGCCTCTCTTGGCTGGATCCAGAGATACTTTTGGTACAGGGTGATCTACACCTTTCAGCCACATTGTCGAGTTAGTGTGGGTAACAAATCCGGGAGTGTTGGGATAGAGATCGGCATGGAAGTCTCTGTAGGTCTGGACAGTGAACAAACAACATGTTATCTTGAAGCAAGACTTTGAGGAATCACAATATTGTAGAACATTGATTTTCCTGATTTTACAAAACAAATCAACTACAATTTTAGTGTTATTTGGCTACAATTTATTTTATTATTTTTTTACATGTTGGAAGTCTCCACAATACTACTGTTTTTCCATGTCAGTTTTTTTGTTGTTGTATGAAAAAAGTTTGAGTAATAACACCAACTCCTCTTGATGCGATATTCATAGGACATAAATAATGAGACACCAAATTGGATATGGAACTCCATATATTTTTGATAATACAAAAAATATGATAAACATATAACCACAACTCTACTTATGTATAGCCCTACAGTAGATATTAATGTCTTATATTCAACCTTCAGAAGTTATTTTACTGTGGTTAAAATAGATATCCAAGAGCAATATGCATTATTTCATCATAAATCAAAACAAGCGAAACTTTTTTTGTTTCATTAGATAAGTAGCAAAAGCACCTAACAGATAGATATTTTGAACTTTTCATATAAAAGAATATTAAGTGACAGAAATCAATTTTTGATATCTTCGTTTTATTGACTGATAAGTACATACCACTGATTTGACTTGTGTTTTTCCATGAAGTAGTCAATCAAAATAACATATGGGTACACAGGGACTTATTTTAATGTTTGTGAGTTAATTTGATTATTTTTAATTATTTATAAAATATCAGTCTTCCATTTTGGTTCATGCTGTAAATACAATTCTGAGTACATATTTTTGCCTACTGCAAATATCTGTGATTTGTAGTTGTCAATTTAAAAAAAATACTAACCTTTCTCGGGACTTGATACATAATTGGAACAACCATGCTGGAAGTCAGCTGAAGAACTCTGTTCACTTCTCCTTCCATCACTTTGAGTGCTCTCTTAGGAACCAAGCACGCGCCTTTCGTTTGTTCACCTAAAAAATGACAGCAATAATGAAAACAAATCCAATGATACATATCGTCATAAGGAATGTAATTGACGCAATATTGATTATTACATGCCACTAAGATATCATTTAATCTGCCACCATGGCAAATGCAGTGTCTGCCAAACTGCATGTCGCATCACATGAGTGTGCCATGAGGTTGCTTAGAAAAAGCCTGATAATTTGGACGCACTGTATATAATAATGCATTATAATAAGAGATGAGAAGTTACGAGTTTGTTAATGTTATTTACAGTTGTGTTTTTTGTTATAATTCTTTCTAAAGTGAAGGTAAATCTTTTAAACCTGTATCTCTCATGACTTTAATGCATAATATCACTATCAAGTGTCTATTATCCATTACTTATAATTTTTAGTATTTTTTTTTGGATCAAACTCACAACTGACTTATGTATATGATTGGACGTAGGCAAATGTGTTAAAATAAAATGACAAAATTGTTGATACATTGATTGAATCGATAATTATATTAGTTTTATCGCATACTACCAACCTGAGTGCCTGATCCCTTCGATGAGGAACGGATCCCTGTCTGCAACTTCCATGTAAGCGATGGTGGTGTCACCTTTGCCGGCAAGGAAGAGCATACAAGTGTCAGGATCGTAGAGGGGCATCAGAACGCCAGTCGAGCAATCAAGCTCTAGAGTCTTCTCAGGGGTGGACAAATTTCGCACGTCCCGGATTATCACCTGACGGAGACGGGCGGAGTCAAAACCTTCAAGAGAAACGAACATTTGACATCAAAAGTGATAAGAATAATTGCATACATTGTCAATTATTTTATGTCCCTTTTAGGGTGTTCACTGTCAATACTTGGTAGATAGGCATTATATTAATAAAAACACAATATTCCTTTGTACTTCATTCCACTTTATTTAACAGGTCAGGACCGGTTTCGCTCATTGCGAACATTGTCAACTGATTGTCAGTTAGTTGACAATGCTCGCAATGAGCGAAACCGGTCCTGACCTGTTAAATAAAGTGGAATGAAGTACAAAGGAATATTGTGTTTTTATTAATATTTTATATCCTTTGAATATTTAACTACAAGATAATAAATTTATCAACAGAATTGACTAATCAAGCTTATCCCTAGATGTCTTAATAATTTTCAATAGGTATAAAATATCTATTAATAACATTGTCAGCTATCATAGCAATGTGAAAGTAAAATCCTGATTATTTGTTCTGTACGCTATTATATTATGTGTTTAATAAGTGTTATTTATGGAGAAAGTTTGTGATTTTGGCTGTTCTTCTAATTTTCTTGTAGAGAACAAATTTTACATTATCAGTTTTACCATTAAATTTGAATATTCAATGGCTGAAATACATCAAAAAAGTGTCAGTCAGCGCTATATGATAACACTAAAAAGGTCTGATTTTTTCATTTTCAATAATACCTGTTGTGAGAATTCTATTCTGATCTCCCAACCAAACGACGCGGCTGTCTTTGATGCTTTGGTGACTCGGCGCTGATGAAACAAGCGGAACAGAAGCTCGAGGGTCGATGATTCGAACTTTCTTGTCTTTGGATGAGGTGGCCATTATGCGACCGTCTCTTCTCCACGATGCTGACTGGATTACATCTCCATGATCACTATTGCCTACGAAGATGATACAACATAAAATTAATAAAAGCCTAAAAACATATGAAATACTAAAATTTGTTGTGTAAAACTTACAAAATGTCTCTTGCTGCGTGATCAGGTCCCAGAGGGAGAGAACCGTGGCGGATGTTACATGAAGAAGACCATCAGCCGACGGGTTGAATCCCACAGTCTCAACTCTTCTTTGGCGCTGCGACAGACTGCATTCTGCATTCGTCATAGACTCTGACAACCCGTTGGGTGGAATGTTCCAGATTTTCACCTAAAATTGAACATGCATAAATTATTGAATTCATAAAAAAATCTCATTTTAATTATTCATCAGTTCTATCAAAACTATTTATAAAATAGCAATGAATTAATTTTGTAAGAAGAATCTATTGATTCGGTAGCTATTCTAGGATTATGGTATGATAAAAAATTGAATGTTCCAAAGGCCTACAAAAAGCAAGAGAGTCAAACATCATGTATGTTTTTTATTTATTTATAGAATTGCTTTTTCAAATTTATGAGACATTAATTTTACCAGACAGTCCTGAGATCCGGTTGCCAGCAATCCATCATGAAACGGAGAAAACTCCATATCGGTAATGGTATCGGTGTGCGCATGCAACAAGGGCATGGTCTTGCTCTTCCTACCGCAGTCTTCGAGTGGTAAAATCGCGAGACTCGAGCCGACGTGCTCCCAGTTGAAGGCCATGACTGACGCAGACGCGCAGATGTTGTTGCCGTAGGTCTGATACGACCCCACACAGATGTCCCGGATACACGCTTCGGGCTTCGGCACGATTGGGGTGGCATTTTTGTATTTGGATGCTTTAAAGCGCCAAGTCATCTTGAATACGATGAGAAGTTCCTCTTTACCGCAATCTGATCCTCGACTTTTTCTTCTTTCTCTCCGTGGCTGCTGGATTTCTATTCACATGTGCTGCTCAACACTCGCTACTGATTGTGATGCCTGAAGAATATTTACAAAAAATATTGTCAGATAGCAAAATTTACTACACTAGTTTACTAACTACAATGAATAATCAATCCATTAATATGATGAATCCTGAAGTAATTAATTTCATAACAATTTCTCGTATGCCGGGAGTCGCTAAACTACGGTTGGCGAACACCATGTATCCAGCATTGCACGCTAACTTTATGTTTTAAATAATACAAAATCGCAATTAAATGTTTTCCACAGGAACAATCACAACCACATCTAGTTGAAATATTCATATATGGTAAAGTAAATAATCTATGTGTAACTAAGCGTAAAATGTTCAATATATTTTTTTCAATTTCAAGGTTCTGATATGAGCAATAACTTACCACAGAAACTATTAATTAAATAAATATCAGTAGGTTCATTTAGTATTTATAAATGATCACAAAATAAATATGTATATATGAGGAAAAAATATTTATCTTGCCACTATCAATATATTCCTTTTACTCAGAAATTATAAATCATGTGGTCATAATAAATTGCAGATAATGTGAATAAATGATGTCTTTCTACTTACAAAACTAAAAAAGTGTCAAATATGTTTTTTTAATAAGAATGTTTTATATCAAACATTAAGTGTAAGTGTTCAACCAGTTGAATTTTAAAATTAATGTTGGCAAACTGCATGGCTATGGTCACGTCTTCGAATCCCAGTACGGACAGTTTATAAATTAATTTATACATTTTTGTAGTCATGGAAGAAAGTACGTTACGTCTTGAATTCCCCCTTCCACCTATTCTATCCTAAAAGCGGGGTGTAGCTAATCACTAGTCTTGTTTTAGCCCTATCCTTCTATTCCTACTATTTTTGGAAATAAAGAAAGGTTGAGCAACTGAATAAGAAGCAGTTCTCGTAGAAACACTTTTGTTGAGATAGACTCCATTAGAAGTCCATATGCTCCCACATTGGCAGCAGACATGGTAAAAAAGGTAAAAAGATGTCAAAAGTATTTCAAGGGTTGAGTTGAACAACAGAGAACCAACTGCAAAATTTCAGAATTTGAGCTTCCATATTGAGCTTCCAGTTTCAAAGTTTCCACATCTTTTTGGATACTTTATGTAAATGTTGTGAATGTGCATGGTTTTTTTTTTTTTCATCCCTACATCACTTATTAATTAGGCGTTACGGCAGTGGCGTAACTAGAAAATCAAGGCCCATGCATAAGTTAACAAAGAATTCATATTTTTTTTTTGTTACAAAAATAAATTTTATGTATAGAAATATTAGTCTAAAGTTAATCGTCTTTGTTAGTAACATCTATATATATAAAACAAAGTGGGGTTAGTTACACCACGTATATCTCGAGAATTACAAAACGGATTTCAATGATATTTGATTTATAAAATTCTTATTTACCTAGAATAGCAGAATAAGCATTAAAACATCGGAAAAATATCACGGAAAATAAATTATAAAGAAAATTAATATCTTCATACAGAACAAAATTTTCAAATGAGGAATAGGTCAAATAATGACATGTTGTTTTATGCTCAGTTCAGGTAGATGACACTAGATGGCACTGTATTTATACGATAGACTTTTAAATAATTTTGAATTTAGAGTATAATCGATGATATGAAATGAAAACGAAAGAAAATCGAATACTATTGAAATGAGGTTATGTTTATAATTAGGTATGATACATTTTTTGACAACAATATTACGATGTTTGCACGAACGTTTGTATCGAATTGACAATTCAAATTTGATGTTCGATTGTGTTCGATTGTTTCGATTTCATATCTGTCAAATCTCTGGTCTAAATATTGACATTACATTTAAATGTGTTTCGTGCATTAGGTGTGATTGTTTGTTTGTTATTTATTCAATGTTCTTAGATTAGTTTTATTTGGAATTAGAAACTGTACTCTTTTCACTTCAATTAATACTATACTATTTATATATAGAACGTCAAAAAATATTTCGTGATATTTGACAGCAAAAGTACATTGTGAATTATATTACATAACGTTAGTAAGCCATTACTTTATGGTTATTTTTAAATGCATACTGCTACGTACGTAATTCCTGTGTCCACTGTCAATACTTGATGGAAAAGCATTCTATATTTAATTAAACGGTTTTTCTCTTATATAATGTCGAATGCGAAATTATTAACAAAGAAAGTTTCAATTGACTATTTTTATGAAGTTCAACGAAAATTGTACAATTTCTTTTTTATGTTTTGTCAACAATTATATCGACTATGGAAAGCAAGAAGGGCGTAACCCACACATGCGCAAAAAAGTGTTTTGATGATTTTGGGCCATATGCAAATTATGAATTATACAAAAACTTGAAATGCACGGACACGTCTAAACTGGTGTTTAATTGACAAAATAATCTATATACATAAAACAAAGCGGGGTTATTTACACCACGTATATCTCGAGAATTGCTGCACGGATTTCAATGATCTTTGATTTATTAAATTCCTCTCCAGCTAGAATAGCAGAATAAGCATTAAAACATCGGAAAAATATCACGGAAAAGAAATTATAAATAAAATTAATATTCTCATAGAGTTTTCAAATAATGAACATTTTGTTTTATGCTGGGTTCAGATAGATGACACTAGATGGCACTGACACGATCGACTTTTAAATAATTTTAAATTTAGAGTATGGATTAGAATAAAAAAATCGATGATATGAAATGAAAACGAAAGAAAATCGGATAATATTGAAATGAGGTTATGTTTTCTGACTTGGAAATTCTTTCTGAATCTCCAAATCAGATACGCACATAATTTTCTATCATTATTTTGACATGCTTTCCATCGAATCCATGTGAACTGTGGAACAAGGTACAAGGATGACATGTCAGAAGACATTTTACATCAAATTCGTGTCAGTTCAGGGAATCCCGATCTCGAGATGAATGAAGAGATACATAACCAGGCTTTGCTTTAGATCGAAAACATGTGTTACCTCATGTGCGGCAGTTTGTTAGTCAAGTTAGGAATGTCAACGCCAGATCGTGGAATGAACGACGCTTTCAATCGAAAATTGGAACGTAAACGTGAATATTTTCGAGATGCATTGAACCAATCAGTTCAAACGAATTTACCACTGTTGAACCCACAATAGAGGGAAGTGTACGATACGTTAATGAATGCAATTTATGATGGAAATGGTGGCTTATTTTGCCTTGATGCGCCCGGTGGAACTGGGAAGATATTCCTCATGTCATTGATTATGGCTACTGTTCGTGCGAGATCCGAAATTGTTGTAGCAGTTTCTTCTTCTGGAATAGCGACTACGTTGATAAAAGCATGCCGAACGGCTCATTCAGCGTTGAAATTTCCGTTAAACCTCCAAACGACTGAAAAACTGACATGCAATTTTGCGAAACACTCAACAATGGCTGAAGTTTTGGAAGCGAGTAAAATCATCAACTGGGATGAATGCACAATGGCACACAAACGCGCATTGGAAGCACTCAACCGAACTATGAAAGATCTGCGCAGTGACTCAAGATCTTTTGCAGGCGCAGTGATTCTATTATCTGGCGATTTCTGCCAAACACTACCAGTCATTCCAAGATTGACCGTTGCCGATGAAATAAACGCTTGCATCTGCTGACGACAAACATGCGAGTTACATTTCTAAACGATCCATCTGCCGAAGATTTCTCCAAGCAATTGCTGACTATCGTCGGTAACGGCCGTGTTCCTGTTGACGAATCGAACGGATTGATTTCGATTCCGCCGAATTTTTGCAATTTCGTCTCAACGAAGGACGGCTTCATCAACAAAATGTTCCCAAACATCTAATCACAAAAATCACAATTGGTTGATTGAACGAGCAATTCTTGCGGCTAAAAAAAAAGATGTGGATCATTTAAACTTCACAATTCAAAATCAAATCGTTGATCTACTGCATTCCTTTAAATCTATCGACTGTGCCACGTGAATTACATCATTTCAATGTAATTTAAATACTTTTCATTTTGAATTTTGCCCATTTATTGAACTTAATTCATTTTGAGTATTCATTCAAACTGAATTTAATTCATGCAATAAATTAACACAACATTTATCGATCCTGAGGCGGTACGAAGTTCGTCGGGCCAGCTAGTTATAAATAAAAAAATACTTTTGAATTTTAAATGTCTCTGTTTCTCGTCTTTTAATTAGCAAACTCTGAAATTACATCATTGAACATTTTTTGTGCCTCTTCATGCTCTATTGCAGGGATGGCGAGCGCGGGTCACGCAGTGACATGCTTGAGAAATTATCTAACCCACTTGAACTTTAAGAAATGATTGTTTTTATTTAAAGCCTTAATTATTCAATCTATGTGACCCGGGACATGACTTTTTTTTAAATTTTTAAATCAAATTTGACCCACTTGCGAAAAAGGTTCGACATCCCTGCTCTATTGCTAAGAATACGAAATCGGTAATTCTGGATTGACACATTGAATTTTTCTATAATTTTTGATTATTTTGAAGAAGAAGAAGGCCGGCCATATATACTTCGGAGAATCCATTTTTCATACAATTAATCTGAAAACTCTTTTATGGACATAGTAACACTTTTTTTAATAATGTTTTACTTGAATCTTTTGAAAATTTAATTGTTTGGTACACACTTTGCAATATATGTTTTAAGGCATCAAGCACTGATTTGAGATGTCAGCATCTTAATAATTTTACCAGGTACCAAGAAACTATATTTTAACTGTCTGCATTCCAATAAAACATTGGTTTATTTGTACTGTAATAAAATAACCCTCACTATTTACTCGTTTGGCAGGGGCTTTTATTCTAATACATTTATTTCGGGTGTATAATAAAAGAGGCCTAGCCAAGCCTAAAAATGATTAAGAACGCTGATGTTTCCTTTCAGATATTCTAAGATGTTTCACACGTCATCATTTTTTCTATTTTCCGTAATTGTGCACAGTTTTGAGAAAGACAGTTATTAATATTTATAACTTTGTACCATCAATTAACTAAGAAGAACTTATTCAATTAACTGTAAATTTTCTGACATACAAATATATTATTTACGATGGTATGTTAAAAAAAACTGCCCCTTCCCCGAAACGAAACGGTAGCTTCTTTTTGACTTATTGGCAGTCCACCGCTGGTTGTGTACAAAATCAGGTTTACTCAACTCTCGCGGCTCGGAGACTAGAAAAATACTTCTCTGCCGATGGGGGTCGTTTAGGGACCCCATTGGTTTCCTCATTATTGGCCTTATTCTTATGAATTTAAAAAAAAAAATAGTCCAAGGGCTTTAAAATATCTCTCTGCATTTTTTTTATAAAAATCTGTGGTTTTTTAATAATCATATTTTAAGTTGCGAGTAAAAAAGACGTCATCCCAGCACAAATATGAATTTGCAACTGACGTGTTTAGCCCAGCTATCTTACGAACGATCGCTGATAAGCGGGCGCTAATCTCGTTATCACGTTATAGCGTATTTATATAAACTACAAAAGGTCCAAAAAACTATGATATAAGAATACCTTAATTATAAACATTGTATCACCCATATTAAAATAGATATTTAAGAAAATGTGGGTATTGGGGTCGCATTTCTTGAGCTTAGAACCGGAAAAGTTAATCTCAGTAAAAAAATTACCTTAGCCATTTATAACTATTCAGCCATATTATACCATCAACAAATTAAAACAAAAGCAAAACTGATAATTTTGTTGACCCAACCTTACAAACCAAACCATTCATTATTTTTTTAAAGTATATATTTTTAAACGGAATCCTAATTATATTAATTGGAAAATAATCATATATGTATCGTGTAGTACACATTAGTATCCATAGTTTTAGGAAATATCTCCTCTTTTATGTGACTGCAAACACAAGCGTTTGTTCTCTATTATTGTCTAACGGTCAACATTGGAGACTGCATAACAACAATATGAGTGAATTGGGTAAAAAGTGGTAAGACTTTATAATGAACCACATCAAAAATAATTACAGAAGAAAATTAAGACTACTTGGTCTGGAATGTCAGAGCACTTTCAAATGGTTGAATCATATTACCCCTACCAATTTTATTAGACAAAATTTTACATTCTTACACAAATGCATGACATCACAAATCGGTAACTCATTTCACCTCTTTTATATAATTGCATTAAATTTTCGATAAGCAAGCATTTTGAAATGGGTATGAATGACAATTTGATAATAATCATAGGAAATCCCTATCACTGTACTTCCAAAACTTATCAACATTTGATTAAACTTATACATTTTAATTAAAAGATATGAATCAGTAAAAAAATAGTATCACAAAGGCAATTTAAAAATGACATTTAAATGCATAAAACAAAGCTTATTGATTATTTAAATAAAAAGAAGTTATTGCGGTATTGTGTAAAGCAAGTTGAATATTAAAAATGTAAACTAACTTTAGCAAACAAAATTTATTAAACATATTAAGTAACGGTTAGTGTATTAATTAAATAGTTTAAATATGAAATTATTCAGAGAAAAAACATTTTGCGTTAATTCGCCCCGCAAAGGTTGGAATTCATAATAACAATGAAATAACTGTAACTACACCTTAAAGCTGACGATATCCTGCCGCCACGGGTAGATTCTCATCCGTGGGCAATTAAATCAGTCTAAAACAACATTCGCACCACGTAAAACTATTGCCGTTTTGCATTTAGATTGCAGACAAAATCAAATCACGCCCACTGTTGTGACGGCCATTTGTCAAAACAGCGTCGGCATTTTACAACTGCAGAATCACGAATTTTATCCAATCAGATTCCGTTTTAACAGCTGACACTTTTATTAAATTAGAATTTAATAAAAAATAATTATTAGGTTACTATGTATTATTGACTTCATAATATAGACAAATCCTTGCAAATCACGAATTAAATATTTTCACATAACTTATTAATACCAAATATTTTATATATACATATTAATAAAGTACTTTGAAAGAATTTTTCAACATGATCTGATAATCGTTTTTGAGAAAAATCTTTTGTGAAAATAATAGTTCCAGAGTAACTATTCTAAAAACAATAAAGACATAATTAAAAAACGCCACCATATTTTACTGGTAATACTATATTTTTGATTTCTTGTTGTGGTATAACTAAATGTCAAATTTGCAATGAAAGTTTGCTATCATTTGCTTTGGTCCATGATTGACCAAAATGTCAAATTGATAGATTTTTGTTATTTGTAAAAAGTTATTCGATATTTTATCGCCAGGTACCGTTTTTTAATGCCAGACGTAGCAGCTATTTATTTATTCCCATAGATGTATTTAATTTGACTCGGATCACGTAAGAGTGAACTTAAAAGAGAGTGTCTTTGTAAAATGGATTTCACTTTTATTCAAGTGAAGCGAGACTCACGTTAATTTTCTTATTGTAATACGTTTTCATTTGGTATCCGATACGCTATAGATATCTGCGAATATTACGTCAGCGGAGAAACAATTTTCACATACATCTCCTAGTTTATATTGTTGATGTATAACTCAATACTAGTAAATTTTGAATTCTTATTATTCTCGAGATAGTTCATTGCATTCTAATAATACGTTGACAGTCGATTACTTCAACGTTGTGATTAAGTTTCTTACATTCTGTATTATCGCAATTTGATGTGACAAAAATAATAGTAGAATTTTGCGACAAATACACTGTAAATCAATCCTTTTAATAATTGAAAATAAGGACCTCAATGAGTTCAGAAAATAAAGTGATATGGTTCTGATTTTCAACAAAGATTTTACTTAAAAATTACCAATTTTAAGGCTTAAATATAAATTCATTAATTTGATAAATGAATTTTTATCAATATTACTCAATAAATTATCACACATGCTCTTATACTCCTTTGTGAGTAAAAAAAATCAGCGTGTTCAGCGAAACAAAATCACACCCTCAATAGATTTGTGTTTCTACGTCATAATAAGTTTTCATTTTTTTTTGTAATAATGTATCTACATGATAATATAATAATACACATTGCCAGCAATTAATATTTTATTTTTATGAATTACAATACACTCAGTTTTTCGAACTTATAATATTAATTGTAGGTTAATACATAGAATAGTGATGTATTTTTTTTATTTTGCAGATTCTTGTTATGGAAGATTACAAGTTCCTGTTCAAAGTGGTACTGGTGGGTAATGCGGGGGTTGGCAAGACTTGTCTTGTCAGGAGATTCACGCAGGGAATATTTCCGCCCGGGCAAGGTGCCACAATTGGTGTTGATTTCATGATAAAGACTGTTGAAGTGGACAACGAGAAAGTAAAAGTAAGTAGAAGAAAATAAAGTTATAAATAATGCTTTTGGAAAAAAAACACGTAATATAACAAAAATATGATTCTTTGTATCAACCTTTAGCAGTGTAACAAATAGAAAAACAAAATAACACATTGGCACTACTTTAGCGTGAGGTCTATTTTCAAATCACGGCATGTTTACCAATTAAATTGTATTATTATTATATTATAACATACATCCTACCGCATGTCATTAAAAAAAATCCAAAATTAAACCATCTTCATTCTTCCTAAATGCCTTCTAACAAATGTGATCAATTTGTGATTAAAATAAATAAACACCTCTCATTTTCTGTAGGTCGGGTAAGGTAAGGTTAGGTGGTATAATTTAATATCAATCAGTAGACGGCACGAGTGTACGACACATTTATTTATATTAAATGTTTCTGTATAAAATTTTCAAAATTTGTTACTGCAATACAATAAAGTTTTAAAATATTATTTCTATTGTCTTCGAAAAGATATAAATATCTCCGAAAAAATCATTCAAATATATCAATTTTTGGGCTTATTAATGTATTTCTCAGAGTAAAGTACGAAAGTGTCCTTGTCCATGATGAATGCAATATCAACTCATTGTAAATTTGACAGCTAGCATGATGGTGTCATTAGTGAGTTTGGTGTGTTTTATATAGTTTTAAGGCAAAAGTATTTTAATTCGACTGAAGGTGTTTAGTGAAATTTCAATATTAAATTTAAATCATTCAAATTATGTACATTCACACAAGGTTTCGCCTATCAGCATCTTCAGGCATTCAAGTGTTTTTAAATAATGAAAATATTCTTGCAAACATAATTGAGGGCTCAGTGAGTTGATAAATTATATTTTTTTTAAATTTTCAGTTACAAATATGGGATACGGCGGGTCAAGAAAGGTTTCGTTCAATAACCCAGAGCTACTATCGATCTGCCCACGCTCTCATTTTAGTTTATGACATTTCTTGCCAGCCCACTTTTGACTGCTTACCTGATTGGCTGAGAGAAATCGAAGAGTATGCTAGCAGTAAAGTGCTGAGGATCCTCGTAGGTAGGCGAAATCAACCCAGTATTACTTGTTGAATGAAATTGTTATAGTCTCTAATGATTGATTGTGCTACTGTTCAGATTGTATAAAAAGTGATTTGACTTACATACGTTATATTCTAAAGATGTTCCAGTATGTCTTTGCATTTGTATGTTTACCACATAGTGTGCTCCGGGATTATTTATGGGCTTAGTCCATTTCTTGTTCAGGGTTGTCACAACCAATGTTCCCTCTTAGCTGTGTGCGCGGCCGCGCAGCAATTTGAAAACCCACGTGCACTCATTCCTTGTTGGCACGCACTTCAATACAACTATTCAAAAAATATTTTCAATTAGAATAACCCTAACTGACCGAAATAAAAAAGAATTAATTTTTCATCTATCCTCGGAAGACAAAATTGATCAAAATATATTATATAATATAAGGATTAGTTGTAAGGAATGATGTGAAAAACTAGAAAATTTATAAAATTTGTTGATCACTTTAATAGCGACTGATTATTTGTTTCATTCAGCTTACTTTCTTAATTTTTGCTTGATTTTATTTTTAATATACAAATCAAAAAAAAAACACTGCCGCACATTTGTTGTAATGGACTGTGCAGCTAATCTCTCGTCTTAGAGGGAACATTGGTCACAACACGATGAATATTTATTTTTAGTCAACATTATGTACACCGAATGAAGACTCGTCATTAACATCAATTGTTTGTTCAGGATTGTCTCGATTTATACATATATAAATATGTCAAATACCTCCATATATGATTTGCATATGCCGTATACAAAGATCCTCAAAAAGTAGCCCTGGCGACGTCTGTTGAACTTACTTACTAGTATGGATAAATTTAGATAATTTTAAATGTCAAGTCATTATTGGTGTTTTTTTTATAGATGTCACTAGCATAATAATTTTTAGATATTTAATTTGAGCGTGCAACTGGGGCCGGCACGAGGTGTGTGCGAAGTGTGCAGTACACATGCGCCCCACTAAGATTTAAGTGTCATCTACTCATGAATTTTTAGTTTTGCGAGGCTCCTTGCACACAGGTGCAGAAATCCTCGAGTCCGCACTGCATGCGACGAACCGGCGAGTCTTTGGCATAATCTCTACTATTTTTATGGCATTACAGGAAATAAAATAGATAGAGAAGACTGTGAAATACCCAGACACGTTGGAGAAGATTTTGCACAAAGGCACGGAATGTATTTTCTAGAAACATCTGCAAAAGAATCAGATAATGTCGAACGACTTTTTATGGAAATCGCAGTTGAACTAATGGAGGTAGGAATTTTCATTTGTTTGCACTATTAAAAATATATTTTGTAGTTCTCATTATACAATTTTATAGTATGATTAGAACCACTTTTGTTCAGTGATGGAGCATTTTCAAATTACATTTTTTTAAATTTATTATTATAACTTTCCACCTAGAATTGACATTTAACATAATTTATGTAAATAATGAGAATTTTTTGTACAGTATTATAGCTTTAAAACTTTTTACTATCTCCTACCTAAGAATATTTCGTGAATATTGACTATGTAATTGAAATCTTCAACAAAAGAGAATGCTTAAAATAACGAGTGAGCTTAGTTTATGATTAACGTGACCATTTATTTTTTCCTCCAAACCGAGACACCTAAAAAAAATTGGTTCTTTTAGGAGCTGTTTTAAGCGTCTCACATTTTCATACAATTCAATTGACTAGATATTAGACTAAAAAATTGTTTCTTTTTGGTTTTTTAGCAAGCAAAATGCAAAGAGTTACCTCGATATGACACCAGTACGACGCCCATCAATGGAAAAACAACATCAATAGGTGACGGAGCTTGCTGTGGCAAAGTCGCGTAATTTAACAACGAGAAATGAAAATAATAATAACGTTATTACTAATGCGACTTCACACAAAATCCTCGAAGGTCTGCAAATAACTATGTATATCATGTTACTCTAAAACAATCTAGTTCTGCCGATTGCTGACTTATCTTCGGAGATAATTTGTCAGATGTATATGGGATCTCAGATATTCAAAATAAATATACTGAAACGAAATTGGAATTGATTTTATGAATATTCATTGTCTTCATATCTTTTAATATATTAAAAATTTGACTATCATTTTAGCAACTGTAATTGCATATTTTAATTAAAATAAAAATATTACTGTCCCTGACTGCTTCACTCCTGAGCCACTCAATTAAAAACTAAATGTATTTTGAAACTGCAGTATAAGTTTTGATTTGTTGCAGCTTGTGAAAGATCAAATTAATTAATTAATTTAATAATTTGTTACGTCATGTTAAATGTTGAAATTTACAGTTCTTTCCATGTTTATTAAATTGATGGTCATTTTGGAATGTTCATGTTTGTACGTCTTTCATTATTGTTGTACTTTCAGAATTCTTGAGAATCCTTATTTGACGATTCCACGCTAGCAACAATAATATGTTATTTGAATGTGGGTTTATATTATTTCAAACGTGCATTTGTACTTTCCTTCAATTTTTACCTGTGAGATTAACATGCATTTATCATGTATTTAGTAACATTAGGAATTCATTTTAAACCTGAAATAATATACAAATATCAGTTTCACACCGGCAGCTTTTAGGTACACCAATTCAATTTATTGTATGATACTAGTTTACCTTACTATTACAAAATACTGACTTATCATTTTTATTGATTTGAAATTCAATTTCATACAAAAAACACATTTAGTTTTGCACGGTGTTTCGAAACCAGGTGATCCATATTTTTATATGTACGCAATTCACATCACATTCCAGCACTCAAAATCTCTAATGTTGGGAAATTTATAGTATATATTATATAAAAGTAATTATGCAGCGATAAATCATCAATTCTGTGAATATTTTCCTCACTAATCTTGTTGTGATATATGTGTAATATCAATATTTTTTATGTTACTATTGTACATGTTGTTTTCAGGGATGTGATTTTTTCAATTATTCAATAATTTAACATTCATGACAAATAATAATGAAATTATAAAACTAATGATCGTTTTTTTTAAATTATTTACTCGGTATTGCAACAATCTCTATTTTTTAAATGTTCTGTAGGATTCTTTGCGGTTAACTGTAGAATTGATTTACATTCAAACTGACTTGTCAAATTTAGCATTCTTCAATAATTTACCACTGATTATATGCAACCTTATACCACTATTTTTATTAGGCCATTCTTTTACATTTTAAATGTTTCATTGAACTGGCTGTCTAAAGTATTCAAATCAATCATTGATCTTTGTGCTGTTTCCGAATAATGAAATGCTCTAAACACAACAGTAATTTTAAACGATTTTCAATATGTGTTCAATCAGTTTGAATTTAATTTATGTTTCCAGTAAGCATCCTAAATAGATAATTAGCTTTTATTTAATATCTAAACTAGTTATTAAAATAACTATATTATTAATACCTTATAGTGCTGTGTTAAATAGCAAATAATATTAACATTAGTTAACCAGAAGATAAAGAGTACAGGATCCATGTTATTATGTTCATTATTAATGACAGAGTTGTTCCGTTATCGGCATAAAATATTTTTCATTCATGTTTTAAAAATTACCTGTTTATTTATACTGTCGACCTGGCTAGCTTGTGTTTGTATATTAAACCAAAAATGTACATTTAATGTTTAATTATATTCAAGTAAGGCGTTTTATATTTTGGTCTATTATTAAGTTTTTTTTACTTGCAAATATTATTAATCTTACTTTGTTTCAATCTTTCATTGCTTGAAGATTTAATGAAACTATTGTACATCTTCATTGACGCACAGTTGTATGTGATCTTCAGCTCGAGACTGTAACGAGAATTTTCCGTACTCAGTAATACATCTGCACGTGTAAAGCTGAGAACTGCTGCGGTTTCTAAATTTATTTAATTGATCTCAAACCAAATAATTTGTTGACGCAGTCTTCAAGAAGTTATTTATCACCTTATTTGCTTTTATTTTGAATTCCAAACATTAAGACTGACCCACTGATTGGCGAAGCTCACTTTTAACTTCACAGTATCATCATGAGTGTGAATGTTACTTTACTACTTGACTGAGTGTATCATTAATGTAACAGCAATAACTATCACTTAAAAATTGCGCCAACGGATAAGATATGCTGTGTGTTCATAATATATCATAGACGAAATGTCAGGCAGCTTCAGAATTTGTTTTTATATCCTTAGATATCTGTTCAGAAAGCTCAGTCGATTAATATTTATCTCCGGTCACAGATGAAAAATGTATTTTTTTTAAATTAATTCCTTGAATATTATTTATACTTCTATAATAATTCTTACTTTGTTCCTTAAAAAAATATTTTTTTATTATTTAACAAGTACTTAATGATTGCTAAAAATAACATTTTCTACTTATATTCATGTAAAATAATAAACATTTTAGTGCTAATTCGACATTATTTATTCAAGATCAGGACTCGCTTTGCTTATCGCAAGCATTAACAACTGATTATATCATTTGATAAAGCTCGTGATGAGCAATTCGATTCTGATCTTTAATATATAATATGGAATCGGTACAAAATAAGGGTTTTATTTTTTGAATATAATGCCTTTCTATCGAGGATTAACGGTGAACACCTTAAAAGTGCTCAGCTACATAATGCAAACATAGTTCTAGAAGACGAGTCGACAATTACTAAATAAAATAACTTGTAGTAATTATTTGTATTCAATCATTTTTTAACATTTTATTCTATATTTCCTCTGAATTAATTCTCACTTACTTTATTAACTATTTGCCGTTTCAATGCACTTTGACTAGACTTCAGTTATAAATGTTTCACCCTAGTCTAAGTGAATCGATAACCTTTTTCACGCTATCATGCTAGGATGTCTTTTGTATTTTTTATTAATGTAAGAATTTACCAATTAGTTATGTTTTATGGTTATCTAAATATTGGTTGTCAATTTTATTTGAATATTAACGCATTACATTTTCGCTTTGGTATTGCTATGCATTATGTCAATGCTATATTTTATATATTTTTTATTATTATTATAGATGTCTTCATTGTATAGATAAAAATAAAGTTGCACGTTGTGGCGGACTTCTATAATGTTAGAATAGCCTTTTTACCATAGATTATAACATCACTTATTTGATAGATATCTAGATTTATTTATATTTCAGTGCAATAAGTATACTGGAAGTAAATTGAGGTCAATAATTTCAAATAATCATAAATATTTCTGCGGCTTGAATAAGTTTATAATAAGGAACTATTTTATTTTGTAATATCATTGGGAATGCTCAGTGGCTTTCGTTCTACTCAATTGTGAGATCAAGGATTCAAATCTTCAAATCAATTTTCTTATGGATCTGTATCAAGAGCCATCGATGTATGTCTCATACCTTCACACCAATTCTATTTGATTCTGTAAATAAGGTACGAATAGAGTGATTAACTAACTACTGAGTGCTTTCTTAACATCGTCATACTGACTTAGCCATCTTTGAAAAGTGAGATGGAACATAACCAGTTCTCATTAAATAACTTCTGTTAAAAATTGTCCCAACGGAAGCACACATTGTTTGCTTCATGTCTTGGCATAACAGCTTATACAAAAATGACCAAGTATAAGTAGAAGTAAAGTTACATACTGAACACTGATAATCTTTTGACATCAATAATTAATCTTAGTTTTAATTTATATATCATCACAGTAGTTGTTCAACTGTTCTTTCTTTTGTCTCTCAATAAAACATAGTTCAAATTTAAATAGGTACATGATATGTACCACATATCCTCAGTATCAGTGTATATTTAAATTGTATTTTATTTGTATATTAGGTATCAAAGTGCTTAGTTTTTTTATCTGCTTAATTAATGATCTCGATATTAGCAAGCTTTACACAGGGACACGATCTTCCACAATTAGGTGACGTGTGTTCCTTATGCACAGTAGGCATAAGGAACATGTTGCCCAATCGTGGACGACAGCGCCGCAGTGTAAAGCTTGCTATTGCTTTTTTTATTCTTTCTATGCAATGTTTCATATTGATTCGTTGTACTTCATACTAATACACCTAACACTGCTTTTCTATCTCACATTTTTTGTGTTACTTTTCTATCCGACACAGTAGTTCTTTTGTTTCAATTTCAATAAAAAAAGTCAATTTTATAAAATAATGTTGTATCTAGCGTAATTTATTATACATATTTCAAGTAGATAAGTAGGCGTTGTTAAAATATTTCAAAAGGCTAAAAGCCATTTAAAACAATTGTAATATTCATTTAGAAAATACTTATGAACTTAAATGACTTTTTAACTGTTTCAAATTCAGACAAGTCTACTAGCTTCAAATCATAAAATTACCTTTGAAGCATTCAAGCTGTTCATTTTTAGACTAGTATAGTTGTATTTGATCAATATCAATGTAGTGTTCATATATCAGAAAAGAATTAGTAATAACTTACTGACTTCAATATTATTTTATATCTGCAATCTGAAAAAGTTATTAATTTCTCAGAAGCATAAAACCATTCAATATCATATTCCAAACTGTCTGTTCACTTTGTTCTGTGTTTAACATGAACTAAATATATTATAATACATACCTTTGTACTGTTGAATAGTGAAAATGATATTTCTGTTACAGAAGCATTTACTATTTTTTGTGAAAATCACTACACACAATTCACCAACGTAGCGAAATTTTCTATCCTTTAAATAGTTTTGGGTAGCAATAATTATTATAAATACTTGCAGATAACTATACGAGAAGTGCACGATTCCCCTTTGTCACAAATATTGAATTCTCATTGCTGTTGACAAAGCTCCATTTGTTTATCATCCTTAACCCTTTGTACGCCATCGTCTCACCCGTGAGTCCCCTTGGTATTGAATACTTCAACGTTGGCGGCTAACTGGTTAAATAATGCAACATATGTGCGCCCCGCCCTGCCTGAATCACTCTAAATATTTTTTTGTGTTAACTTCTATATTTATTATCATCGATTAAGTTTAGTATTCTTGCTATCAAATTTCATAGCCTGTTAAAAGGTAATATCAAGTGTGAACGGTCTAAAAAAGTTTTTCTTGCTCTTACTTTTTAGTTTCCGCTTCCAACAATTGGAACATAAATATTAAGTTGAAATCTTGTTGAAAAGATATAACATCGTGATTTTAATTCTGAATTCTTACGCACTATTATAAAATAGCTTATATATAACACTATGTCGCCTGAATTAACACCACTGTTGCCGATTCTAATTTGTCATGAGAAAGTTCTTTTAGTCGGGATTATAAATTAATATTGTCACTTTATATGCTGCAATAATTGAGCGGGTAGTGTAATAGTAACAACATGTTATGTCACCTATTATTTTGCAATCTTAAATTATATTTATTTTGTTTTATAACTGTTAACCATTAACCTGAATAAAACTCTCCACTTACAGTTGAAAGTGCTGCACAAATTAGACACAATAACAATGCACGTTATATTATTTGCGTAAACTGTGGGTTTGGAGTCCTTGCAGCAATATTTTGATGCAAGCATCTAATTGCTGGTTTCTGATCAGCTGTTGGCAACATTGACTCGTATATGTACCCTACGAGTAGCCACCACAAGCAATGACGTAGCTTTTTTTATTTTTTTTCACAATGCAAGTCTTGTATTGAATAAACAAAAAATGCGTTTCGTAATGACGGCTAATGAGAACCTTGCCAATTGTGATCTAATAATGTCGATAAAACTCCATAATATTTTTTAAGGAAATACAACTTTTTTATATTGGGTAATCAACTCATGTCAGAGGAAATGATAAAAAATAACATTTGTGATGTCAATGAATAATATTAAGTGTAGGCAATACAAATTTGTTGTAATTTAGTCAATATTTTCTTGACAAAGGATAATTTTATTCAGGATAAAATGTCACCTATTTTATTTAATTAATACACTTTACAGGCAGTCGAATGATATTAACAATTGTACCTGAATATGTTTTCGCAAACGGAATGAATTCCTGTTTGAAAGACAAAGCAATCTTATGCATGTAAAAAGTTTTTACGATTTATTCTTTTGTTCCAATCAATAATTTTTCCAGAGCATATTGTATCTAAAAAATTTAACTGTTTAACACTGCTTCTTTTCAATCTGTCTTTTATAACAACAATCTCTCAAGAAGGTATTAATGGTAAATACTATTTGTTTTTTAATATCAAAAATTACTTTAGAGAGGAATTCTAAAGTAACTTACAGGAACGACTGCTCTGATAAAAATTGTCGATTGGAAAAACCTCCAACCACACAAATAAAAAAGATATTTAAATGAACAGTTTATTTTTGTCTATCGTGTTTATTTTTCAATTTGTTTTAAGTACCTGGACGGAAAACTGAAAGTGATTTTCCTTGCTAATGTATCGCTTATGTATAACATTACCGTTGAGGTCAAATAAAGATTAACAATATTCATTTATATAACATGGACTTTTATTTTTAAATGATATATTAATACTTAAAACATTCTGGAAATTAGAAGGACCGGCATTAGAAGTTTTGACAATACAACTGGATAGAAATAAATCTAATTCTCAAAGAGAGAAACAATCTAATCAAATAAAAAGGCAACGGATAGAAAGATATTCCATCGTCAATTGACATGGTGAAAATATTTTTTTTTATCAAGAAATCAGTTAGAAAACAAATTGTAATTAAAAATTTTGGTCCTTCTAAAATCAAACATCGCTTGATAGTACACTATGCTATTTGCAGGCTAGGTAATTTTTCGAAACAATATATAGATAGCACCTGAAAATTCATCATTTGCTTGATTAAATCATATCAAAGTGTCAATTTAATACAAAACATAATTTAATATATCTAAATATAACAATAAATCATTAAAATACATGGTTAATAAGGTAAGGTATACACAAAGAATGTTAAAATATAAAGCTCGATTTTGCAAAATTCTAAATTCACTATGAATAGAATCGTTAGTCCATATAATTTAGAACGAAATTGAATGCAATGAGCATTTAAAAATACAATTCATCGTAATTTAAACTCTATATAATATTCACTGTTAAAATTAATATGTATAGACCAATAGAAACTAGAGCAGAATTTAATAGAATTATTCATTTAAAATCAACAGTGGCACTTAATGATAATATTAAGACTAAAAATAATAAGAAAGATTGTACAAGTGAGAATTTTGTACCAGATTCATGTATGCTGAATTTCTGTTACTTTAAAGTATATATATGTCTCTTCAAAAATAGATTCAAAATTCAATTTAAAAAGTTATTATTTTTACATACAAAAGGTAACTTCATCTCATTTAGAAATCCATTGACAGTTTAGACAAGGCTTGTGATTAAGCAAGTAAAATGTATTCGTATTATGCATTTTATTTTGAAACGTAATGGATTGCTGTATAATTTTAGATTCTATAGAAATACAGTATGAACCATAATACAACTGTGTTACTCATACACAAAGTACACATATAGAATTGATTGATTAGAGTTACATTAAATTGTTTTGTTTACGTTTGTATTAAATATTTATTATTACTTGCCAAGAGCACAGGCCGTGCCTAAATGTTTGACAGTATTTTTCTCAAAAATCTACAATGAAATAGTTGACTAATATTTTCCAATGAAAAGATAAAAACTAACAATTAAAATCTTGGACAGGTTAGCTGTCTTGTCTGGATGATTATTGCCTGTCATATGCTCGCTAAAAGTATTCTTATATATGAAACTACTGTTAAATGATAAAAATACAAAACACTATTCAGCCAATCAATTGGAAATTAAATTACAGTTAAAAGAAATGCTTTCAATTTAATGACACCGACATCCCTTTAATTCTTTACAATAATTGGATGAATGATCAAAAATACATTTACAATAATTTTATAGTCTTATTATGGAAAAGTAAAGGCAGCAATGAAGTTGGAATGTAACACGCGTCAATTTCAATTAGTACGCAGTTGATAGTCACCGTTTTGGGTGATGTATCGGACCCACGGGAGAGCCTGATAACCGCTCTTCTCAATAATTTTCAAATACCTAACTTGTATTCCGGAGGTGGTGAAGTAGGGTATTTCAAACTTGACTTGGATGGGAGGTTTACCGTCGGTGTCTTCGCATTCGACGGACGGCAATCCAAAGTGCGCCCTCATTAAGTACTCTTTGCCCCCCGGGAAAGACTTGATAGACCAAGTGATCGCATTCTGTTCGGGCGTGTATTTTACACTTCCTATGGTGGTTTTAAACTTTGGCGAATCGGCATCAGGCGGTACCGGAATCACAATCTCGACATTGTTAGCGGTAGAACGCCTTTTGAACTGTGACTTGGCCTTGATCATATATTCAACACGGGAATGGGCGTGTCTCTCGATGACTGATTCGATCCAAATGAGAGGCTTCACGTGCGTGTTGAGTCGGTACGACATTAGTTCAAACTCACCATCTGGTGGAATAAACGATATAGTCCTGTCGTTTTCAAATCGAGACAGTCTGACGCATTGGTGGAATTTCACATCTTCCAATTCGACTGACTTTGATTTTCCGCGACCCGTACTTTCAAATAAAACTTTGTCGTTTAATCCGAGACGCAATTCTGGCATTCCAGAAAGGTACACTCGCATTTTGATGGCTCCGACGATTTCACTTCTCAATACGTTTCCATTCGAATTGGCCAAGAGGTTAACCGATTCGATCACATCGAGGAACACCTCATTCTTTCTATATTTAATTCCTTCCGATCGCCAAGACACGGCATTCGTCACGGCCATGGGAATCCTAGGCTGCATCTCGAGTTTGTGACCTTCTTGTGTTATATATTCTTGAAGGATCTTGCTGTCCGTTGTTTGCGGGTAGCCAAAATCTATAAGTTCATCGAGAAGTTCGTAAATTACGACAAAATTATCTCTAATGCTCTCCTCTTCCAATTCTTTAAAATATTCAGTCATAACCTCGACAATTTTGTACAGAAATACGAATATCAAAGCAATATTTGCATTCTTTTTCGTCGTAGATACTATATACAGATTGTTTGTCTTTATGTACGCAAAGGTGCATTCGTTAGTTTGCAAAAGAGGTGTTAGAAGACCTTCTTCTTCTTTCTCCATAAGTAAAGGCATAAATTTATCAATCACGCCTAATTCGATATCCCCACGATACGTTCGAGATATCAACACCTTTCCCTTAACATCGAGAATATAAATAGCGGACGACGACATCTTAGCGACCTGAAACGAAAGATTCAATATTTAGATCTTCGTTTACATTATTTGACATAACCAAAGGTGACGTCAATACAAAAGTTAGAGCTCCCTGACAAATTTAAGGGTAACCGAATGTTGATATTTAAAGAGATAATCATGTCCTACCGAATTTATTCCTTTTCGATGAAATTAAAATGACAGATGCATATCTTTAAAAGTGAAAGATGTCAGGTGCTGACATTTGCCGACATTCCACCTACACCTGTGTAGAAGCCATTTTCTTATCTTATCGGGCGTGTTCACCAACTGCTAGAAACCAAACAAGGTTATATCTACACATATTGGATACATGAAAACATAGGTAGGTAATATTATTTGTTTGCGCCTTAGCGAGACCTAAAGTATACTAGTTCATGGTGAGACCTATGCAAAATTTGGAGTTACGTTATTTTAACAAAATGACATACAAAAAACAATAGATTAAAATTTAAATAACAGATTTTTAAAACCACAACCTTCTAAGCATGCATTATGTTTGATGCAAAAAGTCATTAAGTGACAAAATGATATTCTGAAATAATCGACTGTGAAATTTCAACTACATTTTATTAGTAATACCCAAACTTAAATAACAAAGTCTTTTGCCATATATACTCTAAAAGCTTCCAAAAAGTTTCACAAATACCTATTCTCTTGATTCCAGAGAAGTTTTTAAGTTACCGCACATAGTGACGTTTTTTCAAAAATCATGTAAAAACGAATGTACTGAGTGACTATTAAAGAGTTGAATAAGCTTAAAAAAACGTGTTTTTCCACATAATGATTTATTTACTGCGTAAAGCATGATAAAATACGTAATTTGTGACTTCTAACTCAGTTTTGACCGACATGACACTAAATAACTTCTTGCAGCAAACCAACGGTACGTGTTTTTTTTTTAATAAAATTCACTTTGCTTCTTTGATAGGGCCTGCCAATTTATGATAATTAATGTGTAATTTTACCTATGTATGCATACGTGCTAATATTGTATTGTGGTGTATATCGAATATTTTCCTGCACGTGTAATGTAACTCGTGTCAATCGGTTTCAGCTTACAACAATATAATTTTAATTACAATTATTAATAAATATAATATTAAATATTCAAATAAGTTAATTTAAATAATTAAAATGTAAAAAAAAACATACTAATGATTTATTCAGATAATATGAAGTGGACTTCCATGTAGGTAGAGTGCATCTTTGTATTACCGTGAATTAGAGGTCTGCACGGGCCCGGGCCCGGGCCTAAAAAAAGGACTTTCGGAGATAATCTGGGGAAAAGTATAGCAAATCGAGAATTTAAAATTCCTCGGCGAGCTAAAATAAGGAGTTTCGGGCTTCGGGTCGGGTTCGGGTAACAAGTGCGGTATTAGACTCGGGCCCGGGCCGGGTCGGGCGTGAGTTTTTCGGGCTCGGACCGGATAATTTTTTTAAATTTTGGCCCGTGCAGACCTCTACCGTGAATCAGGACTAAAGCTTTGTTATCACTAGTCGAACTGAAAAGTGTCCACCCAGTGCATTAGTAGCGATGTGTCAAGATAAACACAGCGCAACGCATCGAATGCGTTAGTAATGTTTATTGTATTTTCCAAGTGGGTGTAAGTAGAATACCTGGCTTGTTTATTTGTATAGAGCGAAGATTTGGAACTCCAAAAGCACTCATGTTTATTGAATATGCCAAAATGAATAATTTAACGGTAGTATCTACGCTCGTACAGTACGACATTTTTACGCTTATTAACTTTTTCGTTGCCGTAAATAATTAAAAGTAATTACCTAGCAGGCCGGCTATAAGCTATTAATTTAATTAGTTATTGACGAGATAACTCGTATTTGGTCTGTTGAGCACGAAAAAAATGACGAGATATCTCGTATGTGGCAACCATCGAGTTAATAAACTTTACTAACTAGTGCTGTCCACGGTGATTGTTTATTATTTAGAAAACCATCTTTGGTGGGCTACTAAGCTGAAAAATATAACTAAATGGATAATATCGGCTCACGACCCTACTGGCTTACTTGACTTATTTTGCTTGTTCACACGGGACTTGTTACTAACCGACTAATTAACTGTACTAATCTACTCGACTAATGGGAAAAAAACTTTTAGAGACTATCACAAGGGCGTGTTATTTATTTCAGCTTACGCAGGTATTTTTAGCAACTAGTTCAGAGGTGGGGAACCCGCGGCCTTCTGGCCAATTCTGGAAAAACGAGATTTCGAGATATCTGGGGAAAAATTATAGCGAATTGAGGACTTCAAATTCCTCGGTGAGCTAAAAAAAAAAACGAGGTTTGAAGATATCTGTGGAAAAAGTATAGCGAATTGAGGATTTCAAATTTCTCGGTGTTTACTGCGGCCTTATGTCGAATCAGAAAAATGAATGCGGCCTTTAGAGAAGAAAAGGTTCCCCACCTCTGATCTAGTTTAACCAATTTCAGTTTTTTTTTATTAGATATTAATTTAAAAGAATTATCACTATTAATACGTTTTAACCAGCGGCGTAGCAACTTCATAGCAGAGCCATGCAATGCATGATACCAAGTAAAAGGGCAGGGGGGGGAGGTTTTTACACACACTTAACTCTGATTTACACGGTTTTGAAATAACACGGTCTGGTCAAAATAAATGATATCTTATTTTCCCTACAAATTATTGACTCTAACACGAATACCAAAAAATAAAAATACAGAAACGAATAACAGACTTTTTGATAACAAGAAATTCAACTACACAAGACAGTAATAACAAACAAAAGGTTTCATTGGATCCTAACACATAAGACCTAGATGTGTTAAAAAAATTCTAGAGATGAAAGCGATTAATGTACAGTTCTCGTATATAATGAAGTATAAATAGTATTATTTTTTCTTAACAATAATAATATGTTGTGTAATTTACTTATTGATATATTTTGCGTATAACAATATACTACGCATACAATATCAAATCTTAATTTAATAAAATGTATATATTTTTGCTAGTCATTCTTCCTCACTCTCTCACTCTCAAATTGTGATATGTGAGTCGTCCAAAATTTACGTTACTATTATTACCAAAAAACTAAGAGACCTTTTTTACAATATCTGATTTACAATTAACTGACTACACACCAGTGGTGTAGGAAGGGGTCCTGCCGCTCCAATATGTCCTCTAATTTTGTTTTTAAACCACTTCTACTATTGTTTATCTTTGAACTCAGAGTTTTTACTATAGGTGGCTTAATTTTTTATGTATAAATATAATTTCTCGATACAAATTGTATTTATTTTTGAAAATGCCAACTCCAAAAATTTGACGCCGGGGGCGGTCCGCCCCTACCGCACCCTCCTTTTTATGCCACTGCTAAACACTAATCATATAACTGGTTTGTACCCAAAAGCTAGAAATAGTCTTTTACTGTTAAGAATTTTAAATAAATTAAAAATGATCTCAAACTTAAAAAAACGTTTTTATTATAAGCATATAATATTATGTACATTCATTAACAACTATTTAGATAATTTTAATTTATTTTTATGATATATTTAATATTAGGTATATCGTATATCACATTATGTATTGTAGAATAAATAAGTTTAAGGAAACTAGTGGGCTGGGAGTTTTTAATCTAAAACATTCAATCGGCTGGCTCAGTACTGGACGTGACCAATGTTCCCTCTAAGTTTTAGAACCTAAGACGAGAGGTTACTCGGGTGGAAAATTGTAATGACTGAGCATGACAATCTAACAAATGGGTGGCAAAATTTCATTTTTTTAAATTCATCAACATGTCATATTTGACACAAGAAAAAGTGTTCATCTTAGAACGTTGGACGTGAATATCCCACATTAATAAATTTTGAGATAATAAGAAATCAAAGAAGAACTTCTATTTTAAATCTGAATTACTGACATATCAACGAAATCGATGGTCGTTTATTTTTAATCAGGAAAGTTTTCACTACATTTAAAAATGTGGGTTAATCATGTCTGGTCCTGAGCCAGTCAATCTTCACATCTTTAAAACATTTTGTTCAATTCTCTTCAAAATGTTCAATATGATTCTTTTTTTTATCGATCTAACGGTTACTCTGGTTCCAACAATTTCTTTTATATTGTCTCTTAATACTGCATCAGTTTCACCACTCCAATCAGCTTCCGACAAATCTTTTACATTCTCAAATATGTGCGGTCTATCTGCAATAGGAATCAGATGGGTCTGTCCCAAAAATAATGACTCTCTATTTTGTGCATTTATTTCGGACGTATCTTTATTGTTTAATGCATCCGTATTGTTGTTATTATCCTTGGTCGTCGTATTGTCACTAGCACTTATATTGACCGATGCTGTTTTATTATTATCAAGAGTTGGATTTGTCACACTTCCTGTTTGAAGATCTTTGACAGTAGTGTTCGCACTAGAAGTTGTTGGCTCAAATGTTTTTGTTTCTTCGTCAGTAGCTATGTTGGGCGGTCCCAAAGAGCCGGCGTCTGATAGCAAAATATATGATCCATATCCGGGAATGAAAACAGGATATGCCTCGTATGTCGGATCTTTCAGCAGATTGGAATCCAATATGGGTCTAAAATAAAAAAGGTACACGTTTCAAAGGAATGATTAAAAGCAAAAGGAGTTGACTACGAGGATGAATTTGTTTTATGTATAATTATAATACATATTGATTGAATATCTATAGTAAAATATAAAAATATCACTATAGTTAAAGATAATCTTCAATTAAAGTTTTTTTCTAAGACTAACTACTTTGAAAATTGTATTCTTTTAAACATAATTATCTTTTATAATGAAGACTTTTGCGTCGGTTGAAAATACTTCGGTCCTGTTAGGATACAATGTGGAATATTTATTATGTACAGTTTTTGTTAATATGTAGATACATATTTTGACTTCCGTGCAGGATCTCATGGGTTCGAGTCCCATAACGAACAGCATTTTTTTGACCGATTTTTGTTCGTAGGCATGGGTGTTTTTGATGTGGAAAAATTTCATCCAACCCTTCAGATCCTTCACCTGCTTCACATAAGGAGCGGGCATGGATAAAAAAAAAAAAATTGACGCATCTGCTCTGGAAGCTATTTAGCACATTTACTTTTGCGAGAACTTACTCTTGATTCATAAAGTTTTTCATCAAGTTTGCTCCATTGTCTATCATTGAAATTCCTGCTGCTACAAGAATGGGCCGTATAATCGTCACCAAAATTATAAATCCCCTCGGTCCAAGATAAGGCTGGGTTAACTTTACTAAAAAAAAGAATATATTTTTTCACAACATCAAAAGTGAGTACATAATAACAGGGGTAACACATTTGTTTTTTTATATAATAGTTTAAATACGGTGTATTGAAATCACGTGTGCAATAACAATTGTCATTTTTTAATTAATAAATTTAATGAAAAGTTAAGGAGTATTTACCGAAGTAAAATGTACTTAATAAACATGTAACATTATAAGGAATTTACCCTTAAATCTTTATCATTAATAAACAACTCGCTTACAGTTAATTTGTTTGGAGGATGCCAAAATGCCATATATTCATTATATATATGTTATAGTTATATTCAGATAGATATAGTGATGGCATGTATTGGTATTTGACTTGGGTTGACTAACTTAACACCACACTAAAGATGTACATAATGCAATAGCAACACATATTCGAAAGTTTGTGACAATTTATTTGAAATTACTTTAAGACTGTAAACGTCCCATGCAAAATGTCAGTAATATTTTTATTATATGTACGGAATACTTAATATGTGAAACACAAAATACATATTTGACGAAATTCCCTTTGGAGAATATTGTAAATGTTATATTTTACCAATCAAATCAATGGCGAAGTTCACGAAGCGTGATGTACGATTTGTGGGAATATTGAGCGACTTCAGATCGGTTGACAGGGCGTCATCTTTTTCTGCATTGTTTATCTTCACAACATCTAATGTGCGCAATTGTGTGACAATGAAATTTAGCATGGCGACGCCATTTTCACTGAATTGTTCATTCAAAATTGACCCAATCGACTGAAAAATATCCCTGGATGTAAAACCTCTTGAAATTTGAATTCTTTCATGATAGGTAATTAAATTATTTTTATTTGTTTCAGGAAAATGATTTCCATATTTCCACGGTATGGCGGTTATCTGAGTTAACCATATAGATAAAATAACCAAAATTATTTTTGCCCGAAGCATTATCTGTAAAAGAAAAAAATATCTATTAGTCTTGGTTACCGTATTTTGGTAAATGAACTGTATAAAGAGCGTACAAGACAGCGTCCCGTCACGTCAGTGGTTATGGAGAGACGTTGGAACTGGCTGGGTCACGTGCTGCGGATGCCTCCGGAAAGCCTCAATCTTGCCTGCCTTTTCTTTCGACCGGTGGGATTCCGGCGTCCCGGACGTTCGTCGGGTACTATCCATAGGATGTACTCGGCGGAACTGAGGGATGCTGGCATGTCATGGGAGGAAGCAAAGCAATTGGCAGGAGACAGGGAAACATGGAGGTGCCGCGTGGCGGCCATATGCTCCACATAGGGAGCGAACATGGCCAAAGAAGAAGAAGAATAAAGAGCAGTTTTGTATACTTGTTAAGTTTGTGCTTATCAGAATATATTCAAAGATAAAAGAATATCGTCGTAATTTTCTACAAGCATGTATCTCAGCTTGTGTCAGTGTTTTAATGTAATGAATTCATGGCCCCCCATGGCCTCCTCCCTGAATCCGCCAATGATAAACATGATTATTACAGTGTATTTTTGAATAAAACCGTAATATCTAACCAAGTATTGACATTTTAAATTAACTATTGTATCTTTAATTTCCTATACATTGTTTCAATGCTACCATTTTCGTTCGAAATAACAAAGAATACCATAGGTAAAAAGTGTATTTATGCTAAAAAATGATAATTAACACAAGAAAGTTTTTTTATTGTGCACCAGTTAATTAATCGATTTTAAGGTTTTCACTGTCAAAACTTGGTGGAAATGCACTATATTAAAAAAATAAAGCACTAGAATTGTGAAATTAGTACAAAAGAGAATCTGATATAAAACAACCAGATTATCACAATTTATTGATTACTCCAAATGATGTCTAAACACTTATTATTTGCACACATACCTATAAAAATATAAAATTTATTCAATGACAACTTTCTACGGGCACTTCTGACATTTAAACATGTTAAATAACCACGATACATCACAGTTTCACTTTTAAATTCATACTGAAATAAGTTATCAATTAAAATTTATTTCGATCCATTCCTTAGTACACAGCTCTCTCAAAGTGTCGCAAGGTAAAAGGATTTTCACACAAATTCACATTGTCAATTAAGCTTATATTGAATATATTAATAAATATCACTTTTACACAAACACAAGCGTTTATCTTAATCGTTAGCTTCACATAAACAGCCATCTGCTGAAAAAAATATTCAAAAGAAAACCTTTGATTCGAAAAAACATGGAACATCATTCATTTGTATATTAAAAAACATCTCACCAATTAAACAATTTATTGTTCACCATTTTGATAATAAAACTCCCTGAAATGTTTCATAGTTTTTGGAAGCATTTTATAGAAAATAATTCAAGTTTTAGCACTCAGGCAACAAAAACAATATATATCGAAGTAAACATGTTAGATATTTTTTAATCCATCCGCATAGATTGAGTGTTGAACAGTGACTAACAAACGTAATTGATTCATGAAAAAGAAATTAGTATCAATAAATAAAAAAATAGGAAAAAACTTGGATTTTCATTTGTTACTTTCTTTTCATTCTGAGAACTTTATTTACCGTATTTAAATTCAGAACAATAGGTGTGCGTGCCCATTTCAACAGTTTTGAAGTGGTGCTCAAGAAAGAAAAAAGTATATTCCAGAATAATATTAAATAATTAAGCGAATGAAGATAACTTTTCATTCAATCTAAGAAGACAGTTTTAAATGATTTTTTCATTTGCCTACCTACAATTTGGATCCCCATTCACGTATTTCGTTTTAATTAAGAGACGAAAAAACAATATTGGCAATAAAAAACAGATAATGTAAATCTTTTACTTTCAGAAGCTCCATTACCCAGTGGCGGTTCCTGACCTGAAATCTTGGGTGGGCTAGAGAAAAGCATATTTCCACTTCACTTTATACATTAATCTACAAGCAAATTAACAAATATTACGACACTACTGCAATGCATAAATTTTTATATAATAAAATCAATGCTAATGTAACTAAGAAATAATAGAATAATAACAGGGAATCCTTAAATTCGTCTCTTTCAAAGTGAAATAACAAGTACCTACTAAAAGCAGTATAGAACTGTCACTTGCTGTCACTGAAAGTCAATACCTGTCACTTTCATACAATACAACGATATTGGTTTTGTGTTTCAATGCATAAGTATGCGTAATGGGCTGAATCAGATCAGCCCCCAACGATCAACAGAAGTTCGACAGATTGAAACACTATCCTTTGTGTTTGATGACGTTTCCGTACATACAAATACAAAAAAAATCTAATCGTGCTTGATTGCGCCCCAGTGTAAAGAAATATGACATGATATTGTCTGTGGTTACGGACTTAACGGGCGCTAGCCCCTGAGTGGTGTTGCCAGTGACGTAACGTTCCTGTTCCCTGTGAAGTATTTATAGGGTTATTGTTTTTTTATGCCGGCTCAGTTTAAAATTGTAATACAAAACACAATCGAGAATATGATTGTAGGTAGACGTAACATTGTCTTATATTGACAGAGGAAAATTAAAACAAAGATATTATATTCATTTGGGAAAGGTAAGTTACGCTTATAAATGTATTTATTTTGTTCAGCGGCCGAATTGCTGTTGATTTTTATTCAGCCATCTAATGTTTTGGGTGAAAAATGCAGGTCGGGCTTAGCCCGCCTAGCCCAGTACCTAGAACCGCCACTGCCATTACCCCTTGCTTAGTATTTTTATTTAATATTTGTATAGATCAACAGATAATAAAATCTCAATAGTACCCCTCCCCTTTTTATCGTTCATGTTTCGTTATGATTTGGGAAATGTTATTATACATTGAACTCTTTTTTAAACGGTAGATAAGTTTCACAAAAACCGCGTAAAAAGGGTGATACAATTCATAGAAAAAAATAAATTAATTAAAGATTGATCCTGAATAAATTTAAAAAACCGTGTTATTAAAAAAAACAATATTGTGGTATAGAAAATCGTGTAAAAAAGTTAATAATAAAAACCCTTAATTTTTTTTTAATAATATGTATTTTAATAAGGAAAAAAATAATATATTATTTCACTTGATTATTTATTATATGAGGATTTTTCGAGGGACTGGACATACATACTTTTATCTCTAGAAATGTCTGATACGTCTAATGTGTTAGGATCTAATGAAGCTTTTTGCTTGTTATTACTTTCTTCTATTATTCAATATCATGTTATTAGGAAATCCATTATCCGCTTCTTTGTTTTTTGTGTGTACGTTTTATGTTAGCTATAGCAGTTGAAAAACTACTTTAGAGTACATATTAGATCATTTAATATTAAAACAAAAAAAAGTGATTTTTGAAATGGTTTTTGGCCAAATAGAAATATACCGACAGCACTTTTTAATCGAAATGTTTTTTAATTTTGAATTTATGATCCATATTTTTAATTTACATACTACAACGTGTTAATAACATATTATTCTGTGTCATCTTATTTGTTTACCTTTGAGTCTTGCATCTAGTAAATATACGAATAATATAGATTTTTTTATTCTTTTAAATTAATTTTAAACTGACTTTTTGTCTTCACATATTAATATTTAGTAATTAAAATCGGAATATTTTCAGTATTGACTAGTTTCAACAGCAAGAAAAAATGTTTTTTATCAATTCAGATCCATAAATGAATAAATTATTTTAAATTAAAATGTTATAATGAACTGAGAACGACGTCTTTTATGTTTCATGACACAGAAAATAATTTGCGAGGTGTAAAAAAAACTGAAAAAATATGTCAATAATATATGATTTCTTAACACATAGAAACCTTCGTTGTGTATTAAAAGAAACCTGTTAAAATAATAAATGGTTTATAATAAACATTGAAATTACATTTCACAACAACACTCTTTGATCTCATTGTATATAAGTGATTATTTATTATACACTGTAATTTCTTTTAATAACACTTCGTCAGTACAATGCAGCCAATTATTATGTCAGTGCTCCTGGTACACTCTTGATGATCGCTGGGAAGCTCTTAGCATATTATCATAGTACTGTAAATATATTTTTTTTACACATCAACTTAAAAAAGTCAATCATATTTAGATAAAGTTTGGGCAAAAATGACAATATTTGCCAAATTCCAATACGATTGCAATAAAATTTGTAATGGCAAATTGGAATTATAAATCATTAAATTTCAAAGAGCTGAAATCAGCTCGTAAAATATTTTTAAGATGTGATTCCTACCTACGATTTACATCAACAGAAAATTGGTAAATTGACCGTTGTATAAATAAAATATACGAATTCAAAAAATATTGACATACAAAAAGTAAAGCTCATGTTTGAATATGTCTGACTCTCTTCCCAATGTATCAACGAGCCTGGCAGCCTAACTAGCGTCTAATACATAATTTCTCAACCTTTTTGGTCCTGTAGTCCCTTTTGAGTGTAATATTTTTCCGTGGCGATGAGGATACCTGTTTTGTAATATTTAGGTACAAATTTTATAAGGAATTTTGGGATTTTCCAAAATGAAACGTCGTGGGACCTTTTTTATAGCTCTTCTATTCTCTTCTATTTCTAAAATACAATAATTTACGGATTTAGAAAAATTTGCCCGTGGTTCCCCAGAACTGTACTGTGGCACCCTTGGAGCATGCTGTGCCCCCCCATTGAGAAATCCTTGTCTAATATTACTAAAGTGAAAAACATTAAATATCCTCAAAAAGAGGTTCATTTCCTTATCATATTATAATTTAAAAAAATATCTTTATGGAAAAAAATCGTTTCAAAACTGGCTGTTATATATATATACATGTACAGGACAATTATTTTTTTATTAAATATTGAGCTTCGGATCTTAATGTGTAGTGACGTAAAAAGTGTGCTACTTTTTATGCAAACATTGTTGGTAGACATAAGCTAAGATAAGTAGAATTTTTGTTGTACTTTGACCGAGAGTTAAAAAAAGTTATTTAATCTATGTTGCGGTTTTAGTTAGCCATCTTCTTTCACTGACGACAAGGTCATATGTATGATAATATGGTAAACCACGTATGTTCCCAATATACGAATGTGGCATCTTTATTTCGATCAATCAAAGTTGTTTTGATGATAAAATAATGGGATAAATTTCTATCTTTGCGCCTCGCTTCCAGGATCTTATAAAGATTTTATTTGATGGAATAACAATATCCATACTTTAAATATAAATCCATTAATAACTAACTTAAACAATTAATTTACAAAATACTTCATTGAAGGATTCAAAGCCTTGGCTACGTGCAAGTAGGGTAGTGTTCAGACTGTTATTACATGGCTAATAGACCAAATAATGAGATTTGAAAAATAGTTGATAGAATTTAAAAAATCTCAGTTCAAATCAACAGACATTAAATGTAGGTAACTAAATGTAACAAGTACCTAAATATGTTTTATTTATTTAATTTAAAACAAGTTAGTTCTTTTTCCTCTTTTCGATCACTTTTTTTGTTTGTTTTCGACCGTTGATAATTCCAATAACATTTTGTTTTTATATCACTTTACAATAAACAGCTTTACACACAGGCTACTGGTTGGTTGTTTATGCTTTATAACGAGAGAAAAAGTGTACTAAGAGTTCTATCTCATTTTAAACAGAACTGTGGAGTCAGTTTAAAAAAATATTTTTTTAATCATTTTAGTGTAATTCACATTCCGCTTAATTTACAAAATGTATGTCTACTATTAAATCGTCTTTAGTCAGCTTAGCATGCAGTGGCAACACTATGGACATTTGTGATTTAAATACACTTAAACATATATTTTTTAACGGGCCGTAGATTCTTCCAACATCTACTCCGGACAAAACACCCGACACCACGACTCACGACTCCGACTCCGAATCCACAGCCCTGGTTTTAAAAGCACAGTAATAAAATATTACCTGGCTTTTTAAAGCCTACACATCCACTCAATCGCACGAGAACGCGTCTGTGTCATAAGCAAAATAAAACATTTTTTTTTTTTTTTTTTAATAAATAATAATTGTTTACTAAAGTGAACATTTCCAATAATTTATAAATATTATAGTAAGTAGTTTTAATAAATAGCATTAGACTAACAATAAAATAGAACGATCCATGTTTCGAAGATAATTTTCTTTTCAATAAGAAATAGAAAAATTATTAAATAATTTTGTTTGTGATCACATTTGACAGGCTACGATCTTCTGTTGGGAAACCTTCGGTTTATCTGCGTTTGTAGCATCTGCATTACTTCATCTGAAAAAAATAGAAGAACAAATCTATTTGAAAAAGCGAAGTTATATTCTATACTTTGACAGCTAAATTCAAAATTCGAATAAGAGAAAAAACATGGCATTTATCACACAAAAACATAATTATTTATTTTATTAATTTCAATAATATATATATAATAAATAATATATTGTTATTGTGCTTTTCAATGCAAACTATTTAATGAGAAAATGTTATTTATAATAAAGCAACGATTGTATATAAAATAATAAATATTACAAGTTATGTAGAACACAATTAAAAAAATATATTCAAGTTTAACTCGAGAAGATAACCCACCGACCTTATTAGAACCTGTGACCGTCTGATCACTAAGCCGATGGAAATAAGATAAGGGAAAGCTTAATATTTTCAGTAAGATAATTTTAAAGTCCATCCAAAGCTTATTATTTTTAAATTAAATACTATAATATATTATTATATTGAGCATATGGACTCCTAATGCAGATTATCTTGACAGAAGTGTTTCTACTAGACCTGCCTGTTACTTAGTTATTCAACTCTCTTTGTTTCCAAAGAGAGTAGTAAAACAAGGATAGGGGGCTAAGACAGAGCCAGTTTTCGCTACATCCCGTTTTTAGGGTAAGATGGGTGGCAGGGGGAAATTCAAGATATCACAAACATGCATGCCTTTGTACAGAAAATGACAAATCGATTGAAGAAAAACGATATTGACCACTTGACCACGCACGCGGTAATTACGGTGAATTGTACATCAACTTGCTTTAATTAGAGTTCAGTTTGAGTATATATTATGTTGTAGGTATATTTATATCCATATCTTTCATGTAATTAACTTTCAACTAACCTTGTACATAATATTATATTTCGCCAATACGCCATCCATCGGCGGAAAGATTTCGTGTCAAGATAATGGCATAATAGGTATATACAACAAATAAACAATACACATTGAAACACTTACCTAATCCATTTAAAATAAACTCTATAATGGGTCTCTGAGAAGGCGTTGAATTTGTTTCAGACTTTTTTGGAGGCCTGTTGGGCTTCAATGGTGGAGCAGCTGGCGTCTTTGGAGTTGTCACTTTCGGCAGAACGGAACCGAGAGCTTGCAACGCCAAACATGGTAACTGAGGATTCGTTAGCAGACCCTGGAAGACCGGGTTGGAGAGTACTGTTTGAACTGCCGGGTTCATTAAGACTCCTTGAATTGTTGAATCAGTTAGCACATTCTTAATTGTCAGATTCGAAAGAATCGATTGGACCACTGGTGAAGATAAGAAGTTTTGTATGCTCGGCGTGAGCGATTGTTTGGTTGCAGAATGAGAATCAGTTGAAAAAATTGTGTCGATTTGTGTATGATGGTTAGAATTAGGAATCTCGTTTGACTGTATTGAATCAATTTCAGTACTAACGAAGGCTTTTCCATTGCAGAATCCTAGTAGAAATAAAACTTTGATAACCACGATCTGAAAGAATAAAATAATAACATTATAAACAAATTATTGTTCATTTCGAATCATTTATATCTTAAATGATTCAAAAACTAACATATCTAGATGATTCTGTTTCTATTATTATACTTTAAAAAACTACATAGAACGAGTTTTTAAACAAATTATTGTTATGCAAATCACAATTTAAAAAAATTAAATCGATATTCTGCTTTAGAGAACTTTATATGTCGCCAAAATTCCGAAATTAGTTTTATTATGTTAAATGAAAATATTTTCTTCCTTTGTATTTATTTATAACATGTTTTTGTACGAATGTGTTTTTTTATTTTATTTATTATCTTTTAGGCAATGAACTTAATTTATAGATTTAATTGATTTAGTAGATTTCAAAAAGAAATTAAGCACCATTGGGATTACATAAACAATGATTATATGTACATAATAAGACGGGCTGCAAAGATTGTTCAATTGCAATTGAAGTATAATTTATTTGCACGTCTCTTTATTTTACGATGGCTTATCGATGTAAAAAACATAAAAGCAATTTCAATTTAAAAACAATATTTATTCTAAGCTATTAACTAGTTGAAAGTTATCATATAACACAATGTAAACTCACCCCTTTCATTTTGATATATTTGCTTAAATTCAGTTTTGTCGATTGACTATAAAATATCTACTAATTCAAATAAACTATAATTTTGCCTTATATAAAGTGAAATAAGAACGATTACGTAATTTGTATTTCATAAAATGTACTTTCACATATTATTGGTTGGCAAACATACCCACTCTAAAGGGCTGCAGTGTTGTAACTAAGAGAAATTTAAAAATGCAGAAATAGTGCGTGAATTATGATGATTAATTCTCTCAATATTAACAAATTCTTATATTTACGTTACAAGATATTGTTGATAAATTTTTCAGGTTATAAAGCATAACGGTTTTCGTCCTACTCGCTTGAGCTGTCAAGGGTTTGAATCCCCGATTGGACGAATGAAATTTTCAATCGGTTTCAGGATTTGTCACCATTGATTTGTATAGATATCTGTGATTTTTAGTTATTTTTTAACCACATCCTTCTCTCATTGTCATCACTAAAAAGAGGGCCCGAATAAATTAGACTTAAAATCAGTTCTCGATACATGGCTTTTTGTATGTTCTCTGGGAAAAGACATAATTAAAAAAAATATATTATATTGTTAAATATGAGTAAAAAAGTTTATGTGATGTTTTTTAAAAATTTAAATCCTTATTGTGATACAGTAAATTATTTTAGAATTTCAATCTGACTCAAATGATAGTTGACTTATACTGTAATATCGATTGATATCTTCTTCTTGACGCTATAGTCCGGGGTGAACTTTGACTCTTCCACTCCACGCGATACTCCGCTCTCCAACGCCAGTCGCTGATCTCCAACACTCGCAGGTCCTGTGAAACTTCATTCATTTGAATTCTAATCCGAATCGGGTTTTAGTTTAACTGATACATGCTGACCAGTATCAGACATTATATGCTTTATCGGACTTAAATCGAGTGCACTTCATAGAGTTGACGTCATCATCTTGACATTATTTGACTTATCAAATAAGATCTAAGTCCATGTAACATAAATTGAATTACCATTCACTTGTCACAACTCAATAATAAAAATATCTTTGAAAATAGCCGATTTCCGTGACCGAGAACTATCCTTCTATAATATCGAATTTCAGAATACTCAAATATTATATTTTGATTTGTAAGTCGATTGATAAATTTGTATCTATGATGGATTAATGGGATGATTTTCATTCTTTCGGCCTATCTTATCTTATCGAATTATATGCTAAAACGAAAAAAGTTATTATAAATATCTTTACCCTGGCGGGAAACGGATTGAAAAGGAAAGCCTACTGTTGAAGTTCATATACTCTAAGTAAGTCAAAGGTAAAAATGGTTAAACGTATTTTTTTTTAATTTACAATTCAAATTATGTATTATAAAATTAATATAAGGCGATTATTCATATATTGTTTATAATCACAACGTCAAATATATTTTGTACAACTTTTGAGGCTATTTTAAAAGTGTCTGATATTTTTAAAAGTGCGTTAATTTTAGTTTTTGCTAGATTTCGAAGAAATGTGAGGATCTGAAAAAATTTACTGCTGAAAAATTATTTTTCTTATATTCATCAATATCAGCATTCAAATATTTTTCAGTAACTAAATTAAACATTTTTTTTTATAACCATGCTGCTCTTAATGTGAAGAATATGGACTTCTAATGGAGTTTATCTCAACACAAAAGTTTCTACGAGAACTGCTTGATATTCAGTTGCTCAATCTTATTTAAAAAAAAAAAAAAAATAGAGATATAAGGATAAGGCTATAACAAGAATAGTGGTGAGCCCTCGCTATGCCGTTTTTTTTTAAGAAAGATTGGGTGGGAGGGGAGAATTCAAGATATCATCTATGCCTTCGAACAGAAATCCATAAATCGATTGAAAAATCAATCTATAAAAATTGTCCGTACTGGGATTCGAACACGCCGCCTCTGTGTTATTTGCCAAAAACTTTGACCACTCCACCACGCAGGCGGGAGAGGTTTATAGTTTTAGTATTTCAAATTTATGATAATCATTGTCCGGCAGTAGTGGATTCACCCATAAGCGCAGGGTCACTCGCTTGGGGCCTTCTAATCTAAGGGACCCTATAAACTACTCATATATAGCATATATTTTTAATTCTGTATGTATTATTTATTTTTCAGTCATTGTAATATTATGACAAAAACTTATTTTGTTGAATGAATAATTAATGTAATCTTTACATTCGTTGGAACTGCTAATAAGATATTTGAAATAAGAAGGGTTAAGAATAGAGAATTTTATGAACGTATGAAAATCTCTAATACATTTTGCGACGCTTTTTCGAAAAACAGGGCCTCCAAATTAATCCACTGTGGATTTTAATACGACACTGTCATCAGTGTTTCGACAGAGAGTTGGACGAATCAAAGAGTAGTCAATACCTAAAAATATAGAGTTGTTTTTTTCACCAGTTAATTCACTTTTAGTGCCCCCAATGTGTAGTGTATTAAATATGTCAAGGAATAGAGATTATATAACAGTTGTATTGTCTATATTTTCAGATAGAGTAAGCAGTGGCGGATTATCCTATAAGCGCAAGAGGCGCGCGCTTGGGGCCTCTGAATCTTAGGGACCTCAAAAATTGCTTTTATAATAATTTTCGTTCAGATTTTAAATATTTTACTTGGAATTTTCTGACGATTTCATGTTTTCCAAAAAACAGGGCCTCCAAATTTTATTGCGCCTGGGGCCTCCCATGTGCTTAATCCGCCACTGGTAAGGATATACGGATGAGGTATATATAGTATGATGGATTTATTTAATATCTAAAATCGAATAAAAAATATAAAACTGAATTGCACGATCAGGGCTGTATGAAGCAACGGGTAGATTTTGCGCCAAAATTTCTCTTTGACCAATTTTTGTGAAAATTCTTGGCATTATTTTGGCATCCCCTTTGCTCATCCATCGCCTTGACACCCAGAGCGATCTCCCTATTCAATAAACTTTAGCTACGGTCTTGGACATGGCTATTTGAAGTTTCTAGTGGTTGATCGTGACAACGAATTGTAACAAAAGCCGGCAGCAGTCACAGTCAATATTAAATGAAGAAAACATAACGTATTTAGTTTGTACTTTTTTTATTTACATAATACATATATTAAATAATATTTACAATAAGTTGTCAAAATGAGTTTTTCTTGAAGGCACAAAAAATTATAAATACATATTTTTAGTAAATATTCATTCCCTCATAAAGAATAAAATCAACTCATTATAATAACTCTTTCAAGAAAAATATTAAAACATAATACAATTTACATGATAAGTGATTCAAGAGTTAGCTCATTCAATAGTCCTTCAATATTTTAAATCCCTTTGCACGTTCACTTAACAACGTCACCCTTTCCGTCCTTTTTTATTGTATTTTCCTGTTGCGTAAGCTTCTGTTTCCTCAGAATCTCCAGCACTTGTTCAATTGAATCCAAAGGAATACCCGACTGTGCAAGATGTTCTATATGAGTAACAAGTTCATTGTTATGCGCAGTACCTTGACCATTGGTCGAATGTTCTTCCACGGGTACTGGTTTATCTATTTGAGGTATATTGTGATCTTCTTTTACTGGATTTGTTGCATACACATGATCAGAATTATCTTCAACATGAATCTCGGTGTTTAAGTGATTTATATTTGGAATTGGTTCAATTCCATTTGGCCCTGTATTGCCATCTTGGAAATAATAATCCCCCAATTGTGAAGAGAGTGGGGTGTTGATTTCGTAGTTAGTATTGAATGCGACGTGTTTTCCTGTTTCATATGGTTGGCGCCGTATATTTCTGAATCCGAGAGGCGAAGCGGCGTTTAACAAGACGACTTGTTGTCCATAATCTGGTACATTCAGAAGATATGCGTTGTACGATGCAATTGGGACAGGGCTACCAACGACAGACGATGAAAACAGCCCGCTAGAAAGAAAAAAAAATCTAATGCATGAAGTATTTGAGAATGAGTTCTAAATCTTAATAGTTTGAAACCATTCTTATTTATTAAACATAAAATATACGAAAGTCTACCAATTCATTTTGAAATTCAAAATAAGAGTTGACAATTATTTAATATTTCCTTAGTGACTTTGCATTAAAAAAAATGTAGTCAATAGCATTAAAATATATATAATACTACGTAAGTATTCTTACCCGAGTTGGTTGACTAAACCATTAACTAAAGGACTAGCTACACCCCCAAGAGCTCCTCCAGCTGCGCCGATGACGGGTCCCAGAGGTCCTAATAGTGGGGTCAACAAGACTCCTGCAGCAGCACCTAAAACATACAAAGGCATCATAAATGGAAGAAGTCAAACTATCGGCACAGTCATTGCAATACAAAAATACCAAAATAATATCTAGCCGTCAAGTTTTATTTGTATGCAACTGCTATACTGAATTTGCAATGATGGAAAATTTTGTGTGTTCGTATATGCTTTGTCATTAAAGCATTAATGAACATGCACTGTTTTTAATCTTTTAAATGATGAAATGAAAAAACGTTTTCAGCTTAATAATAAGTGCAATTAGACAATTAATTCATGTTTGTTATAAAGTACCTGTTCCTGAGGCGATCGCTTCCAATGCTGTAGATAGCTGTCTCTCTTCCGGTTTCTGTTCGTCGTTATTGTTCATAGGGTTGGTTAAAGTTTCTTTTTTTTCATTTCCGTTTTTTAAACTGGCGCCATTCGCCAGTACAAAAAAGCAGACAAATATTAACAGTCTCTGCAATGGTAAAAAATATATGTATCACAAATGTACATATCCGAGATTCAAAGACTTCATGATGATTAAATATTTTTAAGAATAAAATTTATTTTACTTTAAATAAGATTGGAAATATGTTTTTTTGGTTGTAATCACAATTAATTTGGTAGCAATTTTTTTCTTCCTAATTAAATAAAATATATTTTTTTTACCTGATAATTCATTTTGAGCAAGTCCTACGGTTTCCAAGTGAAGAGTGACACAAACAGGTTAAGATACCCTTCATTTATATGCTTTTGATGAAATTAGTATATTTTCTAATTCAATTACAATTTCAAAGAGAAAGCTACGAATGTAATGTATATATAAATAATTTCAAATTATAGTTATGTAAATTATAATAAATGTATTAGCAGGATAATTTGTTGTATGTACACCAAACGAAAGCTTTTGATTTCATAATTACACAATTAAGTCGGCGAATCATGTAAGTGAAGGTTTTCACATATGTACTGAGTTGTTTGACTTTTTTCTGAAAGCCTGACATTGACCATACAAACCATTCTTCATACCTTCAAATCTTAAAAAGGTTTATAAAATCTCTGCTCTTTGTTGGTATATACAATTATTGATCTTTATTGTTGTTTCAATTATTGTGATTAAAAATATTTTTAGATATAATCTGAGTGAACTAAGAAGTTTGAAATTTTAAAATATATTTAATGCTCAGGATCTAGTTCCAATTTACAATGAATATGTAACAAAATCAGACTTAATAACCTTTCGTCATTCATACGATTCCTTAGCCAGGTCAAGAGTCATCGGACGCCAGTCAATGCTTATTCACTCTTGTCACTTATCAACGAACACAGAAGGTATAAAATGGAGAAATCATCTCTATTCATATTAAGGTATTTAATAATTTGTTACTGCATGGATATAATAAAAATAGTAAATATATTTCGACAAATAATTATCATAACATGGAATATAGAATAGCACAAAAAACTTTTTATGGTAAACGTCGTTGACTTCTATGCAGGACCTCACGGGCGTGAATCCCAGTACCAAAAGCATTTTTTTAATCGATTAATCGATTTCTGTTTGAAGTTTCTGTTTGTAATGTCTAAAAATTTCCCCCACCATTTCAATCCTCAAATAATGGAATTTAGCGAGAGTGATTAGATTATTATATTATATCACTGACTCTCTTTGAAAAAAAAAAAGATAAGCTGAGCAACTGCAAGCAGTTTTCAAAGAAAAACTTGTGTCGTCTGACATATTAATCAAATGTTGTTCCACGCGTACTGGTTTATCGATTTGAGCTTCATGACACTCTACTTCTAGTGAATTGGTTGTACAAATAAAATCAGAATTATCTTCACTACGGGTTTCAGTGTTTAAGTGATTTGTATTTGGAATATGTTCAATTCCATTTGACCATGTATTTCCATGGTGTTTATAATAATCCACTAATAGTGAGCATAGTGGGGAGTTGACTTCGAATTCGTGTTGAATACGATATCTTTTTCTGTTTCCTGTGGGTGTCGCCTAATGTTTCTGAATCTTAAAGATGTAGTGACGTTTAACAAGAGGACTTACTGTACTAATCTGGTATATTCATTTAATAGGAGCTGTATGATGCAATGGGGACGGCTACTAACCACAAACGAAGAAAACAGGCCACTGGAAATCAAAGTTTTTACAAAAATAAACTAATGCATGAAGTAGTAAAGCTGTTTGTCTCTTTTTACGAGTGCTGGAATTCAGACGTCCCGAACAACCATTAGATATACGTTAGGGTATACACAAAGATATTTAATAACGCTTGCATGTTACTGACGAAGCAAAGTGAATGGCAAATGGGTGGGAAGTATGGAAGTGCAGTGTGGTGACCAAGCACTTCATACAGGCAGTAAATATTGACAAATTGAGAGAATGATTTTACTACATGTGTATTTTTACTTATGTTTTTTTACGGTAGTTGCATAAAAAATTAAATACAAGATTCAATCCTGAGTGGAACTTTTTATTTAGATGGAAAGTGGAGGAAAAAAAACAACGTTTGATAGGTAGCAAAAATAAAATACTTTTCTTATTTTGGTAACTTAAATATTTATTTTCATTTGATGTTTTTTTATACACGAATGACTTAAATCTATTTTTTAACATTAGAACCTTTCATTCTTTATAATGGCAAATAAGTAGAACAATACAAATAATGTTATTTTACATAAGAATTTCCTTTACTTACACACTTGTATCATTGCATAAAAATCAGTGATATAAAAATCAAAATAATAATTCGGCACATTTAAAATTGGATATAATAATAGCAAACTATAATTGATCACTCTTCCTGTCATTCTTTCCTGGGGGATAATAAAAGAACACATCAATATTTTTACTCACCTTCAAGAATGAGCTTTCTTCATAGAAAATGTTGTTTTGAAATCAGTTATATTGTAAAATAGAATATGGTATCAATTAATTTAAAAAAAGAAATCAAACAGATTTTAAAAGATTTTAGTTGTATGGTTCAAAAATCATAAATTTTTAAAATTTTATTCGGTAAAATTATCTAGCATACGAGCATGTATCACTGAAAAAATATCATTTATTAATTGCTAAAATTGTTATTCTTCTATTATTATAAAGTATGGAGAATAATATCACATACAAATTTGTATAAAATAATAAAAGCTTAAAATTTCAGTGTAAAAACTACAAATTCACTAATTATTTGGAGTTAGCGAAAAGTTTACGAATTGTGATGTTTTGATGACAGATTTATAAAACTATTGTATATACTTAATAGTGTCACAACAATTCGTTATAGAATGTCAAAATAAAAATATGTTAGTGACAATGAATATTAATATTCAATGTCAAATAATTTCCAATTGATAAAATATTATTATCATACATAGAAACTACATAAAAATATTTTTCATATTTACAATGATTTATTAATATAATTAAATATATCGACTTCAGGTGGTTGATAGAGGTTAAAATTTTACTTTCGACTGATTTCAATTTGATAATCAGTAGAATAAAAAAATAGTTATGCTTCAATGATATTTTAAATATCACTTTAGAAATAATTCTAGAAAGTCTCCTAAATACAGTAACAAGTAATGATGAAATGTATTAATTGCATATCATTGAACATATTGCAATAAATGTATGTATTTGAAAGTCATCTAAAACAATTAGTGACAGATATAATCATTAAGCTTATGACAAACCACTTTCTTTATTTATTCTCTGATGGCTGCCATCTTTCTTTCAAGTCTTATTTATTATATCTGTCTAAAACGTACCAAATAGGATAAATTTTATGTCATATATTACTATTAAAATGACATAGGGAATAGATACAAAGAGTATTTAGATTTTCGTGAAATGGGAATTAAATACGAAAATACGTTTTGGGTATTTGGTATATAAAAAGAACACCAGTCTTCTACATGGCAAAAAGTTAAGATACACTTATAATAATTTACAATCACTATTTTTAATTGTATAATAGTCATAAAATAAAGTAGATGTATGATGTAATTAATATTTAAAATAATTATTACGATTAGATGAAGCAGAAAAAGAAGCAAAAATAGCAGAGTAATACAGCAAAAAATAAGAAATCACAGTATGTATTGTAATATTTGTGTGAATTAATCTCAAAGTAAAGTCAAACACATGTCTCTTTTGTCAATGAAATAATTGACATGTGAGTTAATCTTTTGGTTGATTTTTCAAGTACGTTTTAATGGGTATTAAGCACGCAGAGAAAGAAGAATATTGCAAAGCTCGATAATAATTTATAAAGATTAAGTAAAATTGAAAAAAATATTAAGAAGAGCATTTAATTGAATAAGAGACTTTTGTGAAATCAATATAAAGATAAATAAAGATGAAATAGATTATAAACCAGTTTCTTGAAACAAATGGAATCAAATAGTTTCCCAGATATTAAAAAAATACCATAGCCACAAAGAGAAGTGTAGTTAAGAAACTTTATTTAAATTTCATATACAAGGCAAAAGGTTTTATTCACTTCAACCACTAATTGTTTATGCTCAAAGTTAAACATTTTTCCTCAAAATGTTTTAATTCACTCGAGTCACTTCATTAGATTTCTCTATTCATTGAGTCTGAAGACATCATTGAGGGGATCGTAAGGCGTTCTTGAAGTGGAGCTTCTGTATTGGAATGAAGGCTGGGCATCCGCACGCAGTATAACAACACCTGTAAAATATAAATGATTGTCAAAGTAACTGAAATAAATAATATTAAAAACTATTTGAGAGTTTATTGAATAATTCTATAAAACTAAACTACAAGTTTAGATTATGAAAGGATGACTGCCTTCCGTCAGTGACTTTAAAGACAGCAACAATTAACAGTCAGCTAAAACTCTCTTCGATAGACAGAATTAAAATAACATTGATAACCACAGGAAATAATTGAATAGTTTGAATAAATACTACTATATCATAAATGTAAATATTATGATACCATAGCTTCAGATCAATGATACTTTAAGGATGTTGCATTGTATTTAAATTGAACTATATCTGATGGATGATGAAACTCTTTCAAATTTACATATATTAGCGATAAAATTAGATTTGATAAAAGGAATAACACAAGTTACCTGATGGGTTCACTTTCACTTTGATCTTAGTCTGGGGTGACAGTATTCCATAGTCGACATCTTCATACAAATCCTGAAAAAGAAAACAAAATGTTGATAGTTAAAGAGCATAAAAATCTTTTTCTTTTATAAAAAAAAAATATCAAATATTAACAAATAGGCAGAAACATAACAGATATGATTTATCGTTGAATGTGTTTACCTCGACTCTGTATCCAGTGGGGTTGGTCAATCCCAATTCCCTGAGGGTAACAGCAACGTCTGAGGGAGTACCATCAGTTCTGCGATTGACGAAGGCTACAGCATATGAGTAGTAGGTCTGGTAGACTGGAGTGATTGGCCTAGACCAGATTTCAATACCACGGTGCTGGAATAATTAAGATAAGGAAAAGTCATGTTAAAAGATAGCTAGAATTAAAAACATATAGATATTAATAACTACTGTATCTCTGTCTTTCTAGAGCACACAATATTCTACTTATAATTTTCATGTTATGGATTTACAACCTGTTATACTGAGGGTACCCCATGACACAACAGTGTAAATCAGAGGTCGGCAACCTGAGGTCCGCAAGGCGTTGTGGTGTGCCCCGCAAGGTTCTCTAGATTAAAATATTTGTCTACACATGTCATTAAAGTGTAATGACATATGACCCAAGTGCGACCGGCACTAACCCCACGAAAAATATTTGGCACTTTTACAACAAAAGGTTGCCGACCCTTGGTGTAAATTAAACGCTTTTGTATAATGCCAGCAGTATCTCAGAGGAATTAACATAATATGTGTAATAATTGCATTAATGAGTTGAGATTCACTAGCAATTCTTAAATGCTGCAAAGTTATTGCTTTTTATAGTTAATTATCTAGGTTTTATAATTGAAAAGAAGCTTACCTTGTATATGCGTCTTCCTTGGATTCCAAGAGGATCTTGATCGACAGCAATAATCTTTCTGTTGAGAAGGATGGCTTTGTATTCTGGTCTGATGGTCCTCAAATCGACGCTCATAAGAAGCGGTGCTGCCATGATAGCCCAGATGGCCATTTGAGTTTTACTTTGCTCGTAAGACAAGCCGAAGTTTCCAATGATAAGCTGGAAATAAATAACATTGATTTTTAAATTGATTGCTATCGCCATTTCATATTCTTTTAGTGTAAGTATCAATCTGCATTCATTATCACATCATATGATCGTCCCATTATTTTGACTGATAATTGTAATGCCTAGACATGGAAATACTATTGTAATATTAAAAAAATAATACAATTTTTGTGTTAATTCCAAATTAATAATGGCATTATACCTTTCCACCAAAAATTGCCAACCAACACATTAAAAGTGACAATTATAATATAATGTTCTGAATGATTCTGCTGAAGTGAATAATATATTCCTAGAAATTGTATATCCTCTTTTGCTAAATAAAAATGTTTATGTAACATCAGACAAAAAGTAAAAATATCATTTTTTATTCCAGTTCATTTTCCTTTTTTAAATCAATGTCAAGGTAAATTAAAATACAGAAATATAGATTGATATACTAGCGTCTAAATAAGAGTGAAAGTAGAGAATTATAAGATATCACACAAAGTGTGCATTACTGTATACCATCTACGAAGCTCACAACTACATCGCTGATAACAAACTCTTAGGGATGAAACCTGCAATGGTCTTAAAAATATCATTCAATTATGCCTATTATTATTATATCTTGCCAAAATAAAAAAAATCACTGTAATTATATTGCAATACTTTTTATATTATATTTAAGTAACTTGTGTACAGTAATCAACCTAAAATGATTAATTACCATGTCAGGATCGTTCCAATGACCAGGCCCTGCGTTGGGGACAATTGTGTCTTGATGGTTTCCATAATAATCAATAATAGACTCGACGGATGCCCATGAGTCTTGGATGTCATCGAAGTTACGCCACAAGTTGCAGTGCTGGATGATGGATGAGAAGTTTGGCTAAAATAAACAAAAATATTTTCATTGTCAGTCAGTGATTAATAACTATGTATGATAATTAAATAAAAAATGATAATGCATGTTCAAAGTAATGAAAGCGTGTTTTAAAATATAAAATAAGAAATGCGTTGAAGCTATAACTAATATATAACCCTATCATTATGTGTAATAGATTTAGTATTTCAATACATTTTGATTATTAATATTGAATAAAAAAATATGTTAGCAAACGTAAGTACATTGATTCGATTGACATACTCATAAATTCAATCATGTAATATGAGCCTTGGTCAGTCAAACAGGGATGCAGATATAATAGTTGGAGTGCAGAATATGTTATGTTTTGGAATCAAACAAACCTGCATGCCAGCATATATTTGATAAACAGGCCAGCTGCAAGAATATATCATGGCCTTTCCTGTGTTGTTCAGTTCTCTGCCGAACTCAGGATAACCAGCATCCATATCTTGTGGAAGAGCATAACATCCATCCAGTTTCACATAATCCACATCCCATGAAGCGAATGTGGCGGCATCTATTAATACAGAAAATAGAGGTATGTTAATTGTATTATCATTTAATAAATATAGTAACATTGCATGTATTTTTTGATTAATTAATTAAATAAATTATAAAAAATACAAGATTTATTGTGGATTTTTTTACAATTGGTTGTAAAAAAAGTTCCATGTATATCAATTATATTAAATATACAGTGTCATGTCACTTCAGTACTAAAAAATATTTACTAGATAATTAATAATATTATAGACTATCATAAAAACATATTTTACCCTCAGTGATTATTTAAATTCATTTATGAACCTGCTTAGTGCTTAAAATATTATACCACCAATAAATAGATACTAGTGACATCTGTTATTTGAATTGGTGATCTAATTAAGCTATTTCTACTTGCCTACAGATGGCTTTTCGTTTTTGATGATTATGTATTAATTTCTTACCAGTGGAAAGGTGACCAACAACACCAGGATATCCGGCACATGTAAAGTTGCCATAATCTTCATAAATGCCGAATTTCAATCCTTTAGAATGAACCTGAAAAAGAGGAAAAGAATAATATGTCAGTATCACTATTCTTTGAAAAATATCTACCAATAACAAGTTGGAAATTAAGTTTAATGAAATATGTCATAGCTATCATAAAGACAACAGACAATCAACAGTATTTCCCCCATATTATAAGAATAAAAATATGAGGCTATGAGAGAATTACTTATTGACCAAACACTATCTACTAACTGTTTTTCATAACTGCGTTATTATGAGTGGATAAAAATGTCACAAATATACACATTTTTTTGTTGCTTGTATTTATTTATTTGTTGAATAGCGCAATTTTTAGATTTATGTGCACAATCGAGAAATTACTGGCTATTTATTTAAGGCTTACAATTTTATACCTGTCATTGTAAGCTAAGCTGAGTAAAAAATAATTAATATAGATGTCACTGTATTATATTATTATTTTACGATGAAATAAATCACCAGTACGTGCATCAGAATATGTCAAATAATTATCGTAATCATGACATTGTCGAATTTATCATTTCGCTAACAAAAGTGAAAATTTTCAAATGTAGTTTTACCAACCATAGCCGACATGATAAACTCTCCATTATTGTGTAAAAAAAACTAATAGTTGTAGTAATACATTCTATTAGTATGTTTATGGGACATACACATCTAGTAAATTGGTTGCGATAAAAATTATCTAGTGATTCCAACAAAGAAATTTGCGTGAACTCGAGAGTGAACAAACACGTCCAACACGATACGCTAGATAGGGTTGTACACGCCGTATACGACACTTGTGCCAATACGACAATTCAGCGAATTTTATTCGACATTATCAAAAATAAACGAAACGCGTTTCCATTTGACTATTTATTATAAAGTTTAATAGTAAATTATTTCATTCAACAATGTCTTATTTAAACATTTTAGATTAGATGTAATAATTATGTACATTCAGTGGCGGATTAAATACATACGAGGCATGAGGCGCAATCAAATTTGTAGGTCCTGTTTTACGGATAACATAAAAAACGTCAGAAAATTCCAAGTAAAATAGTAAAAATATACAAAGTTTAAATGAAAAGTATATGGGTCATATAACATAGGCTATTTTTGAGGCCCCTACGATTCGGAGGTCCCAAGCGCGCTTAAATAAGATAATCTGTAAGCAACAAGTTGTGAAATTAAGGGAGTGTCTAGAATCGGAAATCGAACCAGAGCCGTATGTACGACTAAATAAAATAGAAGTTATAACAATTAAAGTTTTTCGTAATTTATTAAAATTAAAATTATGACATTACGTCTTATATATCGACTGTGGAAAGGACAAAAGACGTAACCCTCAATTTTCCAAAACAGCTTTTTTTCGATTATCACAATGTATACAACTTGAAACACATTCTATCAAAAGGATCGAAGCTGAAAATGCCGAATAAGTATCAAAATTTAGCTTTTAAGTTTGAAAAAAATGACCTTGTAAAAAATTAAAACCAAGAGAAAACACTGAAATACAGGGTTTTTCGAGACAATTTCTTTAATTAATATTAGGTTATGTCAATTCAACACCAGTTTAGAAGTATCAGTGCACTTCAGGGTTGTGTATAATTCATAATTTGCATATGTCACAAAATCATCAAAACACGTTTTTAGGGCCTCCTGTAAAATTTGATATGTGTGGGTTACGTCCTTTTTCCTTTCCACAGTTATATGTACATTATCTTTAGAATTGTGAATGTTTCAAGTTATAATAACTGAATCCTTGTCCATTGAATAGATATAGTGTTCAAATATTGTAGAACAAAATATCTTAATGTATAGATGAAATATGGAATGAATTTCATGGTTTCCGATACGAGATACTTATTTGACTATGTAAGTATTATGAATGAATACAAATTATTAGCAAAAATAACATTTTTTTTTTCTCATTCTCATTAAAACTTAATGTTATAAAATAAATACTAATTGCATGACCGTAAAATAAAAACATATATGTAGCACATTATCATCTTGCAATATTTTAATTTTCAAATCGGAAATATTAAATATTACCACTCGTTGACAACCCTAAATACCAGCAATTAAAATTTGACATACGCAATAATTGTTATCAACATAATTAACTGCATGTAAACCATTATTTACAATATGTTAGAGATAATTTTGTTTTCATATTTTTTTTAATCTTGTCACAAAGAAAATAACGATTACAAAGCCATTGGCACGACTAAATGTGAGGTAACCCAAGCGAGGTAAAGTGTTGAAAATGCTATTCTCAAGATATTATTAATTCTGTCAATATTTCTCCGTGCACGAATACATAATTTTTTGTTGTCTTTTTTTATTTAGATTACTATTAATACAATGGAACCTACTGAGGTTTTGAAAAGTCGAATAATTGCGCCAAATAATAACATGCGTCTTCCCAAAAAATAATTTAATAAATACAAACTTTTATTAAATAATAACATATAAATAGACCATTTAAATTGAAACTTAAGTTGATTGCTAAATTTCAATGAAATTATCTCTTCGTTTATTTTCAAATCAAGTAACCGTAATTGCAATAAAAAATATTCACTGCATTATAAATATAATATGTTATATTGCGCTGGGTTATTGCATAATGCGTAGAAGTAGATAATAATTCGCTTCTTCGTTCCTCGGTTCTGAACATTCTCTTACATGGTTAAATGCATTTTCCTGATGCAAATTACCTCCTGACAACAAAGAAGCGAACACAAAAGTTGCATGTTTCCTTTTCTAGAATGAGGCTTCTAGTGATATTATATTTATGGCTTTAAGCTTGCAAAATGCTCACAAAGTACTATTGACGACACATTTTACTGCCCATGTTTATTGCAACATAAACGATTTGTTTCAGATCTGTTAATACTTGCATATAAAATAAATACATATACAGTAAAGAATTTAAGCAATTATATTTTTAATATGCGACTGTACTGTTCTAAATTGAATACGAATTGAAAGAAGACAATGAAGTGTTTATTTCAAGATTAATAAATCGTTTACTAAATAAGTAAAGATAAACATATATATCGACAACTCCTACTTTAAGTATTGTAACATAAAAATCAGAACATTTCAGTGGTTGGTTTCAAGAGGCAAAAGATTGGTTTACGTCAAGATTGAACGATTGAAAGCTCGACTTTCACCATGTTTATCTTTTTCCAGCCACTTTCCTGTAAAGTGCCAATTATGAAGTTACAATACTTTACGTTGGAGGTGTCGATTTAAGTATATAATAAAGCTTTTGTAATATTTAATTTCTAAAACGAATAAACATTGACTACAAGATTCTGATTTATTGTAACTATTTTTCTTTGTTGAATTTGTAAATTGAATAGTGACAATGAAAGTTAGCCCTCGGATAGAAATAGTTTTATGTATAAAAACAGACGTTGATATTATTATTAATACAATAATTTCACAACGCGTGAATTGGCATCCAACGATGCAAGACTTCACGTTTATCGAGACTAATAAATAATATATTATAATATTGTATTCTATAAATGGACTTAGGGACAATGGCAAAACATATCTTATGACTTGCACTATTATACCATAACATAATATATTAGGTTAGCCATGCATGGTCTCCCTATTGTTTTTTTTCATCACGTAGTATATTGTTAAAACTTAACAGCAAACAAAGACTTGAACTTGAAGCCATAGAACTTGTCAATATCGTCTAAAACTTAAACAACTTTACACTTCGTTTATAAATAAACGATAAACTTATTTAGCAATAATACGAGTTTTTCCTCGTTTTCTGGTGTATCGTATAGTAATAACAATGAAATAGATACCCAAATTATTTTTATAATTAAGTTTATATTTAATATTTTAGAATAGATACAAAATATAACTAATAATTATCTCACCTACTTTATCATATGGACTTCGTAGATATTTCATGTAAAAGATGTTATAACACAATTCTAAACGAATATATCAATACCGGTATTGCAAATATTTAAAATATCATAAAAAAATGTTTCAATATCAAAAAAAAATAACGATGAATTGAATCGCTATACCGGGCGAATAAATCATCACTCAATTTTATCAAAATAATAAACATGTGATTTTCATAAAAAGACTTGTCAATTTTGGAACCGGTATAATATCTTAAACTCTTCACATTTCAAGATATTATAATTCATAGCAAACTATTTTATTATGTATTTTAAGAGTATGTGATGGTTTTAATATATTTCATAGTTCGATTTCAGTTAATTTTGAGTCTCGAAATACCGATATTTTTTTCATTTAATAGCCGGTATTTTAGTATAGCAAAAAAACAATGAATATTTGTAGAATAGTTTTTTGTTTTGTTTTTAAAATATATGCAGGCCCCTTGTTAAATTTTACCAAGGCCGTCGAGCCCCTTGTTAATTTAAGAGAAAACAATATTCTCAGATCAAATTAGTATTTAACCGCAACTTCTGACTTAAATATTATCTACGCCAGCTTCAGTATACACAGTAGTACATTTTTAGCCATTTACATTAATAAGTTTACGGTAGATTGCATATTGCTACATATCATAAGTGTATTAACTAGATGGCTGCCACAGACGAGATATCTCGTATTTTTTTTGGTGCTCAACACGCCAGTTACGAGCTAAACCGTCAATAATTAATTCAATTAATAATTGCAAATAAATACTCGGCGTGCTAGGTGATTACGTGCTTTTTCTACGGCAGATAAAAGGCTAAGTAACAATCGATTGCTTATTTTAGTATTGGATATAATTGCAAAGGAGTGATAAAAAAAATCCCCAGAACACCGAGAATTGCTTTGAGATTAACCGAGCATCTTGTTAACGTTTTGGCAGCCCACCGCTGAATATATGTTAATGTTTTGTAATATTCTTAGTCCGTCAGATAAATTTATCCCAAGCATATTTAATTTATCTAACGATATCTAGCGATACTGAAAGAGTTAGACCATTTCACTAATATTAATAAATAAATAAACCGGTTTCTGAAAATGACAACTTTTTTTTTCACTAGTGTTTATTTTATAATTGCTATAAAGTACGTTTACCTTGGGTAGTGACATGGCTAACGATATAATTAATATGGCTTGTCTAAATATAAACAAAGTAATCAATGAATAAAAATGATCAAAAAGGTCAAACAACATCTTTCTCAATGATCATTTCATCGGACAATGTTACTATCATAGCATTACGAATTTTGATCCCGGTGTCACGAATGCCAAAGGTTAATTTTACAAACAATATATTTTTATTATTAATATACAATATGAGCCAATATTATTTGAATACATTTAACTAAATAAAATCATGCGATTTTCAAAATATTTTTTTTAAGAAAACTACGACAAAATTTTACATGAATTAGTGTTTTTTTTATGTATTTAACTTGTATATTTAATACCAGGTTTGTAGTGCTACCTGTCAAAATTCTCCAAAGGCGCACTACGCTCTAGCAGAGATAAAATGAATGTGAGTTTGTCTCAGCGGTGGGCTGCCATTATGTTAACAAGGGCTCGCTTAATCTGATAGCTATTCGCGATGTGCACAGGAAAGGGTGTATTTTTTTGACAACACTTGCACAATTATACACAATAATTATAAAAGAAATCGAATGCTACTTTTCTAATGTTATATATAAGTATATATTGTTAAATTTTACTAAGGCCGGCGAGCCCCTTGTTACTTTAAGAGAAAACATTATTTTCATCAAATTAGTAAATAACTACATATTATTCTTATATAGCTTCAGTATACACCGTAGTACATTTTTAACTATTTACATTGATTAGTTTACGGTAAATTGCATACTGTTACATATTATAAGTGTATTAAATAACAATCGATTGCTTATTTAAATAATGCATATAATTGCATAAGAGTGATAAAAAAGTTCACATCTTCTCCAGAATACCGAGAATTGCTTTGAGATTAAGCGAGCCCCTTGTTGACGTGTTGGCAGCCCACCGCTGGATATATATGTAAATAAAGTAATTTTTTTTTTTCACTCACAATCGAAGTAAAAAAAACAGTTATTTATTTATTAAGTATTTATCAACAAAACCTCGAATATTTATTTGGATTTTTATTTTTTTTAATTAATATAATAAAAGCAATCAACAGTTATACAACTGTCACCTATGTTAATCACTAAGATTAATTAATTTATTATTTTTTTAAATAATGTAATAAATGCAATCAACAGATATCTAACTGTCACCTATCCAGTTAATCACCAGATAGTAAGTCAGGGTTTTATCTGTCACCTTCATTAACTGTAATGTAAATAAGTATCCGGTTTTATTTGAAAATATAGTAATTTCACTAGACAGTAAATGCTAAACTCTATGTAGGTCAATATCATGGGCCGTCAAGCACCATAAAATTGAACAAAACATTATTTTAATCGGAGAAATCGTCACCACTTTTATTTAGATGTTGTCTTAACAATCTGAATGTACTTTAGTATAAATTGAACAATAAATTGCTACGTAAATTGAGGAGCTTAGCAAATGTTATCTAAATTTGATTTAGTGTAACAGATTTTCTTCCAAACATTAAAGATAATTGTTCTATTACTAACTGTATATGTACTACAAAAGTGCTGATGAATTATCCGATTAAAATATTTTTTTTGTTAAGTAGTATATTTATTTATTTATCCTCCTGTAACCGAGTGGTCGATTCTGTTAGGCTCCATTCCATTTTTTCCCCGAGGTCATGGGTTTCAATCCAGTAACAAAAACATTCATATACATGTTGATTTTTAATCAATTTTTAGCTTCCTGTTCGATCCTTATAAGGATCTGTGGAGAGAGCGGATACCTACAATTAGCCCTCGACAATTGAGTGAATGACTTACAGACAGTCCCATTTAACAAGTTTTGTTGAACTACTTCACTATCGGTCCAAATTTTTTCAACATTTTGAAAATTTTAATGTTTAAAAAGAAGCATAAATAATATTTCAAGTTACTGTAATGTTAATGAACCTTTGACCATTTCCATTAAGCGTTCGTCATTGTAAGTATGAAACTGAAGAATCACTGTTGTTTACATAACATGCACAATCAGAACTCGTAAGGAGATTAAGTGATCTTTCCGTTCTTTTTTGATTTTAATTTTAAATTAAAAAAATATTTGACATTACAGCTTGTACGCCAATGCGTCAAATATTTTGAAGTTGAAAGATCATACGAGACATACTCGATGAGAATTTTTGAAAGTCACATGAGATTAACTCAAGGAGAATTTATTTCACAAACACCCATGTTTTAGATCTCAAATTAAAATTGAAAAAATCCAATTTGACATTGACCTTACCGGGAATCGAACCCAGACCCACCTGATCATTAGAGCAAGCTCTAACCAACTAGACTGCAGCGGGCGACAAATTTTCATATTTCATATTGAAAGCCTTCATTTGTTTGAGTTTTTAGTAAGACAAGTACATAGCTAAGATTCAAACAGCGAATGGAAATACATACTTAAAGAAATACAAATAGCAATGAATCTAGGAAAAGTTTTGAAACCTAGTTATTACATTTAAACATTACTGTTTAAATTATTTGACCATTATTATTACACTAACCACCACATTATGAAATTCGTTAATAATTTATGAATTCTACTTAAGCGTATAGTTATTGAATGATTATTTTCTGGCAAGAATAACGTAACTTTAGCCCTCCAGAGCCGAGAGCTTTTCTTCGAAATAAAAATATTTTTTGAGCCATATTGAAATCACGGATAACTTTTATTCCTAACAATTAAAAAAAAAACGCAAAGTCGTTGTATAGAAACCCTGAAATGACTAAATGGTCATGCTCATCCTTTTATTACCGTGTACGGACATTAGTAAGGCCGAGTGTGACCGTACGGGCACGCAAACATTCGGGGTTGAAATATAAATAAACGTGAATTTTTTAAAAATATTTACAATTTGACCTCTTTAGATCAACATAATTTCAATACAAATATATAAGAAAAAGAACTGTAAATAATTTGATGTTTTGATAAAAAAAAACTAAGAGTTTCAAAAATTCCATAAAAAAAATCGGAAATTCAAAAAGTCGCATGTGCTTTTGGTGGCCGTTTCTGTCCCCGCGGCTGATGACTTACTTCAGTCTGTACCATTCTTAACCAAATATGTGTGAAAGCAACGATATTCAGGTAGAAAAAAGATGAATAGTGGGATCAATAGATAACGCTGTTTACTGTGACCATATGGTCACGCTCGTCCTTGGAGGGTTAAACGGAATTGATATTTTCAATTTAAATAAAAAAAATGTAATATGGCAGAGCTTCTTTTTTAGACGATAGAATGTAATGAAAAAATAAATCATAATGAATGTATTTTTCTGTTCTGCTACTATCACGACGAAATAATATATTCAATGGCAGACATTCTGACATTTCGTAGTAATTTATCGGAGTTTCATAATCTCGTAATAAGAAAGAAATCAGTCGATATGATAATATAATTTAAAAAATCCGAATCAAAAAATCTCCTAATCATATAGTACAGCGATTTGTATTGGACGAAATATCCGTAAATCGGCAGCGATTTACTTGATTCGATAGTGCTTAAAAATGAACAATCCACTTAGTTCCAGTCGATATAGAATGCTAACCGATTATTCGGAAACATTATCTGGTAATGATAGCGGAACGAAGCGTTACGAACAATAACAGAGGCACATCATAAGACAAATTATGACTGGTTACTGGTAATATGTTATTTTTAAACATACTAATAGAACGCGAGTGCTTGATTTAAACGTGCATTTTTATATTTTGTATCTATTAATGTTTCTCATAACGTATTCGCAAAGGTTATGGTTATATTTTACAATAGATTTTTTTATCTTCTCGTTATAACTAGCTTTTTTTTATCATGCTCGTTTCGAATTTGAAGTAAATGTACTTTAAACAATTAAGATTTTTTATTATTACTCTTCGTCAAGTAAATGAAATTATGTGTAAGTGAAACCTAATTGTTTTCAGCAAGTCACCACCGGGTTCTAATAGAATTGACTTTTCTGGTATATCTTATTATAATATTATACAATAGAAGAGAAAATTAATTCAAATGATTTTATTTAATAACCACCGTTTTCAGATTTTTATTGAATGTAAAAATAATAGGAGTAAAATTATTGTATGAACAAAACTGCTTTGTTATCGTATTTTACAATAGTAATATGTTACATGCAAAAGTCAGACGTATCGCTATATAGTTATTTTGTTATTAAAAAGTATAAATGGCAGATTAAAAATAAGTACCCGGCAAAAGAGTGATTGTACAACAACAGTGGCTCCCATACGAGCCAACTGGATCGTGAAATGTACGTAATTATTTATTTTGAAAGTGAAAACATGCTGATAGTAAATAATATAAAATTTCTGTTAAGTACTTTTACCGGGAAAGGAAATTCTTTATAAAACACAAATATTACGAGCAAGGGAGAAAGTTAATTATTCATTTTCGTGTATAAACAACAAAGACGCCTCAAAAACAGCGGTCGGATGAAAGATAAACTTATTCATTTTCATCACAATGCGTAACCTAATGTGATGTAAGAAAATAGTTGATTCATATGGAATAATACCTTATTTATTATAAACATTCATCAGTGTTTTCTGTTTGCAAGCGGAATTTTCCAAAATTACTACAATTCATATTTTCGTAAACGAGAAAAATGACTTTTTTGATTCCTAGGGTACTCAACGTTGTACCCACCACCACCCGCAACGGCTTTGCACTCTTCTTATAGGGTGTATTCCGTAGCGTAGCAACGTTAGTCGTGATCAAAATTTTGCCAGAAATGTCCCGAGAAGAAATCCCTCAAGACTTGGTTGCATGCACTACAGTGTGCAGAAATTAAAAGTTAATAAATAATTAAGTGCAGTTGAAAATATTAGATTTTATCTATTTAACTCAACTCTCTCAAAAAGGACTACACGGTGGTTGTTGAGTATCCCACCACCACCCGTTATGTGTATGCAGCCGCATTTTCACGGCCGCCTTCCATAACGCAATGCGATCAAGAAAAGAAAATAATTTATTCCTCATATTTTTGGCCCGATACAGAGCTGTACGGGACCTATCTTTTAACCATGCACTGTTGAGCTTAAATGATAAAGATAGAAAGAAAAAAAAGTACTAGTCGAATTAAAGCCTTCGAATGAGTGTATTAATTTTACTTGAACCTCACACTTTCTCAAGGCTGTTGAGTCTGTTGAGTAGTAGAGCCGGAGTATAAAAATGATCGGCTCTAAATACTTTCTTTAATATCAAATTAAAATACAAAAAGTGATGCATTTTAGAATGTATTTAAAAATACATAAACCCTTAGGAGGTAAACTACAATTAGAGTTAAACTTATTGTTATAACGGAGTCGGAGTCATGTGTTTTTTCACGACACCACACCATTGTGCTTTTAGATAAATCTTATAAAAAACGCATATCTCCGTTTCGCATTGCCAAAAATTATTGATTTTATTGCACAGAGTAAAGTAATATCCTTTATGATTGAGGACGTACAAATTATCAAAATTCGTTAATATTTTTTCTCCTTACACAAAGCTGACAGACTCTTTTAGTAGGACACTAATTTACTAGCTTACACGAGTGAAAAGGATATAAATAATAATATTAATCTGTACCCACCCTGGCAAGAAATTTAAGCCAGCAAACAACGTAACCTAGTAATAAAATTACAAGGAAAAAGAGTCAGTATTGCTATCCTGTATGTAGAACTGAATGTTAACATTATATTGTCAAGTCATTCGGGTTAACTGAAGTTTTTTCGACTAACTGTTTTTCGCAGACGAGAAAAATCATTTTATATGCTTTGTGTATTGTTTTTTCAACAAATAATAATCCAGCAAAAACAATATACTTCAAGATATAACTTATCAAAGACAGTAATAACAAAAAACAGTACCCATTAGTAAGATGTGTGATTAAAAGGTTAAATAAATCATGTCAAATAGATAAATCTTATTTCGAATCCAAAGTCATTCTTATTTCGAAAAATTGATGTCAGATTAGCATGTCATTTTAACCTACAACTTTCTCGTTTGTTTTCATTGTCAAAAGTGTGACACGTTTAGTGACAGCGACGGCTGTACTGTCACAAATAACTTTAATTCGTGTCACATTGTATTATTATTATGCCCAATGCATTTGACAATGATATACGTTTCGATTATCATTAAACGTTTTAAAGGCTGCATTGTAAAGAAAGAAATCCAATAAAAAAGGTCATTCGTTTCAGAGATTATAAAAAAATAGTAAAGGTATATTACGCTTAACCATGAGTTTAAAAGACATAATTTACGATCCGGATTATGACATCATTTATGATGTTATTTTTGATAATATTTATTATGAAAAATAAATAATGTTTTTTTTTAAAAAAAAGAGAGACAACTCAAATCTTTGATGAATTCTCATAGGCTTTACTTGCCTAGCTTCATTACAAGTTAAATCAATGTTTCTCAACGCGGAACGAAAGCCCCACCGCGCAATACGCATATCATTAATATAAATAATGTGTCATTTTTTGTCCTGATAAAAAAAGCATATTCGATTTTTTTTAAAATATAACAACTTGATGACTTTACAAGAAAATGATTGTATTTTTAGTTGAACTCATTGTTTTTTTAAAGTATATTTAGTTGAAAGTATTATTATTAAAACTAGCGTAAATTTCAACATTAAAATATTGAGGTTCGCATGTTTGTGAGTTCTTTCAAATAAAAAATGATAAAGGGGGAGGGGCATGGTGGTTTTTGAAAGGTTGAAGTGGTACATAAAAGGGTTGGTACTGATGATGACCCAGGTTTCGTCTTTCGCCATCACGGATGAGCAAGAACTTATGCTTAGTAAAAATAGCCTTTTTTTCGATATTATCTATATCTTGACGCAAAAGGAAATATATAATTGACAACACAATAAACAAAAGCCTACTAATTTTACCATTCTATGCGCAATTCATTTAAAAACTACAAAGCATAATTTGTTAGGCCACATATTCTTAGGTTTCGTAAAGGTAAGTATTACAATGAAACCACCTTGGTTGCACAATTATCATAATACATTGTAACAGCTTGTCAAGTTCAAATGTATCGTGGGAGAACCTGTTAGAATTTTAAGCCATTGCAGATTTATTTGTTTTCGACAAGTTTGTTGTAAGAGATGTTGTAATAAAACTGTCAGGACGATAATCTTTATGTGAAGCGCAAAGATGTTTTCATTTTAGAAATTGGCAAAACGTATTAAGGCGAAGTTGTAACAGTCTCACAAATTCAATGATACGTCAAAGATGAGAAGTCATTTTTTACGGAGAAGTCTAACATGGATGAAGTATAAAAACGTCATAATGGCAAATAGTTCTGAGGTACTTTAAAAACCTTTTATTTATTATTTAACTTGTATACAATAAGTACATGAATATTTAAGATTAGCGGTCGCCAATCTTTCAAATCTTACGGACCACTTGACTCACTATTTTAGGTGTCGCGGACCACTAACATGATTTTTTCTTAAAAACACAAATTACTTACAGCGATATTTGTTGCTGCGTGCTTTAGATAAGTTTATAGATTTTCGGCTTAAATCACGTTTCCGTAAGAATTTTACTAACCGCTGTTTTAGGTAGACAAAATACCTATTAACCCATAAGTGCAACATTGCTGCGTTATTCCATTCATTATATATAGACACCAAACCAAGGGTGTTATGTGCATTTATTTCATTATTCATGTTTTCAAATTATCACTGCTAAATTTTAACTTTATATGGTACGTTACTAGTAAAGCTATAAACCAGAGTTACATACATTTCAGCATTCGATCAATACTCTCATTCAAAGACCGTCTCTCTGTGTGCGTATTTTTGTATCCATGTCCGCTCTCAATGTGGAACATATGGCCTCCTAATGGAGGTATCTCAACAGACCTTTTTTTACAAGAACTGTTTGTAACTCAGTCGCTCAACCTCCCTTTTCTAAAGAGAGAGTAGGAGAGATATAAGGATAAAACTAGAAGAGGACTAGTGGTTAACTAATAAGTTTAATGAGTGTAGTAGGTTACAGACATAACGATAAATCAAGACAAATGTTATTATATTAATTTTAAGTAAATTGTTGCTAAAGCATTTGCCTGAATATGCAATGTGAAAAAGTCACAATACAGCTGAGTTATTGCATTTGCCATGTTCTAAATACAAAAGTCTTGCAGTTTCCCATATAAAATTGTAGATAGTTGGTAATCCGTCATAATATTGTTACGTTGGCATCATTGTCAAGAATTTTAATGATTTCTCATATCATTGTAGTAGGTTGTATGGAGCTTAGCATAATGTAACCGAACGCCCACCCACAGTATAAGGCTTATGTTAGTGAAGATTGTATATTAAATATATTATTTGTGAGAAGCTAAGTTTTCCATGAATAATCATCAATCCAAGGTCATATTATTAAGATCATACATTGAAGAAAAACGAGAGTTTTGAATTTAGAAAACATAATTCCAAAACAAATATATGATTTTTAGTAGTACCAACTGCAAGGTACAAATTGAACATGATATACAGATCTTTCGAAGCAGAACTCTCAAAAAAACGACACAATTTGCTAATGAATAATTTAAAACCAGAAATTTCCAAATTGTGTAATCTGTCGATAACAATTTCTTAAGATTGTTATGGTAAAAAATGGAAAAATACTTCCATACTTTGAATCTAATAAGGCGCGAAATCAAAACGATTTGAATATGTTTACTTATTGATTAGACATTATAATGAATAAATTTATGTCGGTAGAAATCATCCTATAATTTATTCATTTCACTGTAGATAATTTGAAATGTCGGAATATTGTTTTGTTATAAATATGTATTTTTTCTTTGCAAAATTGATAACAGGTTGAGTGAGCAGTTAATCACATTTCATTTTTAAGGATCAATAAGGCCAGGGGTGGGACTGGGAGGGACTTGTGCGATCCCCATCTAAAATAAAACTAATTAAAAACAATACTCTCAAATCAATTCAAATTTCTGACAGATATTATCTACGACGGTTTAAGTATACAGTAGTACATTTTCAGTTTTTGATAACTATTTTTTACGGTATTTTGCATATAAATACATACTTTAAACAAACTTCAATGCACAGTTATTGGAAATAATTGTATAGGAGTGATAAAAAATCCACTTATTCTGCATAGCCTCACGAACAACTACGCCATTAAGTGGCCTCTTTTTTAATGCACTGGCAACACACCACTAAATATAAACCCCGATTTATAACATAATAAGTTATAGACAGCAAAAACTACAAAACTGTGCATGATACATTAATTAATTGATATAAATAAATCCATAACAGTAAAAAATAACAATCAATTGCTAGGCGGAAATAAACATGATTGATTAAAAAATAAAAAAATAATAACTCAAATAATAAAAACTTTTCATCGCCAAAAGACGATAATAATAAATTTAATAATTATTTGAGTGCTTGCTGAATATGGAGTCTATACTAAACAATAGTTTCTATCGGCAATACAAATCAAATATAAATTTTGAAACATGATTTTAAACCGGATAGCTTCCAGTTTTGTTTAGATTTAGGTATTTATGAGCGGTTGTTAAATAAATACCACATAGAACTTAACTGGTTACAAATCTTATCACATAGAAAATTATGTCAGAAGTCGTAAACTGTCCAAATAGCTATTAAATAAGCTTTTAATAAACTTCATGTAAAACAATTTTGAAATACTAAATATGAATGTAAATATACTTTGCAATGTTTCACGTAAATAAGTATGGCAATCATATTAACGATTTGTAACGCAACATTGTAGATATTTATTAGCAATAAACTACTAAAATCGTTAGCTATATCTTCATATAATATATTGGATGAAGAGAGAGGTAAAATTAAAATAGTCTTGTTTGTTAAAATAGTTTAATGAAATTACGAAGTCATTTATTAAACAAGAGATTAACAAAACCGGTCTTCACCATGTCATAATATTCTGAAATTAGTACACCTAAAATTTGTATTTTTTTTATTAATAAACTGCGTTTTCAACAAGAGTTGACAGTTTACACATTTAAAGTGATCACTTTTAGGGTGTTCACTGTCAATACTTGGTGGAAAGGCATTATATTAGAAAAAACACAATATTCCCTTAACATTTTAATTTTGTGCTTTTTTAGAATCACTTTTAATGTAATTGGTATTTTCTTTTCAATGCCAATTGTTGTTTATAACTGTTCATTTTTGTATAAATAGCATTGTTAAATTATATTTCTTATCAGTTGACGATGCTCGTAATGAGCGAAACCGGTCCTGACATATTAAATAAAGTGGAATGAAGTACAAAGAAATATTGTGTTTTTTTCTAAGTTAAAGTGATCAATTTAGTTTTGTTAAAAATATCCGGAATATTATTAATTAATTAAAAATGTGTTCCTTAAGGCAAACCAATATTTTATTATTTTTAGTTTTTTGTATAGCAAAAAGAATAAATTATTATAAAAACCGCATTTCTAATTTAATTGTAATAATGATAAAAGCATTCAAATTGTACTTTTTTACTACTTTTGGAAAAATAATATTTTTATATGTAGTATTTAATCTATCAGCAAATAGGTATATTTAACTGATATTTTCAATATGCCTATATTATTAATATAGCCATAATTGAAAGCAATAAACATAACATGTTGAATTGAATAAGTAACACAAATTGCGAAATATATTTATCAATATATTGTTTTTGTGCTGAGGCTAGTTCGCAACATTTAATTAATAATATAATAACGTAAATGGACAAATTAAAAAAAATAATAACAGAGATTTAACTAGTATAAATATTTTAAAACCAATTTATCAATTATACAGGTGAACTTTTTTATTACATAGTTTTGTTAATTTTTTTAAATGTATAAATTCTACTAAGTAAGGTTGGTTTGTGTTGCAATTTTTGTAATATACGTATGCAGCCATTAATTCATTACTGGAATAAATATGTATATACTCAAATAAAAACTTTGTAGTTTCCATAAGCAACCCACATCAGTATGTTAATTAACATCTACTGTAACCATTATTTTTAAGCAATCTGTCAACAAAACAAATGATTTTTTTTCATATAGCATTAAGATAAATGATTATCATTATATAATTTAATTGTGTTGGTAATTAATGGTTTCATCGCCCTGGAAACAACGATTTTCCAGTTGTTGGTATATCACGACGCAAGCTTTGAAAACTGCAAACCGCAAACCGTGATTGGATCAACAAATCTGCTACTCAGTAAATGTCATTACGTCTTGATTTAATACTTTCACATTGTTCTGGTGATGCTGTGCACAGTGACGGCTCGTGGCTTATAACAAATGACGCGTTGCAATTTAATAACCATGTTCGCTACCAATTTGAAGTTTTTAGTCAAGTCAAGTCAAGTGACAACTGTTCCTTACACTAAATTATGTGATTAAGCGTTTACTTAAACTGTAAATTTTATAAGCTGGCCGATGCGTCATTGCGGCCGTAAAGGGAACTAAACTTTCCCTCCACTTCTTCATCACCCATTTAACTTTGTGGTTTCATAGTATTGATTGAATTGGAATTTACTTGTTTGAACTTTATTACAATAAGATGAAGAAATATCATTGTATTTATAATAAGATAAGTAAGATAAATAAGATAAACAAGATATAATCTTAAAATAAATGAGAAGATGTTTTGCGTATCTCTTTTAAGCCAGTATAAATAGCTAAGATAATTTTAGTTTAAGCATATGTAGTTCAGAAGAAGGCTTATACTAGGAAATATATATAAGTAAGTTAATTGTCTTTGCAAATTACATTTTTAGAATCACAAACATCCGTGTCTTTGAACACAAATCCAGAAACCAATCGATCAAGTTGTCTGTACGGGGGATGGAACCCTTAGACACTTTTTCCGAACAGAACACCCAAATGTTTGACCGCAATACCAAATACTACTTAACTGTGTTGCTGAATTTTATAAATGTTTTGTTATTCCCAAAATTTGTCTGAAATATATTTTAATAATAAATGTGTTCTAAGTGCTACATTTTTACAATGAATATTAAATGAGATAACAGTGATAAAAAACACTTATTTCACTCGCATATTTTGAAAGAACTGCTTCCATCTTTGCTACTGATGTGTATTTAAAAATAAAGTAAATCGAGGCAACGCCAAAAAGTGTAATGGTGAATTTTCACCAGTTTCACAGTGGAAAGTTTGTAAAAACTATTGGAGTCAATACCGTCAAAATAAAAGATGAACCACCACTGCTGCTATTGACTTTTTTCCCAGTGAAACTGAGAACCGAGTATAATGAAAACGAAAACCAAAACAGATGTCGAGATTCCGCAATATTTAATTGATATGTACCGAATAAACTTTCCCATCACCGCAAAAGAATCTGATTATTTTCTAGACAAAATTTTATTAAAAAAAAAAAATGATAAATTGTTCATTGTTGTTGTTAATGGTCAGGTATTAAGAGTGAAAATACAGCTATAATTAAAATAATAAACATATCTAACTATAACAACGTTACTGGTTAAACTAATTTGTGCTTTGTATTATTAGCAAAATCTTTTTATATAAAATAATCACATGAGTAATATATATAAAATGTTTGTATTTCGTCTTTTTGTTGCGGTTTTTCAAACTAGCAACACTTGAAAACTGAGAGCTGATATGTGCTCGGTATGGTTTGCCATTTCACCATGAATATTTTTTTAGTGATGAGGCTGATTTTTGGTTGAATGGCTTCGTCAATAAGCAAAATCGACGCATTTGCATTAAGGGAATCCACAAGCCATTATTGAGACGCCGTTATATCTACAAAAAGTCACTGTTTGATGTACTTTATGGTCTCATTGGTCCATATGTATTCAAAAATGATTTCGTCCAGAACGTTAGCAATACAAATAAAGCATATACAAAACATTGTGTGTTTTTTTTAATTTTAAAGTTTGATATCTTTTAAAAAATCACTCTAGAAGAATTTAGTGAATAAGATTTTTTTTATTATTTTATTGTTTTGATTGTGTTGTAATTGTTAAAAATCGATTGGTATCGTGAGTGATAAATAAGATTTTTTCGTGATCGAATTATGTATCAGGTCTTGAATATTTTTTTTCGAATTGGTTCATAATTTATAATAAAACAAAAAATAATTTATTAAAAAAATAAAACAAAATTGTCATCGCTGATATAATAAATTCAACCAAGAGTTTGTAAGAAATGGTGACGCTTAATTATTATTAATTATTATCACTAATTAATTAATGAAAAAAAATATTTGGATACCATATTATTATTTACAAAATATGCAACTTTAAGGAATTCATTCAACATTTTTACCGGTTTCATAAATCAGTTCAACAATTTTTCACACATTTTTTATTGTGTTTTATTCAACACTAATAGCTCTATTTACATATTTTGTATTGTTTGTCAAGAGTATTTCTTATAAAAAATAGTCATTTGCATAACTCGTTTTGAATTTTAAGCTTCTTGGGAAAATTCCTTATTTTATTTATGAGTAATAAAAAGATTTATAGATATTTGACAATGAAATGAAAAAAAACAATATTTCTTAAATAAAAATGATCATCTTTAGTTGAAATATATTCTATAAAATAAAGAAATTCATTGTATTTATCGACTGCAGAATTTCAAAAAGATGTAACCCACGAAGGAAAAATTATACAAGAGGCAGAAAAAAAGTTATTGAAGATTTTGGATCAAAGCCAAAATATTAAATATTCATAACCTTGAAGGACACAAAGACTAATAAACTGATGTTTTATTAACTCAATGCAATATTAATTTGATAAGCTATTTAGAAAACCTTTTGTGCAAGTCCGTTATCCTGGTTGCAATTCTCACAAGCCCCTTTTTTCGAACTTAAAAGATAATTTAAATAATAATTCGGCATTTGCAGCTTACAACAATTGGAACGTGAATTAAGTTCTATACATTCTGATTATTAAAAAAGTTTTATTGAAAAAACTGTGAGTAACGTACTTTTTCCTTTTTACTGTCGTTATGATTGTTTGATGGTGGCCAACTGTTATTTAAGACAACGTTAATTGTCACATTGAATTGAATTATAAATAATGAACTTACATAGTCTGCCAAGCTTCTCATGCCGTAAGGAAACCTAGTTCTATCAGCCACCAGCTGTCCATAAGCGTCCCTCTCTTTCTCCAGCCAGCAATCGTCAACGTTTATGTATTCGTAACCTGCTCTGGCGTAGCCTTCGGATACGAGGAGATCTGTCATCGTCCTGAAGAGACGATCACTGTCGGGAAAATAAAATCACATTTTTTTAGAAAATTTTGACATGTGAACCTATTGGGTTCTAGAGTTACAGTTTGAGGAGTCAAGAGTGAAAATGTTGAATAATATTTGATCAATGTATTTTTTATAATACAGACTAATTCGAGTACGTTATTTATATTTTGCCGATTTTTTTTAAAATATCAAGAGACTAAATCAGCCATACCCAATTTGCGACCCGCATGCGGCCCATTCAGCTTTCAAGTACTGTCCAAAACAATCATAGTCACCAGATGATTATTTAAACACCTGGTATTGTTTACCAAACTTTACGAAAACGAATATTTTGCTATTAATAACATTTTGGATACATTTGTATTTTTGTGTACTTACATTTATGTATTTTTTTATTTGTTGTCTCTGTGCAGCGTTTTGGTATACATGTGTAAATTTGTATTTTTTTAAGTGAAGCATTTAATGGAGGTATCTCAACAGAAGTTTTCTACGAGAACTACTTGTTACTCAGTCTCTCAACCTCTCTTTTTTTCGAAGAGACAAAGGGAAGGTATGATAGGGCTAAGACATGACTTGTAATTAGTTAATAGCTGTCGCTACGTTCCGTAATTCAAATATTAGAAGGGTGGTAGAGAATTTGTAGACGTCACAAACATCCATACCTTCAAATAGATCGATTAATCGACTGAAAAAAATTGTGTTCGTACCGGGATTTGAGCCCGTGAGATCCGTCATTGAAGCAAACGAAGTTGACCACTGCACTACGGACATGTAATATATTTACGTATTACTATCATGTTACGGCCCACGTAACGAAACAAATATTGGTATGTGGCTGAAACAAAAAAAGGGTTTGGCTAGACTAAATGGTACTTTATACTTAATGTGTTTATTAGTGACGCTATACTTGTTTTTTTAGATTATGCAATAAGTGGTAAAAATAAACATAATTCTCACCTTATACAGTTGTCAGGATCACTCTTACAGTCAGTGTTGCATCGAAATCGTTCCCAAGCCAGCCACCCCATAGGCGGCGTTAGAGCGAGTCCATTTTCTAAAGCCTCGGTGGTGATGAAAACACAACACAAAACTGCGGCTAGTTTCCACATTGTGCTACTAGATGACACCATTTTACAACAAAACAAAAATCACTCGTGGAGTCACACTTCACGTCCAAATTCAAAATGGACGTATTGGATCCAAGATGGTGATATTAATATTTTGATTAAAATGTAGGTGATATTTAAATCATTTAAAAGTCATTTTTGTATGTGTAAAGTAATTCAATTATTATTAATAATGATTTACTTGTATATTAGGTTATTTGTTATCACAGTTTATTTTTTTCATTGAATCACAGGAAAAGCGCCGTTGTTATTATCAATATTTCACGATTTCTGAAACAAAAAGGAAAACAATCTTTAGAGGAAGTTTTATACCTGAAAATGCGTCAAAATGTTAACAGTAATCTCAAAAACACTCTGTAAACAAAACTAAATTTATTATTGAGAATAAATTGTTGTTGGTACCGTAGTGCAATGGCAATGCGCTTTATCTTTTTTGCTGCAATCTCAGGTAATAAATTATAAAAGAGTGCTTGACATTTAAAATTTTTTATTTTGTATTGATATTATAATTGGATTTATTTGATTTTTTTCAACATTTCTTACTAACTTTTTCAGAAAAATCATTTCACATGCACATGGACGACATTTTTGAATACCTAGTAATTTTAATATGCTTCAGTAATTTTAGTAATTAGTTACTAAAAAATCATCTTAATTAATTTATAATATTATGTACATAAATACGTACATATTAACAAAGACTTTCAATACTACGTAAATGTATATTTTTTCGAATATATTTTTTGAGTTAGATTGTAAGCAGATAAAATAAATTAATATTATGATTTGGTTTTAATAATAATGTCGTAAATAAATATTTGTCGTCCGGCTCCATTTGTTTTTAAAAAGTTCAATCGGACCCGTTTCTCAAAAAGTTTGGTGTCCCCTGAGTTAGACTATCTTGGGTATGGGAAGAAGTATATTCTGAAAAAAGATGTAAGGACGGAATGGAAAGGAAAAAATTAGGAACATCTGTTTAAGAGAGAACTTGCTGCGTTTTTAGATAAGTTAGCACAAAATAATGTGGACAAAAAATAACATCCTTAACGTCATATTATATGATCAGGTTCGGAGATATAAAACAAAAAAAGTATTGATCGATCGACTACTAACCGACAAACGTACAATAGAATAAAAAAAATGATTCTTAACTAATCGAAACCGGCTAAGTAACTTAATAAAAATGTGGAATACGTATTATGTCATACATTGTTGTTTTCATTATAGTATCAATTATGGTAATAAAATAGTAAAATATTACTACTTATAGTCGGGAATGTGTATGGTAATGAAAAGATTCTCGGGGTCAGATGTCGGCAATTTATTTGTATGTATTAATTACAATAACAAAGGTAAATCATCGTAAAATTTTACATTAATGTCAGGTTCAATGGCAACGCAATGTAGTTAATTAGCGCTCATCTGCATGCATGCATAATACTGTCGTACTTTATGAAGATTTGTTATCAATAAACTTGATTTACATCTAAAGTGTCATGGGAAAACATATTTTACGTTTTTAAGTGGCTTAAGTCCCGCTTAGTTGGCCTATTACAGAGTAGTGAACGACGTTATTTTCGTTTGGGATGATGTTTACCTGTTCCAATCTCAATACGGAAAAATTGATTAATTGTTATTTTTCATTTGAATTATGATAAAGCTGTGATCAGGGCATCCAATACCGGAACCTTTTTATGATTCCAGGATTTAGGAATTGACAATTTTTCAAAATCCCGGCATCACGGGATTTTCGTTTGGCGATTTTGATAACCTGGGATTTTTCAAACAAATTTTTGTCGGATCCCGTTCAATTTTGTTATCCCAAAATCCTGGGATTGTGATAGTCCTACTCCCATGATTAAAAGGTCTCGCGTCGTTTCATTTTGGAAATTCCGTGAATTCGTATATTTTTTTTTGAAAAATCCCAGGAATTCAAAATCCCCGAGTAAAAAATGGTCAATCACTTTACACATTTACAATACCAAATTTGTACACAATTTTATGGGTAATGTTTAATCCCAGGACCCCGGGATTGGAAAAAATTGTCAATCCCGAAATCCCGAATCACAAAAAAGGGTCTTAGGATTAGATGCACTACTATATCCTCTTGTTAGTGGTGGATACAAAATGAAGTTCTTTAAAATAGTAAAAACTTTAAAGATATAAGTTCAAAAAATACAAATGTATGGAAAATTGTCTAAATCCTATTCATTTTATTACATAATTTAAATTTGTATGTAATTGATTTTTTACCGTCAATATATATATATTTTGATCAAATATTTTTTCAAATACATTTAATTAAATTGTATAGTATGGTTCTCTGACTGGTAAAGTCACCGACGTAATCGCGTAAAAAACAAGAGGTTTTTTTTTTACACAGTCAACATATTATACAAAAAACTGACCTAGAGTGTAGTTGAACCCGGAAACTTTTGAACTCTAGATGGATACATTAACACCTAGCCTAAAGTGGTCGGCGGATATTGCTTTAACAAAAAATCTAAATATGAATAATATAACATCTATCAGAAGAAAAAAAAGAATTACATAATATTATGCAGATTTCTATAGGCAAAGTATTTCTATCTTTTGTGGTTTTGTGTAATGCCTCAACCTGTTTTTCTCAAATTGTGGCTAGGCGTTGAAATATTAGTATTATTGTCTAAAACAATTTAGTTTCTAACATCATTATGTTTTTACTCTCTTTTTAATATAGGGAAGAACAGTGTAGGCTAAGTAAGGTAAGGTAATATGGTGATAGCTTGTATTCTAAAGTTTAATCAAGAAAGTCTGTTGTCAAAAGATTTCAAGAATTAATCATAGATGTTTATAATGTACCGTCACCTTTCTGGTAGAGAAGTTGGTAAGTAAAAATTCTAAGAGATTATTTGTCTGGAATCGCGCAGTTGGTGTATTGATTATAACAGTTTGCGAAAAATCATTTATTTTCATAAGCAATTATTACTGTTGCTGATAAAAGTCAGGCAATTGTGTCTATTAATTTTAAACTCTTATTTGTGTCAGATTGGCATTCATGCATCCGTATTTTTTTTATCATGAAAGCTGAATTTTTCATTGGATTTTTACTCAGAATTATCAAACTTTTACTTACCAACTTCTGCTGGAACAATTTTTTGTCATCGAATTTAATAAATCTGTTGCTGATAAACTTGACTTCAATATCATTATCATTTTTTGTTTAAAAAACTTAAACACCAAAATATATTTAGATTTTATAAATATTCATTTTAAATAACAATCAATAATTCACAAATGCAATTACATTCATTGCTTGAGTACTGTACTGAATCATCTAACAAAAAGGTGTTTTACCAGAAAAAAACCATTTTATTCAATAATACTAATCAGTTCAAGTTCATCGTGTAAATGAAGTCTGAAGATGCCGAAAGGCGAAACCCGGGTCGTTAGTGACAAAACTTGTGGCATGTTCATAATTTGAACGATTCAAATTTTCTTCAATAATGTTGATGCTGTGGTGAAATATGAAAGAAGAAAATCTCATTAAATTTTAGATAAACCACTTTAATACGAAAACACAAATTAAAAATAATTGTAAATCTGAAAATTGGCTTTAGTGTTCCCAGTGTAACATGAGCGTAAATTTTTAAAACATTGCACTGAAAAAATATAAACACCTTAAAAATGAAGCCTCTGTCAACTGCTACACCACTCTCCCCTTCATATGATTGACCGTCACGAAAATTGAAAGCACGTCAATAACATGTCAAAACGACGTAATATGTTTTTTATTGTTATTTTCTAGTTAATTATTGTCTTCGTTTTATACCGACAGCCTGAAGCAAGATAGCCCATACAATAGAAATCGTCGATTGATTTTTTTTGTAAATGATTCCGTTTGTTAATTACAGTGTATTCTTGAAGTTATTAATTAATAATCACAGAGCTCATGCCAGACATATATCTGTGATGTATAAAAAATGTTACCTGCGGCGATGATGACCCTAGACAAGGATTTTATTAAAATATTGTACACCTACGTGTTTTTATTCAAACATATTATCATTCTATTATGTCATCAGTGCTAGAAAGCGATACATATATTTTTCACAAATCAAAAATAACAACTTTTCGGCTGAATTGAGTACGCAATTGTAATGGCTGGTTTTAATGTATGTTTCGTAAAATCGCTACCTTTCTGGTCTAATCACAAAGCTGTGCTGTGGATCCCTTAAAATTATATTTTTCTGTGGCCCCATTGGAACATGCTGTTTTCCCCGGTTGAGAAACCCTGAGTTAGAGAAGAATATAAATATATTTAGTCGCCTGCTGTGGCCCAGTTACTTAGAGCTTGCTCTACCGATCACGCAGGTCTGGATTCGATTCCCGATCAGATCACAGTGAATTTGAGAATTATTCAATTCAAAGTTGTGATCGAAGACTGGGTGTTTGTGATGTCAATTCACATCATTTCCTCTCCTCCCATCCTTCTGATCCCTTAATAACTGGGTGTAGCAATAGCGATTAGCCAACCACTAGTCCTGTTTTACCCTTATTCTCCTTTCCCTACTACTCACTTTGAAAAAAGTGAGGTTGAGCAACTGAATAACAAACAGTTCTCGTAGAAAAAAAAAACTTTTGTTGAGATACTTCGATTAGGAGTCCATACGCTCCACATTGGGAGCGGACATGGATTAAAAATATATATATATATTATATGCTTTATTTTATCTTCAAGACGATGAACTCGGAGACGCATGAAGTGCCTATTGTAATTTTATTTCTAAATAATCGCTTATAAAAAGTTTTCACGATTCCTCTTCTTTATACTGCCGAAATATAATGTCTATCATCGTGTTCGCATGTGCTTTAAATTAAAACATTATGCACGTTTTTTTTGAGTGTCCGAGTGGTCAAATCGATCGCATTTAAATCGAAAGTGTTGATAACCTACATGAAATGGTTAACCTGTTATTAATGTAATAAATTTAAGCGAGCCCGCTGGTAATAACTTTAGTTTCGAGGCCGGTTAATCCAGTTTTACTTTCATTCTTCGATCCAACACTGTAAAGAAATTTCGATCGTATATGTAACAGTAATTAGGGCGTTAAGTGGATTTGTGGTTTAGCATTCACATTGTTGGCATGACGCTTTACTTATTTAAATCTGAGCATTAAGATGTAATTTATTGAAGAAAGTTTAGTAAAATACTGATATCACTTAAGTCTCAGATTATGGCAATACTATACAAATATACATGGCACATACAAAACAGAAGTCACAGAATAAACAAATGAAAAATGATTCGTCTTGTTGGATTGCTTAGAGCAGTGGTGCACAAGATTTTTGAAAGGAGGGCCAGTTTATTAATTGTATAACCTTTCGCGGGCCGCAGAGGGTAAAAGTGCTGAAAAATAATGAAATATTAACGCATCACTCAATAAGCTCGTAGAATAACACATAGATGGCACCACTATTGACAAATCCATACAATTTTTAGAAAGCACTAATCTTCAAATAACACGAGTCAAAATTTCATAACAATCTGACGTTTAGTTCGCATGTTACAGTGGTTTTAGTGAAGCTACTTTTGCTACTGCATAATTTTTTCACATATCAAACACAGATTTTTATCATCTTTAATGAAAAGTTTGTTATAAAGTACTTTGACTAATTTTTTTGGGCCGGAACAAATGCCATTTCAGGCCGCGGTTTGTGCATCACTGGCTTATTGTCTTCCAATCTAAATATATTTTTATTCAATAAATTGTGGTCCAGAAAAAAATAATCATGGTGCGTTGTATAATAATCTGATACATACATTATCGGAAGAAAACTGTTTGACTACTTCGATTGTATGTTTGTGTTAAAATGATCGCCTCAAATTATTTTATTTACCATTCAAATGATATTTGATTATGTAGAATGCTTAGATTATGATATTTAGAAAAAAATTTTCTTTGCGTCATTAACGAATAAATCAAATTACCTATTTTGATTGATCATTAATGTGAAATATTAAAATGTATTTAAGTACTTATTCATATTATAGTCATTTTTTTTATAAAATAGTCAAAATTTTAGATTAGTATCAAAATGAATTTTCCAGCTGACATGTTGACAGTTTAATAATTCCATACACGCAGAGGTAGGCTGGAGGGGGCTTCTTGTATTTTACTGAGGTCGGCGAGCCCCTTGTTAACTTATGAGAGAAAAATATTCTCAAATCAAATTGGTTTATAACTGCAATTTCTAATTTATATATTATCTACAACAGCTTCAGTACACACAATAATACATTTTTAGCAATTTACATTGACAAATTTACGGTAAATTGCATATTGTTAGATATTATACGTGTTTTTAGTAAAAATCGATTGCTTATTTAAGTATTGCATATAATTGCATAGGAGCGATAAGAAAATTCACTCCTCCTCAGAACACTAAAAATTGCTTCGAGATTAAGCGAGCCTCTTGATAACGTATTGGCAGCCCATCGCTGCATACACGCATTCGAAGATATTAAGATTTCTGGATTCGATGTAACATTTATTTTGTATACGTGTCATTATTTACAACAAAAATTAAATATGTATGTCGGAAAAATTATTAAAGCTACACTTAGTTAAGAGCCCGGAAACATTTTGTTAAAAATCCCGCTACCGTGCCGAGAGATATCAAATTTAAATATTTAATGGTAATATTACGATTAATAGGTATGCATCACGAATGATATTGCACTTTTCCTTTTCACTTCTGTAATAATATTAACTTCATGTCATAAATAAATTGAATAATGCATTCTACCGACGTTCATTACAGAAACGTGTTGCTTTTTTGTCTGCTTGCATTTTCATTTCATTTATTTGTACCAAATACCAAAAATTCCGAAAGGAATCTTAAGTGGTCTAATATGTTAATCTTAATATGTTTTGTTTTTATGTTTGATATATTATGTTGAATCTAGCAAACGTTCAAGTAAAAAGTAAAATTGTAAACAGACTTGAATCGTATTGGAAATGTTATCGTTGAAAATTCTATATGTTTTTCCTAAACATTGTAGTCGCTATTGGACTATTATGTTTAGCATACAAAATTAGCATTTTTATTCCACTTATCGATGACTTATTGACAATATCAGTGAAATAATAAAGATATCGACTGTGGAAAGGAAAAAGGACGTAACCCACACATATCAAATTTTACAGGAGGCGCAAAAAACGTGTTTTGATGATTTTGGGCCATACGCAAATTATGAATTATACACAACCTTGAAGTGCACGGAGACTTCTAAACTGATGTTTAATTGACATAATCAAATATTAATTAAAGAAATTGTCTAGGAAAAACCTTTATTTCAGTCTTTTTTCATGGTTTTAATTGTTTACAAGGTCATCTTTTTCAAACTGAAAAGCTAAATTTAGATACTAATTTGGCATTAGCCGCTTGCATCTTTTTGATAAAACGTGTATCAAGTTTGATACATTGTGATTATCGAAAAAAACCTGTTTTGGAAAAACTGAGGGTAAGGTCCTTTTTCCTTTCCACAGTCGATATCAAATTTTATTTTTAAGAATTTCCACAAAGCTACCTTCGAATCTACCTCAAATTTCATAACTGTATTGATATATTATTCCAAGGAACATATATTAGAAAAATTGCGTGGATAGAAAATAAATTTTATATTACAAATAGTCATTCGGTTTACGGTCTCTTATTTGGATCGGAAAAAGGGTAATTGGAGAGTTATGGAAGTATCCATCCATTCAGGTGTTGAAGCCTGTGAACCAGCAAACAGCGTTAACGGCAACATACTACAAAACTTTCATTACATAAGTGATACAAATTAAACATTCTTCTTTTTCATTTTTCGACACCTCTATCCAGTACCCGGCTCAGGTGCATTGTGATTCAGGCTGAGGCTACTCGCTTAGAGAGACCTAGGACTTTAAAAAAAATTCAAATATATCATTATTGGTAATGATACAACTGGCAAAGGTTCAACAGTTTTATAAGAACTCTCACCCAAATATAAAACTGTCTCTCACAAAAAGAACATAGCACATAAAGTCAGTAAAAATTAAAAATTCCATTGATTATAAATTGCGTGAGTGCTGTCTGTTATACAATTATCACATAATATATGCGTAAGATTGAGAACGCACCTTTGCGGCATACACCTACATAATAATAATTAACATCTTCTGTAACTGTGATACTTACCGGTGAAATAAAATTTTATTCGACGTCGTTGGTATATACTCTCGTCACTTTCTTTCGTCGACGCGTTATTTTCACATCGTTAAGATGCTAATTTCTTGTTACGTATTGACATCGAACCGTCATCTCAGTGTTACCAGTGTTAAGCTTCTTTTACATCAACCGAGTACACGGGCTATTACATTACCGAGCAAAAATATTGACCGAGTAAGCGTCTACACGCATATAAGTTTTTAGCGATTCAGTTCATTTGTATGTGCGTTTCGTTGGATTCAACAACACTCGTCAAATTCCTGGTCTGAGACGTAAAAAATGTGAGTGATGGTGTGCTTCAGGTGGTGGGGGTATCCTCTCGGCTGAGGAAATATAAGCGGTTTCTATTCACTCGTCGGATCGTTCGGCTAAATTCCATGCGTCGCGTTTAGATTGATTTGTATTCGGCTGAAATCACTCTCGACCGCGTACTCGGTTGGTGTAAAACAGGCTTTATTAAGGACCTTGTTCAATTCGCTTACTTCCCGCAAGAACCTTCAGTCCTCGTAGACCACTAGTGAATATCATATTCAAACATTACATAAGCAAAATCATTGTCCAGTGAGAATAGCTTTATGGCTAGTAAATAGTATTCAAAATCAAATGGGTCAAATCAAAAAGAAAGTGTTAAACATTAACAGCGATGGTTTATTTTTCACATTCTACAAACGAAAGATCATTTGGGATAAATTATAAGTTATATTTGGTTTTCTGTGATCTTTAATAGTCAATTTCTTTCTTAAAGATTAAGTATCTTTAAAGTACTGTTTTATTGCAATATATTTAAACCGAATATAGCTTAATAAATAACTCTATTGCACATATTTTGAATGCCTTGACATACCTATACGCTGCGTAATTCGCGATTAGAAAAAAAATAAATGAGATAGTCGTTTAATATTATATTTTATCCCAGTAGTTGATTTATTCAATCAGATGTTTTATTTTCACGCAAAACAAAAATTATTCGAGGAACGAAGTGACATCCGTTTTTTTTTCAAACTATAAATAGAAGTAAGAAAAATGTTGATCGGACAATACGATTTACGATAACAAAAGAATATTTAAGTATCACCAGGAAAAGGGCAAGTTTTATGCTTCAAGAATTTATTATTCGTTTGTTAATTAAAGAAAGATCAATATTTTATTTTCCAATCGTCACTGATCGAAAAAATATTAAAAAACTTTTATCTTTATAAACAGTTTTATAAACAATATGAATGACATCAGTTGGTGTTGACTATACGTATTGAATCGTGCAGAATCCAGCATTTAATTAAAGTAGTTTTCCTTGTTTTTGTAAATATTCGTTGATTTTCCCAACGGTTCAATAGTCTTTTATCAGTTTCTGGCATCGCATATTTGAAGTTTTTTTTTATAATTTGGATCAAACAAACGAGGCGCTTAATTTTTATGTCTTAATACATCAATTGATGATGTTATTGAAAAAACATCAACGTCACAATCAAAACAACTCTAAAGAAATACCAAAAAATATTTATTACTTTTACGACCTTTAATCTGCCCCATTTTAAAGCAATCAACATTTTTACAGCAAAAAAAATAAATGTAGCAGAATGTTTAAAAGTATTGATTTTTGATATTATATTTTTTTGTTACATTTTCAATTGAAATTATTTGCCTTACGTAAATCTTCCACTTATTTTTCATACATGTAATACGTCCTCATCGATATTGTATATGAATTGTGGTATTTTATAAAAAATAAGACATTCTTATACAACTTCTACTTTTTCCAATATTATTAGGTCCAGATTTATACCACAATTTAAATTTGAAGTGTATGTTTTTATACCAATAATTGATAGTCAACAAACAACAAGCCGTGATTTAAATTTAAAATGAGCATACTGTATTTCTTGTAAGACAGTAGTTTTTTAATCCATGTCCGCTTTCAATGCGGAGCATATAAAGGTATCTCAACAGATTTTTTTCTACGAGAACTGCTTGTATTACTAAGGCTTTCTTTTTTTAAAGATAGTAGGTAAATAAAAGATACGTAGCTAGGACAGGACTAGTGTTTAACTAATCTCTCTTAATATGCCTGTTATTTTGGGATTGAAAGAGTGGGAAGGATTTTTCGGTACTTTACAAACACTCATGACATCTAACAAAAATAGATAAATCTATCGAGGAAATTATGTTTGAACTAGCACTCGTCAAGGAAGCCAACAACGTTGACCACTGCACCACAGACTAGATAAGTCTCTGTTCGGGACAGGGCAGTACATCAAGAGAAAACAACAATCAGTTCTCTATATTGCATTGCATCTACGACTAACGAAGATATCCAGGTGGATATGAAGACAGTTTGATTGAAAAAATAAATGTATTTTATACCACACAAGTAGTCGGCAATTATGAACTCTCCTTTTATAGTTACATGTTATTAAAATCGACTACATATATGTGTATTATTTAATGCGGTAACTTCAATGCTTTTAATATATTAAGTATATAAATTACGTTCGTACAAAGCAGTAATGGCTCCTATCCGGTCTCATACATATTAATATAATAATAAATTAAATAAATAAACATATTATGTGAGACGAAGATCCAACCTCATACATATTATACTTTCCTTTTCACACGCACTGTCCGTTCGCTGTTAGCGCTGCAAGCATATTAATTATCGATAATGCAGTTTACGTTTAAATCATACGAGAAAAATATCTATGACGGAATTAATAGAGTAGCAATATTGTGAAATGGCTACAGGAAAGATTCATCTATCTTTTACCGCCCGGATGCATTAATAAAGAAACGAGTGAGATTAAGTACTGCTTAATAAATATACCATTTAGTTGCGAAAAGAGTACCGCGTTTGAACGGTAAACTAGCAATATATTTTGATACAGATCTACAAAGAAAACTATCTAATTTCGCAACTTAACTTGTTTTAAGATTAACACATATTTCAACACACACTGTAAAATAATTTTCAATCCGCTGTTTAAGAGTCAAAATTAATAGCAAATTTGGATAAGATATGATAAGGGCCTTAAAAAATCCCATATTGCATATTGTTCTTCGAAACACTAAAGTCATATTTAAAAAGTGTAATACTATAATTGTAATATGAATAAAGATTTTAGAATGAATAACGAGATATATTGTGTATCTCTTCGGAGCCAGTATATATAGTTGAGCAAAATATAAGTTTAAACGTTCATACGATTGCGAAAGACGAAATAGCTATTAACTAATAATATAAAAAACTGTGGAATTAAATACGTTGCTATGTTAACCCTATTACAAATAATGCTTCTGTATTCCAGACATAAAAATATATCACTTTTAGGGTGTTCACTGTCAATATTTGGTGGAAAGGCATTATATTAGTAAAAACACAGATCTTTTGAACGATCAATTAATATTTGCTAGTTCCCCGTTACTTTATCCATTGCATTAGCCCTTGTTAACTATTCTTTTATATAATTTAAAATATATATATGTATGTATATATATATATATATATATATATATATATATATTTCTTTGGTAGAATTGATATGGTCTTTGAAAAATTTCTTTTTCAGAATCTTCCTGGCTGTCGATTTTGTTTAAGTATGTACACTCACCAACTACTTGGAAGCGGGGAAAAATAGGAAACTATCATTAAGCCTATTCACTCTATTAATGTCATTATTAATGTCATTATTTTCATTGTATCACTTTGTCAAAGAATTCCCAAATTTTAATTATGTTTGTAATTACTTTCAATCCCCATTCTAAATTTATTAATCTGAGATGACTTTTTAATTATATGTTAGACGTGTTAAACATTTTAATTTTGTGCTATCTTTTCAATGCCAATTGTTGTTTATAACTGTTCATTTTTGTATAAATAGCATTGTTAAATTATATTTCTTATCAGTTGACGATGCTCGTAATGAGCGAAACCGGTCCTGACATATTAAATAAAGTGGAATGAAGTACAAAGGAATATTGTCTTTTTTCTAATCAAAATAGATGTTTAAATATTTTTTCACAATATTTGCTACAATACTACGGTCTCAGGATGTGAAAATTTGACGGGACATGTCATTTTCGTGCTTCGTATCTTGGGACTTTAAAAAGCCTAAAACGTCAGAACCCCTATACTGTCCTTAATAAAGCTCTTTATGGATGTTCAAAAAAGCTGCCATTTTTAAAAAATCGTGACAGTTTCACTAATGTCGTAAAATACATGCCACTGACCGTCTTCTAAGAAAACTGATAAACACAATAATAATATGATAATATGTTCAAAGTCACACCTGACTGTTATCCTGACATTGGAAGGACCTTTATTTTACATTTAAGTACCATTTAGGACGATTTTATATGAATGTAAAATAATTCAATGAACCCGTCATCATAAACTATGCGATGAGGTACATATTCCTCGTGGAAATTTATTCTTTTTAATATTTTACAGGTTATTTAAACTGTTTTTCAACTGTTAATTAGATCTATTTTACAAACAATGGGTCATTAAAAAGGGTAAATACCAAATATAAATGTTTTGCTTGTCTATTAATTTTTTAAATGTGTTCTTTATTTAAATTTATTTGACAGGTCTACGGAATCGACTAATGCGGTCACTTTTAAGTTGTTCACTACCATTTCTTGGTGGAAATGCATTGTATTCAAAAAATAAAACACTGTTATAAATTCCACATTTATTTAACATGATTAGAACTGGTTTCGCTCATGAATCATCAGAATTTACTTATTGAAAGTGCTCGCCATGAGTAAGTAAACCTGTCTTTATCATGCTAAATTAATACGGGATTATTTGAAGAATGTTTTTTTTTTAATTTAAAATAAAAAAATACAATTATCGAGATTGCTTAAAATTGTATACTCTCATTGGAATACAATTTTCAGTTGTTTCAGGTAGTTTTGCATGGTACATTTATATTAATTTAAAAGTATTTTTTTGTAAATAGAATTTATCTATTAATTTCTGACTTTTTATAAAAAAAGCGTTGGAAAGTTATTATTACATACGCAATAATGATGAAACGAAGGTCATTAAAAAATAAAAAAAATTGATACCAGCATGTTTACATGTATGTGAGTGTGTTGTTATATTATATACATTCGTAAACATGTATTTTGTATAAAATATTTTTATGTAAATACGATTCATTATTTGTTTTATTGGCTTGACAGTCTTCCAATAATACTAATAATTACCTTATACAAGCATAAGATCGACAGTTTTAGTGTGCTATGATAGTAAATATATTTTGTACAACAAATATAATTAACTATTTTTTCCTCGGTTCCGTTCATGATATCGTCGGTTTGATGTAAGAAGTCATTATAATGTCTTCTATTCTGACATGTGCATGAAATACAACATACTAATTTCAAAGGCACGTCATTGGACACAAAATGGCATTTTGGGTTTATGCAAAATAAGAAAAAAAGGACTTTGTTTAAAGTAAGAAATTGTCTTGTAATGACTTCTTGTAGAAAAACAACGATATAGACATTAAGGAAATTTCGTAAATTTCGTAGACAAAAATCTCCTATGCCTCTGCTGCACTATATTTTCTTTTGCGTTAAAATATAAGTAATTCATATCTTCATTGCGGAAAATGTGTTTCAATTAAAGTATTCGCGAATCTAAAGTAATATACACTGCAGGAAAAGTGTGCACGTGTTTTTTTTCCATTAATTTCACACAGAGGTATCGTATCATGTCACATTATTTGTACTGTTCCAACAACATGACTTGTTGTTTATGTAACAGCTGTAAACATTACATATTATCATGCCAATTACCGACTTCCCACACAATTTTCTCTCAAAAAACACTCATCTTGTCTTGCGAGACTCAAACATCCGTTTGTTTTAATCGCTTCATGATTTTTGTTTTCAATAAAAGAAATGGGAAAATGTTCACAGTTTTTTGTTGCTGTTATGGCAACAATGTGATAATCACTTGAAAATATACAAACATAGATAATCGAATGCAATTATAGTGATTAAAATTTGTCGTTGTATTTGTTTTACGTGACTTAAACAAACCTTTGGTGATTAAAACATAAGGAATGATTTCGTTTAACAAAACTTACGTCTAAAATTTTATTGATTCTTATTGTAGTCACTCTGTCAAAAAACATCAAGTCTTGTGTTAGTTATCAATTCACGTTTCCTGTAAATCTTAATTTAATACGTGTGTGTCAATCACATGCTATTAAACTATTTCTGGTTTTAACATAATATAAAAAATAAATGCCGAATAATGAATAGAAAGTAATGTAAAGTTCTTTCTATTCTTTCGGCCAACAGATCCATTTTTTTCAAACATAACGTTCATCAATACTTCTCCAAAACATAAAAAAACATTACGCATACGTACTTTTTTATTAGTATCTATTAATTACATACATATGTGTAATTGTAATAATGGATATTGGCTTATTTAAAGATTATCGTCTATATCACAATAAAGTCAATATATTATTCTTGAAACCCACACCTGAAATATATTACTGTCCACTAAACGAGCAGATTTATTACACACTAAAATAAAAAAAATCAGCACCTACGCCTTTTCGCTCTTACATTAACAAAAGTGTATACAATACGAGTATATAAGGCCTTGAGAGTTTCTTTTTAATGAATTAAGTTTTAAAAAATTGGCGAAAATTCAACGGAAACAAAATAGGCACACGTCGATTTTAAATCATTTACAGTTGTGAGCAACATTTTCATGATCAAATAACACTATGAAATAGTACATAAATATACAGAAAATTAATGAAACAACTTATTTTCATTTATAAGATAACATATTATGATCGTGTATAACTTTAAAATAGATCAGAGTAATTATTAGAACAATTAACGGAACTGTTTGCGATATCAAGTCCAAACAGTTTTTGAAATTTCTAAAAAGATATTACGGTGAATGAAAACAATCCTTTTCTTGTATATCTAATGTTGTTTTAAATATACGGTTGACTATTTATTTGGTTAAAATTATAACTACATACAACGATTTTCCTGATTCTTTTTCCATTATTAAACAAAGCGCAACGGATTAATCAAGGCAACACATCTTTTCGATTTTTACGTTTGAATATGTATAATATATTTTTTTAATATTTGGCATTACAGCTATGGCAAATGCGCCAAATATGTTAAAAGTTGAAAGATCATACGAAAAAAACTTGAGAATTTATTGTTAGTCAATCGAGGTCAACTCGAGGTAAATTGATATTGAAACCTACGACTTAGGTCTCAAATTTAAATCGAAACATTTAAATTTGAAATTGACCTTACCGGGTATTGAGCGAGCTCTAACCAACTAGACTACAACTCACCTGTTTGGATAAAGTCATATTTGACCAGTGGCAGTTCTAGGTACTGGGCTAGGTGGGCTAAGCCCGACCTGCATTTTTCACCCAAAACTTTAGATGGCTGAATAAAAATGAACAGCAATTCGGCCGCTGAACAAAATAAATACATTTATAAGCATAACCATAACCTTTCCCAATGAACGTGATAATATCTTTAGTTTTATTTTCCTCTGTCAATATAAGACAATGTTACGTTATTACAATCATCTTCTCGATTGGTGTTTTGTATTCATTTTAAACTGTTAACTAAAAAACAATACTATAATACTTCACAGGGAATCGGTAAGTCACACAGGCTGCAACCCCATAGGGTATATCAAAAAATTTTTTTATTGCCATACCACAGACAATATTTCTTTACACTGGGCGCAATCAAGCACGATTAGATTTTTTTTGTATTTGTATGTACGGAAACGTCATCAAACACAACGGATTGTGTTTCAAATTGTCAAAGCTTCTGTTTATGTTGGGGTACACACATTCTGCATAACGTATACTACTGATTGAAAACAACCAATATCGTTGTAATGTTATGAAAGTGACAGGTTTGACTTTCAGTGTATAAGCTCAGAATTGTTTACGTAGGTACTTGTTATTTCACTTTGAAAGAGACGAATTTAAGGATTTCCGTGTTATTATTCTAATATTTATAGTTACATTAGCATTGATTTTAATATATAATAATGTATGCATTGCAGTAGTATCGTAGTATTTGATAATATGTTGTAGATTAATGTATAAGGTGAAGTAGAAATATGCTTTTCTCTAGCCCACCCAAGATTTTAGGTCAGGAACCGCCACTGTATTTGACTAAGAACACTTGGTAGTGTTTCTATTTTTTGTGCTACCCCGTATGACCTTATTATATTGTTTTTAACCGTTAGTTTTTATGGTGTAAATTGTAACATTATATTTAACTGATGCATTTCATTTTGCGAGTGCTACATGAAGTAAGGTTCATTGTGCTATTGTCAAATTTCAACTTCCAATTTTCAACATTCGATGGCATCTATGTCGGGTGAAGCCAGGTACTAGTAATTCATAAAAGAAAACCAAGACGTTTGACATGTCTGTGAAGTGCGAATGAAGATAATTCTCTGTAACCAGTTGTTGTTGTATGCATCTTTCATAGCTTTCGCCACATGCGTAAGTAAATAATTGTTCAGTTGATAAATTATATAACTAAAAACAGTTATTATTATTTAAAAAAAATCAAACCTATTTTTATCGATGTATCAGCGGAAAGTTTAAAGATTGGTTTGTTTTGTTTTGCAAAGTCGTGATTCAGCACGCACATCATTTAAGTTATAGACTTTGTATTGTTATTTGCACGATATATCGTGAATATCAATTTAACTATTAAATAAACGTAAGAATCAAATTTAAGTGGGTATTTCAGTGTAAAAAAGATTAATTTTAATAATAATGATGTAAAAGTGTTTTTTTACGTATTTAGTACACTTATTAATGAGTAAAACCGCGATATATATTTTAATTGCATTTAATGATTTAGTGTTGAATTCAAAATGTATGTGCATGAGTTAATATTAACCGTGGCTTTATCTGATTAACTTTTTCTTATTCATTTCTGGCGTTACATTCCAAGATTAACCTTGATCGCCTAATTCTGTTTCCACTGCGCTCGGGGTACTCCGCCTTTCTAAGTTAATCGCTGACCGCAGAACTGTCTGTCTTATGTGGATGAAATCAAAGCGAATGCAAAGCGAAATGATCACCGTCGCTATAGTAACCACATGACAAAACAATCAGTTTGTTTGATATTTCGATTCGCTTTAAGCCGCGTTTCATTCGCGTTCGCTGTGACTTCGCCCAGGCTGGACGTAGCGTGAGTCTTGTGATACCCCATACATTGAGCAAAGATGTGGTCTTCCAACACTTCATCGTTTAAATTACCAAAGAAGAATTTGTCTAATAACTTTTGTTTTTGACGTATACAAGACATGAATTTTGCCACTCTTGAGTGTCAAACTTTATTTCCCTGAAAAATATCTAAAAAAAATGGGGATATTATTTGTTTTGTCTTCCAAAGTGTACAGCAAGAGAGCAAAAAGTGATCCCACGGAGAACGGCGTTAACATTTTTCAATATTATATATTTTTTGCTATCACGGATACCAACTATACGAGCTATTATAACACTGGAAAGCTACAACAATGAAAATTGCAGTCTTTATATAAACCTTTATTTAACTCAATGGCTGCCACAGACGAGATATGTCGTAATTTTTTTTCGTGCTCAGCACGCCAGTTACGAGTTAACTCGTCAATAACTAATTAAATTAATAATTGAAAATTATAGCCGGTGTGCTAGGTAATTACGTACTTTTTTCTACGGCAGCTAAAAGGCCAAAATCATTGCTTTACTATTATGATAAAGTAGATTTTAATGGTGACAACTGACTTCTAGTTACTTGAAAATATATTTCAATTTAAGTAGCAACTTGGCTGTTAAAATTCGGAGTTCTTCTGTATTATTTTTGACGACGGCGAAAGGTTAATTATATATAAATTGTTTAAATCATTTACACTAAGGGGTGACTTTATAAATATATAAAATTTCTGCAACATAATTTGGTTCCAATCCTCGTATCGCGGTATATGTACATAGGTACTTGACTACATCAAAGAAATAAAATTTTGCAATTATATTTCTCAGCATATCCCCACGTTTACACTTTATAGTCAATACGCCGATTGATTGAATATATGGTACTACTTTGTAATCATAGTATGTCCGATACATGTGAAATATATTATATATGTGGTGAAGCATACATGTATTTTGCTAGACATCGGAAAGTTTAAAAATAAAAGCAAAACCATTTTATAAGAAGAGAAAACTCGGTATTGTGAGCAGGAATCGAGAAACTTAACAGGTTATCTGCCACCGACTATATTCGATATGAGAAACTTGATGTTTTAAGGTCGTAGATGTTTGGTTGATTAAATAACTCAATTATACACAACCCTATTTATGCGTCAACTGATTCATTTAAATATATCTATCATATTTTAAGTAATGTAAAATAATGTTTTCTAACCGATCTTCCACGTACCACTAATGGATAGTGTCTGAAGATACATCTATATTTTCTGTATTCCCGCAAAAAATGACACTGATTTAAAAATAAATATGTCAAAAATTTCAAAACATCTTTATTATTATCATAAATAAATAATATGGGCCCATTAGATTTGAAGTGGGCCAGTGGTATTGTAGAAAAAAAACTTATATGCGTTGTAATATTCTACACGTCTTAAAGTATCGTAAAAGTGAATTCACATCAGTTAATACTGATTGCAATAGTGTTAAATCCGTAAAATAAAAATATGCAATCCACCAAAGCACCTAGTGAAGACGTGATTGTACTTAAAAGTCCAAGACAAAAGTTTTACCATTTTACTAGTTGGCTCACTTCATCTTTTATGGGACCATATAATATATTATACAATTATCATATTTATTTTTTTGTCTGAGGTATGTGCAACTAAATATTTTATTTTGTGGTTTTGATATATAAATATACCGTAAAATGAAAAACAAATAAATAAAATAGTATGTCCGATTTTTACTGGAACACTGATGTAGGATTCAATAGTTTATTCTTCCCTTTTTATTTTACTTGATAATACTACGATAATAGAGAAAACCATTGAGTTATCTATATATATAAAACAAAGTCGGGTTATTTACACCACGTATATCTCGAGAATTACTGCATGAATTTCAATGATCTTTGATTTATTAAATTTGTGTTTGACTAGAATAGCAGAATAAGCAATAAAACATCGGAAAAATATCACGGAAAAGAAATTATAAAGAAAATTAATATCTTCATACAGAACAAGATTTTTAAATTAGGAACAAGCTTCAAATAATGACATGTTGTTTTATGCTGGGTTCAGTTAGATGACAGTAGATGGCACTGTTTTCTATATTTGTTTGTTTTTGCTTCTTTTGCATACGATTGGCTTATAAATAATTTTAAATTTAGAATATGGATTAGAATAAAAGAAATCGATGATATGAAATGAAAACGAAAGAAAATCGGATAATATTGAATTAAGGTTATGTTTATAATTAGGTATGATAAATTTTTGACAACAATATTTTGCACGAACGTTGCTTTGCTCTGAGATGACACTTTATTACACTTGGAACGCTATATCGAAGAAATTTTAACGTCAAAAGCAAAGCGATGCGGTTCCTGATCACCCGAATGACTATTGATGCTCTTGGTCGCATTTACACAGTTCATCCGAAAAATGACGAATGCTTCTTTCTACTTGCATGTCAACAGCTCAATTTGCTTGAAAATGATACTTATTGGGACATGACAATCGCTGAAGAAATTGTTTCTGAATCTCCAAGTCAGATACGCACATTATTTTCTATCATTATTTTGACATGCTTCACATCGAATCAGTGGCGGATCCAGAAATTGTCCCAGGAGGGGGCCATTCAATTTGAAAATAAGCATGATACATTAATAATACATTAAAAAATAGATGAAAGCCTTTTTTTATGCGATTTTTTTGCGCGATTTTGAAATTACGCGATTTTTTTGAACGGCACCGTAAAAAAATATTTTTTGCGTTTATTAGAGGAACAATTTTTTTTTCATACATTTTTGATACTTTTTTACGCGATATTTTGATTTTTGGAACCGATTTATCAAATCATATGAAAGTGAGGTTTTTTTACGCGCCGCCTTCCTCCAATGTATCGCGTAAAAAAAGATTGGGTGTATATAAAAATAGTCAATATATAATTAAGTAAGTATGTATTCTATAAAACATAGTAAACTAAACAATTAAAGAGCCCATTTCAAAATAAAGTTTTAATAAATTATAAAAATGGAAAATAAATTCTCCCAAGGAGAAGGCCATGGCCCCCATGGCCCCCCCCCTTGGATCCGCCAATGCATCGAATCCATGTGAACTGTACAAGGATGACATGTCGGAAGACATTTTACATCGAATTCGTGTCAGTTCGGGGAATCCCGATCTCGAAGTGAATGAAGAGATAAATAACCAGGCTTTGATTTAGATCGAAGACATGTGTTACCTCATGTGAGGCATTTTGTTAGTCATGTTAGGAATGCCAACGCCACATCGTGGGACTGGGAAGATATTCCTCATGTCATTGATTATGGCGACTGTTCGTGCGAGATCCGAAATTGCTGTAGCAGTTTCGTCTTCTGGAATAGCGGCCACGTTGATAGAAGGATAGCGAATGGCTTATTCAGTGCTGAAATATCCGTTAAACCTTTAAACGACTGAAAAACTGACATGCAAGATTGCGAAACACTCAGCAATGACCAAAGTTTTGGTAGCAAGTAAAATCATCACCTGGGATTTATGCACAATGACGCACAGACGCGAATTGGAAACACTCAATCGAATATCTGTGCAATGACTTAAGATGTTTTGAAGGCGCAATGATTTAAATATCTGGCGATTTCCGCCAAACACTACCAGTCATTCCAAGATTGACCGCTGCCGATGAAATAAACGCTTGCCTCAAAACATCGACTCTGTGGCGCTATGTGAAGAAACTTCAGCTAACGATAAACGTGCGAGTTGCATTTTTAAACGATCCATCTGCCGAAGATTTCTCCAAGCAATTGCTGACTATCGTCGGTAACGGCCGTGTTCCTGTTGACGAATCGAACGGATTGATTTCGATTCCGCCGAATTTTTGCAATTTCGTCTCAACGAAGGACGGCTTCATCAACAAAATGTTCCCAAACATATAATCACAAAAATCACAATTGGTCGAGTGAACGAGCAATTCTTGGGGCTAAGAAAAAAGATGTGGATCATTTAAACTTCACAATTCAAAATCAAATCGTTGATCTACTGCATTCCTTTAAATCTATCGACTGTGCCACGTGAATTACATCATTTCAATGTAATTTAAATACTTTTCATTTTGAATTTTGAACATTTATTAAACTTAATTCATTTTCAGTATTCATTCAAACTGAATTTAATTCATCCAATAAATTAACACAACATTTAGAGATTCTGAGGCGGTACGAAGTTCGTCGGGCCAGCTAGTATTAAATAAATTTGTATAATACAGGATTGATTTTATATCTACACTATCTACGGGCAACTAACGTAACATTTACGTAAACTCTTTCGTTGACTCTGTTGCGAAGGCGCCACTTTACCCGTATTTTTATTATACATGAATAATTTTATATAAAAAGAGGGGGTTTGACATCGTTCGAGTAGAAGGAATGTAACATGCTCCATTTTACAAATTCAATGACACATGATTATGTATTATAATTATTATGTCCGTAAATTAACTTCTGGAGCACCTCAACAGAAATTATTTTGGTTCTTAATATAATTCAGCCACTCAATCTCTCATTTCAGAGTGAGCAAAGAAAGATGGATATAGCAAAGAAAAGACCTAGTAGGTAGTTAGCTTATCACTTGCACTACGTTTCATTTTTCGGAACCGAATACATTTGGAGGAAAATTGAAACATAACAGATTCATGCCTCTGAACTCAAAATCATGAACCAGTGAAAAAGAACTTAAAAAATATTTATTGATACTTATACCAGTATTTAATATTCAATAGCGAAATGCCGGTATTTATATATTCTTTCGGTATTGCAATCTATACTCTCACCCAAAAAAAATAAAAAGAAAACTGTAAACTGAAATACTGTAAAAAAATCTATAATATCCAACGAACTTCTTCAACGAAAATCTTGACTTTGAGAGCTGTCATATTACATAATCTGATATACGAACACTAAAGTAAGTACACTTTTTATGAAGAACGATTGATCTTCAATAAGTCATCATGCAAGTTGTTAAGCCATTACTATTGATCCAAATAAAGCCAAGGCTAGATTTGTAAAAAATGGTTGATCGGTGTTAAGTATGACCACTTATAAAAACGCCAAAATGCATTTAGCCTTAATGGGTGTCATATAAAAAATGTTGAGTAACAATATTTACCTTAACCTAGCACTTAATAAATAATGATTGCATCACACAAAAGTGTTAAATCCTTCAATACAATTTTGCACGAGCGAAATCATTATTACGATTTTTGTCAGACATAACAATGATGATTTTTTGGTATAAGGTCATATTTAATAGTATTTTATTCGGTTACATTCTTAAGCTATTGTTAAAAGAACCTGGTATATATTCTAAATATTTCTTGACAATATCTGATATGTAAGCTGTAGCCAGCACATGCTGTCTCCAAGATACTCCATCACTCGCCAATCACTTTGCTTCCTGCCGTGTACGGCTTCTCATTTCCCGGTATTTTGTGGTTCCCGGGATAGCAAGAAATAGATACACAAATCTCGGGATTTAACCAAGAAACTCAGAGAAGTCGAAACAAAATAAGAACAAAAAAAATATTTCTTAGTGACGAAACTTGTGTGAATGTACATAATTTGAACGATTCAATTGTTTCGGGTTTTGTCTGAAGTCGGAGTCGGAAAAATCTTACGACTCAGACCCATTTTAAAAAAAAGGGAATTCAAACCACAATAGTCCATATTGTGGCCACTGCATGCTAAGCTCACTAAAGATGACCTGATGGTATACATAAGTTAAAATAAAATGATTGAATGACAAAACATGAAAATAATAAAAAAACTCATCACTTATTTTTGCAGGTAAGTTATTCGAGCACTATGAAGGTGTAAACTGTAGAGTGCAAACGATTCAAAATGATAACTGCTTTTGTTTTAATAGCATAGTAACGTTATTCAAAAATAAGCATTTTTTCGTCGTAAAATATTTTTAATAACTTTATAACATTATTTCGTCAATATTTAATTATGCATGTATGATAATACCGCATAACTCTCTAATTAAATTGCGTATTTTAGGAAAAATTTGCGGTATTATTTGCAAAACATATTCGAGTGCATGTAAGAGAATGTTTATGTAAACACAGTGGCACGTGTTTCTAAAGAAAGAGAGAGCCAGCAACTCAGTCGAATAGCAGCGAGCTGATTAGCATATCTACAGCATACTGGTTACGAGCGTAAGATGGGGTACTTGCTCTGCTTGAAGCCTACTTTAACAGGCCATTATAGGCAACCTGAGCTGTTACTTATGCGCTGCTTGGTCGATGAACAGATAACAACTTGAGATGAGCGATAATTTTGTTAACGACATTTTCAAGAGCCAAGTTTAGCATTTTATTTTTTTTATGAACTTCGTATTTCATGGAACTACCAACATATCATCACTTTCTGATTAGCCTGTCGCAATGACCAAACAAAAAGTTTTTTTAATAATGTTTCTTTAGCAAAAATAAATAAAAGCTACCAAGATACAAATTTCGTCAATACGGATATTTGATGAAATAGTCCCACAGTGAAATTTTATTGATTTCATTCTAATTAACATAACACCTGTTTGCTACTAAATTTTGACATTTTGTTTTTTAAAAATTAATTCATATTTCTACGTCATACGTAGGCTATAATCGTTAAATAAATTACAAATATATAATCAATTTATTAAGACATAATCTTTTTGCAAAATTGGATATTGTCGAAAAAGAATGACAAAAATATTCATAACAGTAGATTGAACAGTTTAATATTTTTTAAGCGCGCTGCTTGATTATAATGTTAATAAAGACAACGTCATGAGCGAGACGGTCCTGATCATATTAACTAAAAGTGGAATTTGTACAAAAGAGTGTTTTATTTTGAGAATATAATGCTTTTTCTAACTATTGACAGTTAACACCTTAAGAGTAAGACAACCAATTTTCGGGATAAATATTCATTCTTGGTTGTTTACTCTTTGTATGAGTTACCAAGGCGTCAGCTTCCACTAAATTTTGGGCTTAAATTCGATTCTCAAGCGTTAATAATGTATCATTGAGTGATTAATTAGGTTTATTTAAATGTTAACAGAATTTTAATAAAAATTAACTCGCCTTACATTCAAATTTTATTATAATACAATTTACCGTCGTATAGAGGCAAAATGCAAATTTTTATCTAATAAATGAGGTTGAATTCTTTACAGTTTTGATTGCTCACAACACTCTTGTGCACAGTTATATTTAAATTCGAATTCCGCTAATCTTTTCTTATTTGTGAAAATTTAGCTCATGACATTTTTGCATAGATTTGTGAATACGTTATCTGTCATAGATGCACAAATTGAGTGTAGGTCAGGGAACTGTATAATAATATTTATTATTTGATATCATTGGTTGTACTAATCAAGAGATAACTACATAGTATAGTTATAACTTTAGTAAATAAAACAAAAGTGTTGGTACACAGAAACCCACAATAATATATTATATAATATGAGGTTTCTGGAAACAATAAACGGCAATCTCCATTATTTGTTAAAAAATATTTAGATATGTCATTGTGTAGAACTGACAATGTACAGTTGGAAGTAAAATTTAATAAATATATACAGCTCTATAGTGTAAATTTTTAAACAATTAAAATTGAGTTTGTAATAAAAGCGGCAGTTTACATAGTCATGTCTAGCAAAAACAGATGTTTTGAAATGGATTCCACAAAACAATGTATGTATATTGTATTAAAATATCAAGATAATTACTTTTTTCATTTTACTTATAAAAAATCATTTTTATAGGTAAATTCGATTTTCCAACATTTTATAATTATGAAAACTGCCGTCTTTGTTTCCTAAGCCCTAGTGATCGGGGCCAGTTCATTAGGCTAACGCGTAATTTATACGAAAAATTCAATTTTAATAACGATATATGCGAAATTTAATATTTAATTACACAACCAGTGGAATAATAGAGTTTTCAATTTTTATTTTAAAATTTGAAACAAATTTACTACCTAATCTATCAAATTACTTAGCAGTTGATTCAATTTGAAAATGCTCAGAATAAAAATTGTAATGAAGAATGATAAACTTCTTCGATGTAAAAATGTAATAAATTCTATAAAAAACGTCCAATGAAATATTTTGGTTTCAATCTATTTTTTAATAACTCATGATCAATCCAGCGTGTTCAACCGTTCATGTTTGAATTGTCCAGCGGATATGTTAAAAAAAGGTACGATGATCCAATCGTGATGCAATGTAATCTATTTTTATAAAATTTGTTTTCACTTTATATAAAATATAAACATCAAAAGTCTGTCGCTAGTCGCTTGCGAAAATAAGAAAAAAGTGTCTCACCAAAGTGACAAAGTGAAGTATCAAAAAAATGTGGTTACTGTTCCTCAATATGGAATTAGGTAAGACATTCCCTGACCGCTAGACGGTCGAATTACCACACAGCGGATCTAACAGACCACATTTTTATTTCCCAATATCTGTAACTACGTTGTATTGTTGTCGATTGGTTATCTAAAGCAGCTGTTACATGATTGATTATTTATAATAGGCGAAGAATCTACAATTAGATAACTATAAATAATTATTGTAAGTTGCCATTACGAAACAGACCACTGTCAATATTGTTACGATTGCGGGAAGGTTTGTGATCTCTGATGCAAGACAAGATTACGAACCTGCCAGTTACGAACAGGATGCGGATTATTTACTATGTAGACTAAATTAAATGAAGTAAATCGTCAATGTCGATTTACACAACCTGCCTGCAGTGGTGTGCGAATTTTGCAATCGCTTGCTTAAAATCAGTTACATGCAATCTTAGTATATTTTATACACTATTTTATTGACAGTTTTAGACACAGCGCCAATCACTAAAGCCGACTGATTATAATCCGTTTCTATCAAGGCTTCAAATCCTTAAACGAAAATTTTTATTAATTGAGTTTTCAAAAATCACAAATTTCGAGTTCTAATTTGTGATGTTTTCATCCCTTGTATCGCAACTTAAAGAGTTAAATATCAGTTGACTACAAGATGTTTTATTAAATACTTAATTTCCATCTTTTTAATAACTGGACGTAGTGAGAGCGTTTAGTTAACCACTAGTCCTGTCTTGACCTTATCCTTTTATTTTTACTACTATCTTTGAAAAAGAGAGGTTGAGCAACAAACAGTTCTCGAAGAATTTTTTCTCGATTTGCCGTAAAATTGCCATAAGATTCACCGTAAAATTGTCAATAAGTCAATTTGAAATAGTTCATTATGATTTCCGTTTGAGATCGGTAAATGGCATAAAAGATCAATAAAATTGTCAACTTTTGACCATTATCATGTACATGTTAGGATAATTTTTAACCATCATATTATAACGTTTTTCATTTTGGTAAAATGTTACCCACGAACCATGGTCAGTAATATTAGCAAAAGTATCTGTTATAAAACTTTTAAGGCATAATTTCTATATTTTCTGATTATCAAGCGACATTTTTTTTGTATACAATTATTAGTATGTCTTTATTGAAGTAAGTTATTTTATAGTCTATACAATTCTCAGTTCCTGTAATTATGCATTAAAATTAACTCTTTTACAGTAGTAATTCTACATAATTTATTAAAGTGCATTACCTTTTTCGCCCAACATTATCAACTGAATGAAAATAAAAATCAATCCTTGATTATTGATAAAAAAATATGTTTATTGTGTGCGAAAACCTAAAAGTGACGAAGATATTAATTTTAAGCAACCTTACACACGCCACTGGAATAATTTACAACTAACGTGGATTATAAAATGATTATAGGGTTATATATCGACTTAAAAAAAAAACTACGAGAATAGTTGTACTCTTTTAGAATACGTTTGATAGAATGGTATTTATTTTTATCCCGAATAGGTAACCAACATCAATTTAACATCAATAAATCTTCTGTATCTGATTTTTATATCTTAAATAATGAGTCATGGATTTGGATTATCTTTGTTGTTATCGACGTATCCACATAAAATATAAAGTAAATGAAATATAGCTATAAAAGCGTACCACTAATAAATAACACTGCATATTTATTTTCTTTAATAATCTACAGAACGTTCGATATTATTTGTGATTACCGAGTACCTTAATGATTGCGTAATTTTATAAAGAACGTAACGTTTGATTACTTTTTACAGGTTTGCGCTATTTTAATTGTATCGAGCACAATGTGGTCTAATGAGTTTTTGATTTCCTAAACAATTTAAAACACAAAGGACCTAAAATTTATGAAACTTGCCCGGTCAAATTGGTAAGTGTGTCAAATGTTGTATTAATCACTAAAATCGATTTTATGTGGTATTTGATTTTAATATAAGTACCACTATCGCTTTTAAATTATTAAAAATGTATCAATATGAATTTTTTTCAGTCAAAAAATACTATAAAATAATAAAAAAACAATTATTTACATATTTTTAATGGGTAAGGGTTATTGGTTAAAGATAATCAGTAACATTATCGGTAATGTCGAGTTTCACGCAGCAATTAACAATTGTAAACTGACAGCTATTTTGCTTTTAATGAAACGTCAATATTTTATTTTATTTTATTATTGCAAACAATATCTTTTTCCGCTAAGAATAACATCGATTTCCTTCAATATGGCTATAGATAAAGTGTTACATGTACATATATTGCTAGTTTTTTCACTTCAGTTTTGTAATCGTGACTGATATAGTCGAGTATTAAATCGGCAATTAAAAGTAGTCCATATAATTATATATTATCCATGTGATGTGACTTTCCTTGTGTATTTCAAATATAAAGAGATCATCATGAACACGTTTCAAAACTCATTTCGAAATTCGAATATAATAAATAAAAGTATTAAGTTTTTGTTTTCATTTGTTTTTGTTATGTATACTCAATACCATACCATACTATGTTTTATTCTGTATGACGTTCTATTTTCAAAATGTGCTTCGTGTATTAGAATGAAACAAATGAAGTATGAAACTTCAGTAGAATAGAAAAACAATTGCAACCTGTCACATTCTCACGATTTTCGTATTAATTATAAGATTGATTTATTGATTTATAAAGTGTAATATATTGTTATCTAAATAAAATTGAACCAACACATAAAAGTGTTTTAGTAAAAACAATAAACATAACATAAAAATTGGTGTCAGAAGTGGGATATGTGCTAAAATAACGTTAAGAAATTTATGGTGACAATAAATTAACGGTGAATAAAATTCTTTAAAAATTAGCACGAATCAAATACACGAACAAAATAAATCTAATTAAATAAAAGTACATCGATTAAATCGAACGGAAATTATAATAAATCAAATATAATAATAATACGAAACTAGAATAAGACTAAATCTTCAAATTCCAATTCTACGAAATCTATTATCGAAAATCTTCTTCGTCGATACATCTACAAAATCTACTTTTGAATCATCAACTTCTACATGGTGAAAATATATTCTGCGAAATCCATCATCGAATATTCAAACAACATCTTCTTGCCGACTTCAACTACATCTTCTTGCCGATTTCAACTACATTTTCTTTGCCGATTCTACATCCAACTACAAGAAAAATCTGCAAGCTGCCAACAACCTATTTCAACGACTACTAGAACCAAATTCATCTTCAAGTCAACGTTTGTTTAAACTTTATGCAATATATTATTCATCATATTCTGTGAGTAACTTTTGTAACAATTTTTCTTACTCAATCTATACACTTTCACATCAAAATGCCTACACTCACTATCGATACATTGATGAAGTTTGTTTCGACATTTGACGGAGAGAAAAGAAATCTGTATCCTTTTATTAAAGATTGCGATAATGTATACGAACTATGCTCAGAGCAACAAAAAAACATACTTCTAAAATTTATGATTCATTGCGTCGTAGGAAATGCCAAATACACAATTGCCAATTATAATTTTAAAAACTATGCCGAATTCAAATCATTTCTAATAAATACCTACGGTGAAAATAAACACACATCTCAGTTAGAACTGGAATTAAGAAATTGTAAACAAAACTTTAACGAACCAGTAATAAACTTCATTCAAAGAGTTGAAACTTGTACTAATAATCTCATCGGAGCTGTTCGATTTTCGAACAAGGACGATGAAGAATTGAAAGGGAGAATAAAACAAATTGAAGACAGCGCTCTTAATACATTAATTTTAGGTATGACCAGTGAACTATCAACAGTAGTCAGGCTTTCAAAACCCAAAAATCTTATTGAGGCAACGAATATTGCAATTGATGAAGAAAAGTTTTATAATGCAGTTAGGGAAATGAACTCTAACCCAAATAAGATCAATCATAATTATTTAACCAAACATTCAAAGCCACACTCTCTAAATTCAGAACATAATCAATTTGTCGGTAATCTTACATCTCAATACAATTCAAAATTTTGTAGATACTGTAAAAAATCAGGACATATCTTAGAAGAATGTCGGAAAAGACAATTTAATAACAACGTAAAAAAGCAATATCAACAAAATGTTTCAAACAACAAATTCCAAACTTATCATACTCCTCGTAATTCTAAAAACTTCCAACCTCCTAATAATTCAGAAAATTATCAACTAACTCCGAATGTGCAAATCATTCAGGCAGAATATTTAAATTCAACAAATAATGATCAATCTCAACAATTCAACAACGTAAAAAATCAATATTATCAAAATCCTTCAAATAATAACTCACAAACTAATCAAACTCTCAGTAATTCTAAAAACTTCCAACCTCCTAATAATTCAGAAAATCATCAAATAACTCGGAATGTGAAAACCATTCAGGCAGAATATTTAAATTCAACAAATAACGATCAATCTCAACAACGATTGCAAAATGAATTGCAATTATCTTACTCTAATACTAATGCTGATGCATTGTCTCGAATCGAAAATCAAATTTTAAATACCATGACCTCTCAAACTTTTTCGTATGACAACTTCCTAGAAAAACAAAATGAAACATTTAACGTTAAATTTTATGAAATAGATGAATCTCTTCTTAATCAAAAGCAATCTATAGCACATTGTATTTCTAACGACAAATCGATGTCTAAAGGAATAGCTTTAGAAATAAGTTCAATGATCTCTAATTATGACGAATTATTAAATACACACTCTAAAGTAGGAGACGTATTAAAATCAACAGAAAATAAAAATAATGTTTACCATTTAATAACGAAACAAAAGTTTTGGGAAAAATCAAATTACTTTTCTATCTTTCAAGCATTATGTAACTTAAAAAATATTCTACATAGTGATAAAGAAACAAATATCTCTTTTCCACGCCTTGATAGTGGTTTAGACAACTTAAACTGGGAAAAGATAAAGAAAATTATCCAATATGTTTTTCAAAACTCAAACATAAATATAACGATCTGTCATAACAAAATAATTAATCCTCATCACGACGAAATACCACAAATACTTAAAGAGTATCATGACTCTCCTATAAGCGGACATTCGGGATATCATAGTACTTTAAATCGTTTACGACTCAAATATAAATGGACCAATATGCAAAAAGACGTTAAAACATATATCAGACAATGTGAATCTTGCCAGAAAAACAAAATATATTGTCAAAATCTAAAACAACCCATAGAAATAACTACGACTAGCGGAAAACCGTTTGAACGTATAGCTTTAGATATAGTAGGTCCATTACCTTTAACCGAAAATGGAAATAAATATATTTTAACTCTTCAAGACGATCTTACAAAATATTCTCAATGTTACCCTATTCCTAATCATGAAGCAATGACGATTGCAGCTCAATTAACTAAAAATTTCATTTATCAATTTGGCATCCCTGAAAAAATTCTTACCGATCAAGGAAAAGATTTTACTTCAAACATACTTAAAGAAGTAGCCAAACTTTTAAAAATCGAACAAATCCAAACCAGTGCGTATTCTCCTACTAGTAATGGTGCGCTAGAGCGTAGCCATGCTACTATAGCCGACTATCTAAAACATTACATATCTCCAAGTCAAACCGATTGGGACGAATGGTTACCTTTTGCTATGTTAAGCTATAACACTACTCCACACACTGCTACAAAATGTACACCTTTCGAATTAGTTTACGGAAACTCACCTAAACTACCAACAGCTATAATAATACCTGAATTTAAATATACATACGATTCGTTTTTAGACAATTTTAAGCTCAAATCAACCAAATCACACGAAATAGCTAGAAAGAATCTAGTTGAAAGAAAAGAAGACACACAATTAAGGCATAACAAAAATAAAACCTTACGAAAATTTAAAATCGGTGATAAAATATATTTAACAAATAATGCTACTAAACTAAATAAATCTAAAAAATTATCTCCTAACTTCCAAGGTCCGTACGAAATCATAAAAGTCAACAGTCCTCTTAATATTACTATTAAAGTAAAAAATAAATTAATCAAAGTTCACACTAACAGAGTGAAACTTGCTATTTTAGATCCCTTACAGTAAGTGGATTTAAAACAGATTACGACAATCATTACATTATCTCAAAAATACCATGTTTATTCAACCTTAAAATCACAATATACACTCTTACATACTATATAAAATTGTTATCAACTATGTAACCAAGATTTTATTTGTAAAACCTGAATGTAAAAGTTACTCTAAAATGTAATCCTAATAAGTGAAAATGTACAAACATAAAATTATTATATATTTATTCCAGATGTAAATATCTTAAATGATGATTGTTGTAAGTAACAAATAAATAAATAAAACCCATCTCCTCCATTACAATCACTTACAATACCTTATGTACATCATCTCAATGTTTCTTATAATCATATATTTATTGTATAAACTCATTTAAGTTACCAATAAGTTTATTCTTTAGGGGGGAGATGTTATGTATACTCAATACCATACCATACTATGTTTTATTCTGTATGACGTTCTATTTTCAAAATGTGCTTCGTGTATTAGAATGAAACAAATGAAGTATGAAACTTCAGTAGAATAGAAAAACAATTGCAACCTGTCACATTCTCACGATTTTCGTATTAATTATAAGATTGATTTATTGATTTATAAAGTGTAATATATTGTTATCTAAATAAAATTGAACCAACACATAAAAGTGTTTTAGTAAAAACAATAAACATAACATTATATTCAGGATGTTAATAGAGTAATCACTGTCTAGGATCTGTATTAGAATATTGATTAGATCGCCGGATATTTTACGAAAGATAGCGCAATACTCTGAACATACAATAGTATAAATATTAATTTGAAAATGTGAAAAATAAAGCATTACTAAAGAAGTGTATTGGTTCGTTCTATGGGAATGTAAATGTTGTGGAATTCAATGCAAATCATAAAGGCAGTCGTACGTTATTGTAATTTATAGTGTTGGGCTAAAGTCGATGGTTATCAACCTTTGAAATTTTTCCAGTAAATAAATAAAAGTTTCGATAAAAAAAAAACAACACAAAATGTAAATAAATAACGATAACTTCATCTTCTGTGGTTAGAAGGCGAGAGTTTTGTCAATATCAGACTTTTATTCAATATAAATTTAAAAAAATTGGACATGGGTGCTTGATATTTAGGATCTTAGAAAGAAATATTTAATAAAACTCTACCAGGGCTTGTTTGAAATGGATTCATTGTATTGTAACTAAAATAAATATTTCTTTAGTGTCCAACTCGAAGGTGCCGTATAGAAAACTTTAAGTAAAAAAATCGGTGTTTCTGACAGAAACCTATATAACACTAAATATGTAAAACACTTTTTAGCTGTATAGATTTCTGATTTCTACAGCTACCCAAAGACGATTAGATGAATAAACATTTCTGAGCTGTGAAAATTGTAGCCAATTGTTGTTTATTTATTTTTCTTATTGTCTACCGCCTCGCTACATTTCACTCAGTTCGTGATATTTGAAAAGTCGATTATCTCTAAAGTTATTTTACTTAAAGTTTCCTGGTAGAATACCGACGATCTATAAATATAATATGATAGGCTTTTTGACAAAAATCATTTTCCACACAAAAATCATTCTTTCAGGCATAAAAAATCATCAAATACAAATTCTTATTAATAAATCTATATATTAATAGTCGTTAATGTCCGTCCGTCTGAATGATTGTCCGCGATTTTCCCTCCCCTGCCCCTTCCCACACCCTCCTTCACCAGCTCCGCTGACGCAATATTTTTATTCATACTGAAGACATATTTTCCCAATACACTGTTTATTATTTGACGAAACAAATCATATCGCTGAAAAAATTTCATACAAAAAAACGCCGCGACCGTGGATCGAACACAGAACTCTGGATTACCAGTCGAGCTCTCTATCAACTGAGCTAACGTCATAAATATCAAGGCGATAAAAATACATTATATAAATCAAGCATTTGAAAATGGAACGATATTTGTGATTCACAAACTGACTTCGATTGTTTTTATTCAAGATTGTGACGTCTGTCAAATATGAATGTGGTTTATTTTACATAATATAGTTTCGACAGTTAAATGCAAATATTCCATGTGTGTCATATGTATGCTGAGGGCTATTAAATATTTTACGTTTTAACAGAGGGTATTTAGAATTTATCCCGATAATTTAATAATTTTGTATCTTTTGTTTTAAATAACGAGTAAACGAGTCTATGCTTTGGAAAAGGTAAATTTATGCTCAAATAGTAATATAAATAAAGTAAGCGAAATAGTTTGATAGATTGGGGACAACGAGATTAAAATACGGAAAGTGAGCCAAGTTAGGATGATGGGAAAAAGTGAACTGAACCCACCCTTTTTATTGCATAATTTAAATCATTTTTTCTCTAAAATACATTGTTTATGCTTTCGATGGATTCGTCGGTAACTTTGTGGAAGTTCATTTGAATATAAAATAAAAAATAACTTAGATTATTCCACGTATTGTGCTACAAACTGTGACACATGTTTCGCCTTTTTCAGAGGCATCCTCAGACAGACTTACTTTTACTTACTGAAAGTAAGTCTGTCTGAGGATGCCTCTGAAATAGGCGAAACACGTGTCACAGTTTGTAGCACAATACGTGGAATAATCTAAGTTATTTTGTATTACTTTTTTATGCTTATTTATTGAAAAAACTTTCACATAAAATTAAAAGTTGATGACAGTTCCCACAAAAAAAAATTGAAAACGTAATTGCACTTAAAAGTCAAATGGAAAAGTTTCACCATTTTTATGTTTGGTTCCCTTAAAGACTCATATATTCCTAAAAATAAGCTCCGTTTGGCGAATTAGTGAAGTTAATTTATTCTTATTAATTTGATAAATATGCATTTGATTGTAACATGGAAAATTGATAATTTTGTTTTGATAAAATGTGCAATTAATTTATACCATTTTGCATGTGAAAAATGATTATTAGCAAACTTAAACATTATTTCAAAAATTAAGTAATTTACAATTTAAAACTGCAGGGCTGTCGATATATGCGCCGAGGTCGATTTATGCTACTATGAAAAATGATTGTTAGCAAACTTGAACATTATTCCAAAGATTTAATATTTTACGAAATTTCTGTCACTACGAAAAAAAAATGTTAGCAAACTTAAACATTATTCCAAAAATTAGGTAATTTACGAGGTATATTTCTGCTAATAGGAAAAATAATTGTTAGCAAACTCAACATTATTCCAAAAATTAAATAATTTACAATTTAAATACAACAGGGCATGCTGTCGATATATGCCCCGAGATATATTTATTTTATTTTTAGAATTTCTGGCTTATTCAATAAATAGGTTTGTAATTTTCTGACTTCTTAAAAATGCAACAAAAATCCCCCCGTTGAGGTCAACGGGCTTACAGCTAGTATTATTATATTGTCTTGACACAATCCAGATTTCATTAAAAAATGTGCCTTTATCGGTAAACTGATATTGGTAAAGAGTTTTTTGTCATGTCCTTATATTATGGGCGTGTGATATTCTTTCAAATATATGTGAATGTAGAAATATGGCCATCAACACCACCAAAAAATCATCAATACAATTTATAATTCTTAGACAAATGGTGTTCTGTCAAAAAGCCCTTCATGTCGTATCTAGATAGCCGCATATCAAAGACAATTATATCGTGTGATAAAATACAGATGACGTTTGAAATGAAAAATATATTAATGATAAGTAAGAAGCAGATTGATAGAAAGTCTAATAAAAATATAAGATTCGCATTAATAATTAGTATACTCAGTAAAACTGCAGTAACATGAACTCAAAGCAAATCATAAAACAGTTGGAATTTAATCATAAGTTCACAACAACGGCATTTTCTAAGATATTTTTAAAGCCGTTCAGTATTTATTTACGACTGATAATGTTTAGTATTAAAACTGAGAAACAGGCTATGTATATAAATTTAGAAAATACTTAGTCATAGGATTCATATTGAATCAGTATATCAATCTTATATATCAGTCTTAATGTTTATTGCTATGAGAAGAATAAATCCAGTGTTAATTACTTCCATTTCACTAAGAATTGGTTCTCCATCATTCTTTCACACACACATACACACATAACCTCAAAAATTTTAACGTCTTGTTGTCATTCTTACCCTATTTTTATTCAGCATATCGTCAGCTTAATTTTAACATAGCGTAAGTCAGTTTACCCTAAGTGTTCAGGAGACAGTTGAAACTGAAAATTCCAACTTACAGAAACAAATTCTTTCGTTTTTCTTTGTAGAATATTTTTCTATTCTTTATTATACTTTCAATATTTTTTATATATACTTAATGTAGAGGACTTACATGATATTATAATAGATAAATATAATATTAGAAGAAATACGTTATATTGTGTTGTTTGCTTTTTGACGTATTCCACTTGCAAATTTGGATATTAAATGAATGAAATAGATGCGTTGATAAGCTTTTGAACCAAATCACCAAAATATGAAATTCTAAAAAATGACTACATAATGTAAGAATTAAACCGACGATATCTAGCTTAAACCGTAATGTCATTTCTACTCCGTCTGGCGCTCGTCAGTAAGTTTGTATACTTACGAGTTAACTCAAACATTCACTAGTCAAAATAATTGTTAATTATTGTAATAATAATTCATTAAAACTGCTTGGTAATATATAAATTGACTAGTGCTTGTTCCACATCAAATTCTAATGTATTCAAACATTTTCTTTCCCATTTTCCCCTCTTAATATTTATATAGTACTTTACATTGATCAAAAATCTGTATCAAGTCTGTATCAACAATACGCATAAACAATATGTTTATTTTATTTTTATAAATGCAATTTCGTTACACAAAAACGATAGCGATGGAATAAAGGTCTGCATTTGTATTCCATCACAAATTTCATTTGTTTTCGATTATTTCAATTAAAAATGGAGCGGTCAATTGTTGATTAATAGTATATAAACAACGGCATAAAATAATCACTATATATATCAAAACACGTTTCTACAATTAGTACAATTCTCTCCGTGGTGATTTAATTGTCTACCAATAACAAGATATCGACCAGTTTCCAATCCAGATTGTCAAGAAATTAGTTGACCATCTATCCGACATTCTCTTGGCTGGAGCAATTTTAATCAAAATTCTAGCATACTACAATTTAACTTGCTTTAAAAGCACGATGTGTGGTTGATAGTCGCCATGTGAAGGTGTTTTTGAAGCAGACGAGAATTTTAATAGCTCATTACAAAATACACCATCCAGCAGGTAGGCTTAGCATACAAATTGTGCATATAGCTCAAATTAATGGTAGAAAGTTTCTATGAATAAAAAATATTTATCTTTCTTGAATCCTCGATGAAATTTTTAGATATATATATTTTTTAGATTTTTTATTATTTTATTCATATTAAATGTCGACAGTATTTATTTAAAATACATTTTATATGTCATAAAACTTTCATAGTTTTGAATTTCATATTTAAAATTATCAATTATTTAATTACAAGATCTCACTGTGATAAATAAAAAAGCTCTAGTTCATGTTTTTGAAGTGAAGAAACATAATTTAGACCCTTTTATAAATGTGCAGAGTTACACTTTAAGAGACAAAAAGAGATTTTGAGCAACTGAGTAACAATCATTTCTTGTAAACAACCACTGTTGAAATATCTCCATTAGGAAGCCATTTGCTCCATTTAGGTTCGGAAATGGATTAGAAAAAAAAATCTTGAGTGTGAAAAAGTGAGTCTCAGCATCTTTAAAAAAAAAAGATCTTCACTTTACTATGACAGGAGTTGATCTAGGTTTCTAAGCAGTTACTAGTTTTATTTTAAATGTTGTATGATTTATTAGTTTGTCTTTGACCGTAAGGTTGACAAAAAACATTATTTCGAAAAGTTTTAGCACGCTGTCTCTTCTTACAAATGTTAATGGTTAGTGAATACTTTTCATTGCATTAATTTATTATATATGATTATTAATTTGACAATCAATAAAATGACTCATAGATAAAATAAAACGCAAAAGCCCACACACAACTACATTTAAATGACAACTATTATGCGAATATATCATAATAACTTTGAACTAATGTGAAGCCTCCACAACAACAATTTAATAATACATACTAATAAATTTATATCAATAAAATGATACTTTACATTAGCCTTAATTATGATCATTTCCGGACAAAAGCCTTAGGAAAGATTACGACTTCCTGTGCCCATTATGTCTAATATTTCTCTAAAGGTTTTTAAAATCGTTTGAATGGTTTTAAAATGGCTTTTAATGGTGTTAATGCACATTTAACTGCGAAATCATTGATATTTTATTTAGTTAAGTATATCATTTTCAACTTGAAATTTACATTTCAAAATTCAATATTATTTATGGCTGCCATAAACATTCACGGACATTTGTTTTTTTTTTATCAATAAACTGTTGACGGTTTTCAGTACTATTTTTGATTAATTGATATCGAAAATGAAATTTATATGTTATTATAAAATGGTTTCTCGGAAAATTTATGTGTTTTTAAATGCATATGTCAGTCGTAAACCTTATGAAACCATTCAGTAAACAGTTAATCATTTTTTATACTGGTCATTTAAATGAGCTAAAATCGCATACATTTCTTCAGAACAAGTGATATCGTTATAATATTAAAATGATTAGGTATAAAAAAATAATTAAAATGCAATTCAATTAATATTTTTTATATTATTTTCGTTCTATCACTAACATAGTTATTTACAATCATTATGTTAAATATGGATATATGTACGTATTTTTGGATTCCTATAATAACAAGGGAAAAAATATCAACTAGGCTCAACGATTTGTGGTTTTTAAAATATCTTATAAACTTGAAAATAAAATAAAAATAAATAAATTATTCTGGCATATAAAGTTTGTTTACTTATTATAATACTATAGTTGGATTTTTGCGTCTGCTGTTTCATTATTAGAATCAATGAATAAATTCTAAAATTCAATTTTGCTTACAAGTCAACAATAAAAAACACGATCATATTTTATTATTGCTCGTTTTATGTCGACTATAATGAGAACAATAAAAAATATTACACTTGAATATTTATGTATGAAATTTTATAAACAATTAACTTAAACAATACAACTAATTGCTCACCTTGTGTATCAAATCGTTCCCTTGTAAACACGCAATGTGAAGAATTTACCAATCCAAGAATTTTCAATCCAACAAATCAAACCAGACCACAATGGTATTTTCCACACAACCGAACGAAAGTGAAAACACCGAAAGTTTATCAACGGAAACGGATATTTTTATTAATTAGATTAATAAAAAATTAACACTTGTTGTAGAATAAATTAATTTAATGTTTTTTTGTGTTAGAAATGAAGGCAAAGCGAAAGTGTTAGCGCGAAATATCGCGGAGAAACCGCTTTGGTTGAGTTCGCGATATTTTTATTTCCACCGCGTTGTTTTGGTAGTGAAAGTAAAAACACATCCAAACGGCGTGGAGTATCGCGCCAGACTGACTGACCTGAGTCTTGCCGATCGATTTGTTTGAGAGGCGGGTAATACTGTGGTGCACTGCATTGTATAAAAAATACCTTTAATCCATTAAAAACGGATGATATCAAATAAAATAATTAATTCCTTACTGTTATTAATCAGCAATCACGTAATAAGACTCCAGGCATAAAATATTGAAATACTAATAAACGAAAATTACAATTTTAAATAAGCTTTGCGAAAATATATAAATATAGTAAACTTGTTTTGGTGCGATTGAAAAAATAACTTGTTTTTCTCGTAGCGGTGGAAAATTTTGATAGGCTATGCACGTTTTAAAAAATGCGTATAACCTTTGCAATGGTGAGTGCTAGAATAAATATTTTTTAATACAACACTACTACCAAATAATATTATTCAATTATGGACCCTTTGCTGAGAATTAGCTTACCTCAATATTGGTTTTTCATCAGTCTTAAGTTATTTAAAAACCAGTTTATCAGTCTCTATAATTTCATAATTTGAACGTCCAAAGTCGTCAAAAATGTTTTTTGTGTCTCCTGTAAAAGTTTTTATATATGTGTTACGTCTTTTCCACAGTCGACATATAAATGTAATTTTTCGCTAATTTGAAAAAAAAATAAAGGATACAGTGACGTGTGACATTGGGCTTAGGTTAATTTATCGAATATGTATAAAAAATAAAGCACTTCATTTCTCATTTTTTTTACAGAATCAGCACTGAGTTTAGTTACCATGTTAACAATATAGACTTACATATAATTGAACTGAGCTATTAAGATATAATATAATGTCTTCCTAAAGAAAGTTGTCAGCTACCACTATTGATCTAATTATATTAGGTTGTCCTACCATTTATACGTAGTTGCTTATTTCAATAACTTCCTTCTGTAAAACCACGTGGCCGATTTTTTAATTTCAATAGTTGGTATTGTTGTGAGCATAAAAACGACATTGGTCAATATTTTTTTGATAGTGACTGGCTAGTCTATCTTTCGTCTTGAAAAGGTTTTATAAATGGAGGCATAATATTTTTGCATATTCATTTACTTATATCATGCAGGCGGCGGCGATTATAATCACTTTTATTATATTATTTTTTTCGAGTAGGAAACGTTTCAATATTAACTGAATTCGCTTTCCGCAATGGGCAAATTATAATTTGTTTCAAGCGTTTTTGTGCAAATCTGCACAATAATCCTTCAAATAGCCAACAAACATGAGTCAACTTTTATAATCTACATAATTTAAAAGGGCTTGACAAATCATATTTGTTATGCATAATTTATTGTAATGATCTTGCATGGTTTTGTTACTTACTTACTATGTCAGGGGTCAGCAAACCGCGGGTATTTAGATAGCCGTTTGTGGCTCTTCAGTCATCAACATATCACGTGCTTTACCCTAATATTAATATGATATAACATATATTGAATATTTATGGCTCTCTAATACCTTTGCTTTCCTGGTTCCATAACCACTTTGCTCTTCTCACTTGAAAGTTTGCCAACCCCTGCAATAGGCGACCTTAACTACTTACCATTTCTCGGTGACGTGTTCTAAAGAAATAACAATACAACCCTTAATAATGGTGAACGGATTCTTCCGAACAAGAATCTTCCGAGAACGAATTCTCCGAAGTGAATACTTCATACACCGATTCTTTCGAACACAGACTCTTCCGTACACAGAATCTTCCGTACATACAATACTCCGTACACATAATAGTCCGTACATTAAAATATAATAAATACACAAATCATTGTTTTATGTGCTAACTTTTTTTCAGAATGGAAACAAGAAAAATATTTAATTATAATGTTCCTATATGAACAGTTTATCATTTAATACGTATTTTGGCTAATTAATAAAAAAATATTGTGCTGTATAGGGCTGATATTTTTGATTATATTGAAAGGAAATATCAAGCATATAGATAATTAATATTTGAAAATTCAACGACACAGTATTTTTACATAATTGTATTATCATATTGATTCACATATATTACACATTCACTTGACAAATGTAAAAAATGTGTATATCAAATTTCATATATAAGACATATTTATCATTTTTTATTGCAACTTGAGACTTTTATAATTAATTTAAACAATTATTATTGACGAAAGAAGTTAAAATATGAAAGTGTAGTTGAAGCTACTCATTTCTTAGATTTTGATTTTTTTGTTGTTAAATAATGTTACCTATACATATTTAAAAAAATAAATTTGTTTTACTTACTGTCAGAGTTCTTTATTTTTTTTTTTAATAAAATAATACAAAATATAATGAAAAAAGTCTAAATACATTAATGATAAACTGTTCATATACATTATAATTCAATATTTTGTTTGTATATTTAAATTTACGGAATATTCTGTGTACGGTGTATTCTATGTACGGAAGGTTCTGTGTACGGAAGAATCGATGTACGGAGTATTATTGTTCGGAATAATCACAGAACCATTAATAATAATTGTACCCCAATGGATAAACAATGAAATATTTATGATAAGTTTGTATTCCATGACCACCACTTTGTCATGGAATACAGTGATTTCATTACCGATTTATACCAAGGTTAAAACATAATAAAACGCTCATATATATTTTCGGTGGATTCTGTGGTAATTTTATTTTAATGTTTATTTAATTTAGTGTTTGAAAAAAAAATAACTACAAACAATGATGGTGTTGAGGAGATATGATTTCTACGACTAATAGTAGCTAATTATTTATTTCAAATTGTGGAGGGACTGATATATATATATATTATCTGGTATTTGAATCCAGTATGGTTGACGCCATTGACATTTCACCGACAACTGTAACCATCGTAATCGGAAGTTGAGTAAGTAGCGATGCATAATCATATAATATTAAATAACAATAAAATATTTCATTATGGTTTGTTAAATAATATATAACATCTATGAAAATAGCTGTTTTTCTGGTGGCATACATATTTTAATCTCGATTTTGTAGCGGTTCTTTGTAACAATCAAGATTTAAGATAATTCGTACATTACATTAAATTTTTAATGCCGCAATTATTTATTTTTACATATAAAGTGTAAATAGTTGTGTATTTTAATAAGAAGTTATTATTTTTACATAATTTTTCACGGAATACTGTGAGTTAAAAATACCTTAATTGTTTATTACTCACTTAAATTGTATTTTTTTAATGGCATACAAATAAAACACATATATATATATATATATAAATTTAATTATACGTGATAATACAATACAGAAGAACCTCTGTTATAGCATAAAAAGTTAATATTTTAAGGATTATGAAGACGTGTTTGATTATAATTTAAAATTGAAACACATTGAGTGGAGTAAAATGAAACTGATGTGCAGCAGTGTGAATCAGTGGCCAGCGTTGCAAAATCAATGTTACTTATATTACTAAAAAGCTGTGACATTTATATTTAAACATGCATAGCATGAACAGATTTTTTTAAAAATCATGTTTGACTTGATATATTTTCCGTTATATCCGAAGTCGGGTTATGTCAAAATTTACACTCCTACATTGCCTTAAGCATATGGACTCATAATGGAGAACTTTATTTGTAGGTCTATCATATAATTCATAGATATCAGAAAATACATCAAAAGATAAGAATGTAAAAGTATTTGTCTTAACTTTTTAGGCTCCGTTCCACATCAGGTGAATCGGTTCCGTGCACCTGACTTATTATCAAAGATTTATATTTTTTTCTTAAGGGCTTTCTAAACGTTCTATAACTGTGAAACGACATAGTCAAACAAGTTATTCAATTGTGTATTATATTATTGCGAGTATTCTCTCTTACGAAGGGCTATATGACAATTCTCGTACCGAATATTACTTCTTTACTTGCCAGGAGCACACCTTACAAGTTATACAGGGCTTATTTATAATAGGGCGAGAACCGGACTAGTGGTTCGTTAATTGCTCTCGCTACGTCATCAGATTAGGAGAGGATGAGTGAGAGGGGAAGAATTCAAAATGATACATCAATTTATAAAAACTGTCCGGAATGGTATTCGAACCCGTGACCTCCGTAACCGATTTCAACGACGTTGAATATTAATTACACATATGTTACTAAATAGTTCACAAACTTACGAATAATCACGCGTGCACTCATAGCCTTGCCAGCCACTCTCCACAGTTTTGTTTACTGTAATCTGACAATTTACATAACCTCAAAAATTTCAACGTCTTGTAGTCACTATCACCGTCTTCCTTTTCAATATGTCTAGCCTAACCTAAACCGTAATGTCATCTCTAAACTCTGTCTATCGCTCATCAGTGAGTTTATTCGCTTGCCATATAAGTCATACATTAGCTAGTTAATTTGAATTGTAAAAATGTAAACTTTAGCTAAAACTGATAGCTAATAGATTGACAAGGTTTGAATATTTAAATTAGTATCATCTATATATATAAAACAAAGTCGGGTTATTTACACCACGTATATCTCGAGAATTACTCCAAGGATTTCAATGATCTTTGCTTTATAAAATTCCTTTTTGCCTAGAATAGCAGAATAAGCATTAAAACATAAGAAAAATATCACGGAAAATAAATTATAAAGAAAATAAATATCTTCATACAGAATAAAATTTTCAAATGACGAATAGCGTCATCAAACGATAAAATGTCGTAAGCTGGTTTCAGAAAAATCCACCAGATCGCACTGTTTTCTATATTTGTTTGTTTTTGCTTTTTTTGCGTACTACTGACTTATAAAAAAATTTAAATTTAGAATATGGATTAGAATAAAAGAAATCGATGATATGAAATTAAAACGAAAGAAAATCGGACAATATTGAAATAAGGTTATGTTTATAATTAGGTATATAAATTTTTGACAACAATATTTTGCACGAACGTTGTTTTACTCTGAGATGACACGTTATTACACTTGAAACGCTATATCGAAGAAATTTTAACGTCAAAAGCAAAGCGTTGCGGTTCCTGATCACCCGAATGACTATTGATGCTCTTGGTCGCATTTACACAGTTCATCCGAAAAATGACGAATGTTTCTACTTGCATGTCAAGAGCTCAATTTGCTTGAAAATTATTGGGACATGCCAATCACTGAAGAAATTGTTTCTGGATCTCCATGTCAGATACGCACATTATTTTCTATCATTATTTTGACATGCTTCACATCGAATCCATGTGAGCTCTGGAACAAGTTCAAGGATGACATTTTACATCGAATTCGTGTCAGTTCAAGGAATCCCGATCTCGAGGTGAATGAAAAGATAAATAACCAGACTTTGATTTAGATCGAAGACATGTGTTACCTCATGTTCATCACCGTCGCTAAAATATATACTGAAATGTGAAAAGACGAATGAAAGTACATAAAATCAGAAGGTATGTAAAAAAAAATCAGTATACTTTTCATGTATATTATATTGTTATAGAATACTATCAAATCATTATTTTATTTTTGATCCCTATATACAGTCAATCCTGTTTTTATGCGGTTTTTTTATGCGATTTCGAAGTAATGCGATTTTTTAGAAATGCATTTTTTTAAATGTATCATATTTTACGATATATAAAAATGTTAAATATTACATCGAGAGCATATATTGTTGTATTTTTGATAGAATAGAGAGAATTATAAACACAACCGACATTTGAAAAAAAAATACGATTTCGGACTGTTTAAATCATGTTGCATCTGCCATCGCTGAATTAAGTCCACCTAATTAGGTGTGTTACAGTCGATGAAACCATTGAAGCATCGGTAATATCAGCTGAAATGATTACTTTAGCACCTGAACTTGGCGAAGAAAGGTTTGATACCTTTAGCGAAAATTATATCGACGAATTACTTACAGATAAAGCTATAAGTGACGAAGATGTTCATAATTTAAATTTAATTATTGACAAAAAACCAGAAAACAATGACGAACTGAAAGAAATTCCAGTTTCTTCAAAATAATTGAAGAAGGTATCAAACTTTTCAGTAAATTAGAAGATCATTTCTTTCTAAATGATTCAAATTCTGATCGCGCATTCAAGTTTCAACGATAACTTTAAAATATATATATATATGGGTATAATAAACTGCATAAACAATTAATTATCGAAAAAGAAAATCTGAACAAACTCTGATCACTAATTTCATTGTTAGAAAACAACCATAGTTTTATGAAATTGATGCGCATACTATTTCTTCTGAAAAAGAGTGATTTAGAACCACATGCTTTAAAACACACATAGAATTGTCATACAGTGACTATTTTTTAATATTTTTACGCCGTGGTTTTCCCCTAATTTTCTTATACTTTGCGATTTAGTGTATATTTTAACTCGCTGTTTCAAAGTTATGCGGATTTTAAAATTTAAGTAACGCACCCTACTATTTCTATGGAAGTCAAGTTTTTTTTATGCGATTTTTTTTTGCGATATTTCGTGGAACACATCTACCGCATAAAAACAGGATTGACTGTATAGTTGTTTGTATGTGTGGAACATTAAACAAAAATATATATTTTTTTCTAATGAAAGATAATCTCATAAATATAATATTGAAGATTTGGAAAATGTTGCGTTCTTTGTTATAATGAGAATTTATGTCATTTCGTAATATAAAAAATATGAAAATTTAGAATGAACTTTCGTAAAATTATAAAAAAGTATTATTTGAATAATTTTGAAAAGATCCCTGTCATTATGTAAGAGTCTTACAGTTCTGTGAACATGAAAAATCTGAAAAACAACCAACAATTCCCTTCGGGTCGACATTTCGAATCATTTCGAACTGTCAATGGCGTCGTATGCCTAACATTTCGTGCCGCATGTCAATAGCTCAATTTGCTTGAAAAATAAACTCATTGGGACATGACAATCGCTGAAGCAATTGTTTCTGCGTCTCCAAGTCAGATAGGCACATTATTTGCTATCATTTTTTTGACATGCTTCCCATCGAATCCACGTGAATTGTGGAAAAAGTACAAGGATGACATGTCCGAAGACACTTTACACCGAATTCGCGTCAGTTCAGGGAATCCCGATCTCGAGGTGAATGAGGAGATACATAACCAGGCGTTGCTTTTGATCGAAGATATGTGTTACCTCATGCGCTGCATGATGCGTCGCCAGATCGAGGAATGAACGACGCTTTCAATCGAGAATCGGAACGTAAACGTGAATATGATCGAGATGCATTGAACCAATCACTTCGAACGAATGTTCCACTGTTGAACCCCCAACAGAAAGTGTACGATACTTTAATGAAGGCAATTGATGAGGGAAATGGTGGCTTATTTTTCCTCCGCATTGGAAGCACTCAACCGAACTATGAAAGATCAGCGCAATGACTCAAAATGTTTTGGAGGCGCAATGATTCTACTATCTGGCGATTTTCGCCAAACACTACCAGTTATTCCAAGATCGACCGCTGCCGATGAAATAAACGCTTGACTTAAAACATCGACTCTGTGGCGCTATGTTAAGAAACTTCAGTTAACGACAAACATGCGAGTTGCATTTCTAAACGACCATCTGCCGCAGATTTCTCCAAGCATTTGCTGACTATCTGTAACGGCCGTGTTCCTGTCGACGAATCGAATGGATTGATTTCGTTTTTGCCGAATTTTTGAAATTTCGTCTCATCGAAGGACAATCAACAAAGTGTTCCTGAATATCATTGCTAATCACAAACATCATAATTGGTTGAGTGAACGAGCAATTTTTGCAGCAAATAACAAAGATGTGGATCATTTCAACTTCACAATTCAAAATCAAATCGTTGGTGCACTGTATTCCTTTAAATCTATCGACTGTGCCACGTGAATAACATCATTTCAATGTAATTAAAATACTTTTCATTTTTAATTTTGCACATTTATTGAACTTAATTCATTTTGAGTATTCATTCAAACTGAATTTAACTCATCCAATAAATTAACACAACATTTATTGATTCTGAGGCGGTACGAAGTTCGTCGGGCCAGCTAGTTGTTATATACATTACACTACCTTAACCTGCAAAAATCTTTGATGTAATATCACAAAAGAACTAAATTATTATACACAAATAGTACACATATTTAATTCTATATCGTGTATATCGTTATTAATATCAAATTCAGTAGGTGGATAATTTTATTATATATCGACAAATAAAAAAATCGTAAAAAATGTCTGCAGATAAACATAAGCCCAAAATCGATTACATAATTTATTGTATGCATATCATATTTTTTGTCGCCATTTTTTATTCTAGTTTTTAAGCAGAACACGTCTGTTCGCATATTATAAATCATTGCACAGTATTAAGAACATGCATGCCGCAAACATTGGTGATTTTTATTACGTTATCTTTAAATCTAAGGATTTTATGCTAGGCAATGTGTACTTAATATAGCACCCACTGCCATTATACAAGGATTCATATTTTGAATGGTATAAACTTATTCTTCCTCATAAATATTAATACTCAAATGTTTCAGTTGGCTGCTAGATTATATTCAGAAACAGACTCCGAATGAGTAGATCAGCCACATGTCTCTGAAATCTCGAAAAGCTTCACACAATTTCAATAATGATACCATTTAATATGTCCTTAAAATTTCAAAGAAAAAAGTAAAAAACCTGCAAGATCTTAAATTTAAATCGTTGCGTAATCTAAATGCTAACAAGCTTTGACTAAATAAATCTGTTTCTGAACTCAATCAACTATTTTTTCCAAACACACATTTTACGAAGGGTTACGTGGCCGATGGCAGATTTCAGAACTAAAATAGTCTATCTAAGGCTTGTAGATGTCAAACTTTAGCTCACGAAGTGTATGTAAGTTATTTTTATTAATTATACTGTGAAAATAAGTATAATAGACAATGTCTTTTTTTGCTAAAACGCTTGGCAAAAACAACTTGTGAATAGTGTGTGAGTTATTTTTAAAAAATGACAGTTCTCTAAAGACAGCAAGACTTAAAAAATAATTGATAATTTCAACCAATAATGTTATGGATCGTGTGTTCAACAATTACTTGAACAGGTAAAGTATTATAATCAAATTACAGCCGCGAAACTAGCGCCCTCCCTAAACGGACAACTTATAATTGCCAATCTTTAATTAGCCATATCTTTGATACAACACACGATATAATATGGTAGTTATACTTTGTCGTAGTTTTGTATGACTTTCTGGCTCTTTATTTATCTTTTACAGATACCATTTAATAGCTTTGTGCCATCTTACGAGTAGATCTCTAACTTAGTATCAAAATTGAATGTATTTGCAAGAAAAAAACACGTTTTTTTTCTCGCGGACACGCCCCTTTGCATGCCAGTTGTGAACTTTAACAGGACAATATTAGTTATTCTTGTTTTCGAGTACACTAAATTATTTCGTTATTTTATTTTCATATTTAGCAGTTGTAATCAAATTTTGAGAAATAATGAATAATTTTGAATTAATTTATCAATACTAAAAAAATACTGATATTTTAGCACCATAAATAAGATACAAATAAACTATTTACGCCGGCTTAATGCCATCTTAAATCAGATTAAAAAATATATGACCTTTAAATTGATTAATATCTTTTTAATTTATGGTATACCGGAACCAAAATATTTTTTCAATGCATACTTAGTAACTTTGTATTATATTTAATTTATTTATAGCACGTTTCCTACATTATTAATGAAAAATAATTGGAACTGTACGCCCATTTTTTCGACAGCGCAAAATATTATGAAGTACATTTTGTCGAATACATTTGTGTGCTATATTTGTTTCCTAATGATTTTAAATAATTTATTCTTACATTACTTATTATTGGTATCATTATGTAATGTGTATTATAATACTAAACCTAAAATCTCTAGAAAAATCTACATGAGAAATATACTTTGTGACTGTGTTACTATATCGTTATGGCACCAATAAAAGAGCTATTATTCACACAACACAGGCACTCGACTCTTTTTACACGGTTTTTAAATAGCACAGTCCACTGAAAAAATGGATTTGAAATCCTCACTTTTTCACAGTCATCAATCATGAAATCCCGAAATAATTGTGTCCCGAATTTCAAAAAACTAATTACTAAGGGTATGTGGGGAACGAAAAAATATGATACTTAAAAAGGGCGACGGGATCAACAAGGTTGAGAAGCTATGATTTGGATGATTTCAGGCCGTAGACTGGAGTTTTCCGATACGTGGCTCAGGAGAACAGCATTCGACTATGCAATGAATACAAAAATCGAATATGGCAGTCACCTCTCAAAAGCAAAACTACATTATCGATAAAGCCGTTTTGTGAAACAAAGCAGCAATACCGTATTATATAGGCCTAAAGCTAGGTCTTTTGAAAAACATTAATCTGTTTCGATCAATCGAATGGCATCGAAAGGGTAAAGGTGTAATCGAGTCGGCACAAGGGAATGTGTTCCGCCTTTGCTTAAAATGAAACTCTTATTAGCTTTCATAATAACAATAATAATGCTGCCATACTGATTTCGCATCTTGTCTAATTTATTTTCATTCCAAACGCACGGCGTGATTTTGAAACAATTGTGACCTTGACGGGTTGTTATACCATAGACAATAAAGCAAAATACGCAAGCAATAATTAATACTATGTTATTATTATATAGGGTTACCAGTATAGTGTATGATTAATTCCCAGAAAAAGATCAAATAATACCGACAAGGTGGGAGAAAAAATACCGATATATTATAAATATTATTCTTATCGAAATTAAGTGTTTCAATTATGAATAGACAAGTTTTTTTTTCCATTGGGCGTATAAAAAGTTTGAACTGAGATAAAACTTCTTACAATAAATACGCTATTAGTTACAAAACATTAACACCCAGCGTAATGTAACAATCTTATGTATTGACCTATTATCAAACCGAATAATTTTAAGTTGTTCTTATGATCAGTAAAAACACGAAAAATAATCGCAGTTTGCAGGTTTTGTATGTAATTTCCAGCGGCGTAGCCACCTCATAGCAGAGTCATGCAATGCATGAGGGCCCAAAGAAAAGAGGGTTCAAATATCAACATATTCAATATAAAAAATTGTATGGGGGGGGCTTGCGTAACGTTTGCACGGGGACACGAAATTTCAAGCTACGCCATTGGTCAGTTCAAAATGTTTGTAAAAATATTCAGATTGTGTTTTAAACAATTTGTTTTAACAAAAAATATAATTACATCAAATCTAGTCTTCACATTTTTTTATTGAATTCAATAGTTTATTTGTGATGAGTAATTTAATTTAAATATAAAAAAAAGAATAGTATAAACATTGTAAATATCAAATTTTGATTTAACATGTCACTTGTGTTACAATTAGGAAAGAAACTTAAAGTGGTTTTATCGTTCTCATTATTAAATTTCTAATTTTAATGATTTTTTGCCATGTCCGCTCCTAATATGGAGCATATGGACTCCTAATGGAGTTTATCTCAACAGATGTGTTTCTACGAGAACTGCTTGTTACTCAGTTGCTCAACCTCTCTTTTCCCAAAGAGAGTAGGAATAGAAAAGAAAGGGCTTAGGACAGGACTAGTGGTTAGGTAATCGCTCTCGATACAACCCGGTCATAGGATAGGTAGGGTGGGAGGGGGGAGTTCAAGACATCTTTATCACAACAAGACATCACATACATCCATGCCTTCGAACAGAAATTCATAAATCGATTGAAAAATCAATTTATTAAACTGCACGGACTGGGATTCGAACCCGTGCCCTCCGTAGCGGTAGTCAACGATGTTGACCACTCGACCACACAGGCGACATTTTATATACGTATGTATATAAAACATACATATTTATTTGGCTTTAACAAAAAAGCTCCACTCGTCAGATAACCGGAGATTTTTTCTTAACATGATTTATGCGCCTTAGTAAACGTTTACATATGGTTATTATAAAGCTATAAAAAATATGGTGTTTATTTCAATTGGTTCGACTGTTCCACGAAATGCTAGACTTTTTTCTCATAAGATAACAACACTGGAGACTCCATTGAAAATAGATCGGATCTCATAATCCATCTGTTGCAGCAATCGTCAACAATTTGCATTTTTGAAAGCTCCGTCAAAACATCGTGAAGAAATGCATTTCCCTTAAAAAAATCCTGCTACATTAATATCACTATGTCAACATATCGTCAATTAAAACGGTTGAAAAATACTAGGACTTATAAAATTTTGAGAAAACTTTTGAAAAAAAAAATTGAGTCAATTGTTATAACTTAAATTGCTTTTCTCAAGATTGCACATGATCTATTTTAATATATAATATGTAATATATTGTTTTTTTTTTCACAGTGAACTTAATATCTCCATTTTGTGAAAAGTGACAGATATCGGATTCTTTCAGACATTTTTTAACGGTTGATAACAAAAAAAATCGATTCTAATATTAGTCATAATAATTTTGATTAGTATTTGAGAACTGCGTGATAAATAATGACTAACATATTATGTTTTTCCATTAATGAGATTTCGCAGATTAAAAATCATTTTTTAAGAGAAGCATTAGTATTTTTCTATCTAGTAAAGCCCTTTTAATGTCTTTGTAGTAGTAAAAAAACAATAATCCTTTGTACTTCATTCCACTTTATTTAATATGTCAGGACCGGTTTCGCTCATTACGAGCATCGTCAACTGATTTGATGAGTTAGAATTGATATGGTCTTTGAAAAATTTCTTTTTCAGAATCTTCCTGGCTGTCGATTTTGGTTAAGCATGTACACTCATCAACTACTTGGAAGCGGGGAAAAATATGCCTATTCACTCTATTAATGTCATTATTTTCATTGTATCACTTTGTCAAAGAATTCCCAAATTTTAATTATGTTTGTAATTACTTTCAATCCCCATTCTAAATTTATTGATCTGAGATGACTTTTTAATTATATGTTAGATGTGTTAAACATTTTAATTTTGTGCTATTTTAGAATCACTTTTAATGTAATTGGTATTTTCTTTTCAATGCCAATTGTTGTTTATAGCTGTTCATTTTTGTATAAATAGCATTGTTGAATTGTATTTCTTATCAGTTGACGATGCTCGTAATGAGCGAAACCGGTCCTGATATATTAAATAAAGTGGAATGAAGTACAAAGGATTATTGTTTTTTTACTAATATAATGCCTTTCCACCAAGTATTGACAGTGAACACCCTAAAAGTGATCTTTGTAGTAAACAGACTTATTTAGTTTGATTTCAATATACCTTCTAAACATTCATTGAAAACAAACATTCGAATATCGAATATCAAAACCTTATAGTATTCGAATATTTGAATATATTCGAAAATTATAATTTTTGAATTTTATCATGTATATTTCTTGTTTTTCATATTGCTGGCAAGAAGTAATATTTGTTAACATACATTAGTTGCTAGCACGTGTCTAGAGTGAGTAAGTAATGGCTAAGCTCTTTAAATAAACAAACTAGATTACATCAAGATTATTATACTACAACGAATGACAGTTTAAGTCAGTGGTTTTATATGCCTACTACATGTAGAATATATTCTACGAGCAAATTATTTATCAACTATTCGAATAACAAAGATGAGCCAAATATATTCGAATATTAAATATTTTATTGGAATATTTAGTTGTAACTGACCTTAATGAAATCATTTCAGTGGTGGACTGCCAATACGGTAACAAGGAACTTGCTTAATCTCAGAGCTGTTTGCGGTGTCCTGGTGTAAGGGCAGATTTTTTTACCAAATTCACACAATTATACTGAAAAAATGATAAAGCCATCGAATGTTATAAAAATATGTACTTATGTTATGTCACAATACTAAATAAAATGTATAATAGACTCATCAATACCTGAAAAAAGTACTTTCTTACAATATATTCCAAGATAGACGCAGAAATAGGGAGGTACTATTGTTTTCGCTCCAATTCAAAATTTTAAATGTTTTACTTTCTTCTTGACTTTTCATGCAGCAAAAGATTGAAATATATTGTTACAGAAAGCGATATATACGCGAGTATTCTACGCGCAATTTTATATAAAGTGAGACAATTTATATGTTCCAAGACTCAACATAAGCTTACGAAAAAAAAATGGTCGTGAACATGAATTGTCTGTTCTCCCAAGGTGTAGAACCAGCTTGTCAATAGGGATGCCTCTGGGGAGAGCATTAACGGTTTTCAACAATATTGCTTCGGATGTAGACTTATTTCACGAATACTTTTTTATGTATGTAAAATAAATTCTGCTGTTTTTTAATATTGAATTATATTCGGTGTTTTTTTCATTCCAAAAGTTTTTGTCAATCTTTTGCAATGTTCATGTAAAATAAATAATATTACCATGTTATCTGTACATGAATAAAACTATAAAAATAAAGCGTATAAAACTTGATATTATTTACTGGTTGGCGTTGAATGCATGATTTTGAATGATGGCAATAAAATGAAACCGTCTTGCTTAAAAACTTCGCCTTGAACCAATGAACCAGCTCAATATTGAATTGCGTAACCACACTTGAGACATGATGACCTCAGGCATTTTTGACCCTAGCACAAAGCCATAAAGCAAGATCCCTTGTTGATGGACCGGCCATAAAATGTCGAATGATGTCGTGGCGAAGATTATATTTACACATTTCTAAACGTTTTAATTATTTTACGTTGCGTATTGTCTACGATTGTAATGCTCACCGTCTGTTTTATTTTAAAGCGATAAGGTAGTGTGTCTCTAAGCCTAAAGGAAGATAATTCCCCCCCCCCCTCCTTGAGGGTTTGCAAAATCTAAAAGACTTTTATTTGGGGGGGTGAGTGCGAGTGACGATGAAATCAATCTTTGTGAGACTAGTGCGTTATTTTTTTTTGCATTAGTGTATTTGGGCCATTCTATACGAGTCTTAATAAGAGGTTTGTTTTTCAAATTATTATATCAAATTTCTTCAAAAATTTTGCCTACCAGAGCAATTCAGTCAAAGAGAGAACTTTAAATCAATAATTACTGACATTTTCGTTCCCCAATCAAATTTCATTGGTGTGGAAGTGCTGTGGTTTCAAGAAGAGCGCGCATCACAATCAATTTATCGAAAGACACATTCGATGAGCGCATATTGTGCGTAATTGGATTGTGAATTGGCCTCCATTATCATGTGATTGTATTATTTTCTGTTGGCATATGTGAAGTCCCTAGTCTATGTCAGTAAACCAAAGAGGAAAGACTGCATGGAAGCCAACATTCGTTGTTTTGTACTTCATTCCACTTTATTTAATAGGTCAGGACCGGTTTCTTTCATTGCGAGCATTGTCAACTGATCTATGCGCGAAACCAGTCCTGACCTATTAAATAAAGTGGACTGAAGTACAAAGAAATATTGTGTTTTTTATTAATATAATGCATTTCTACCAAGTATTGACAGTGAACACCTTAATAGTGATTCGTTGCGTTATTGTCGACATACAGTTCCAGCTGTTTCAAAAAGCAATCGACAATTTACTCCCAAATTGCACTTTCTTCGAGACAGCTGCGAAAAAGTACTTATCAATAATATAAATACTAACCATTTAAATAAAAAAGTAAGCATCTAATATTAAATTCTGCGAAAGAATCGTTTTAAAAAATGGCCAGATAAATATATTAAGACAACAATTGACATGACGAATTCGTGTTTACATTTAACTTTTGTAAAAAATCCATTTATAATGTAATAAAAATCTCACTTTATTTCGTCAGATTTTTTTACATAAAACTAATATGACAACATGTCTAAAAATGGGATGGGCTTTGTTATGTCACACTATTCATAAAAAAAACGTAAATCAACACGTGGAACCAAATGGTCGCTTTTCGACGTAGATAATAATTTTAGGTTTATGTCAACACGAAAGACACTTTCTCTCTTATTTGACAGTCAACATTTTTTTATTATACTATTTACCTATTGTGAATTTACAATGTAGGTTTTCACAGCATAACGTTATATTATATGAGTTTAATTTTCGGTATAACACCATAACCGGAAGCTGCAATTGTTGGAGAGTGCAAATGATTTTATTTACTCGAATGTTAGAAAGATCATCAGTGTTGACCTATCAGCAGGAATATATCGTCATTATTCTGGCAGAAGTAGGTAGATAACAGATTTATGTGTAGTTCCGAGTAAACAGAAAATTAAAATTTTACCTTTTAAGATAAAGCCTCTCGAATCGATATTGTTTATTACATGGATAATTATTATAAAATCAAAATACAGTTTCAGTCATGCCGACAAATAAGAGTTTAAAATTAATAGACAGGAGCAATTGGCTGACTATTAATCAGTATTAATAATAATTGCCTATAAAACAAATGCTGTTTTTGGCAAACTGGTATTTATTATCAATGCACCAACTGAGTTATTCCAAACAAAACATCTCTTTGCATACTTAACTCTTTTTTGCCAGATCGGTAAAGATACATTTGTTTAGATCAGGGTTTCTCAGCGATGGGCCATGTGGCCCCCCTAGGGGGCCACAGCATGTTCTAAGGGGGCCACAGAGATTTATTTTTATTATGGGGAGCCACAACACAGCTTAGGAGGGCCACGGGTATCAATAAAACGATACAGAGAAGAGCATAATGGCGGAAGTCGCGCAGCTATTTTTTGTAAATCCGTGAATAAAATGAAATTATAATTTTCATGGGAAGACAAAAAATGGTATGGGGGCCACAGAAAAATAAAGACACTCAAAAGGGGACACGCTCCCAAAAAGGTTGAGAAACACTGGTTTAGATTATGATATGTTGTGTATTTTAAAATGTCTACTTGTTTTTATTTTAACTAACGATAGGTAAACGAAATCTTAGTACTTTTGTAACTTGTAAAAGTTCATAAAAAAAAATGCTATTCCTAATTATGAATTCTTTTTTAAATTGGGCTTTCCCATTAATATAAACTTACTTCCTTTTAGATTTATCTTTCTTTGTATAAAAATTATGTTTTATTCAATATAATTGATGATTGTATCTTACCTAATCCCTGCGCCTAGTAGAAAAGGAAAAATACCGAACTACATTTTGTAATTTATAAAAAAAATGAATCAAGGTTTAGTTTGTTCGTAAATAATCTTACGCCAGTTTGTCTGAAGATGTTATTTAATGAGACGAATCATTTGACACAATATGAAACACATCCTGTAGAATGGCAAAGTAATCATATGTAATTTATATAATAAATAATGGTATTTTATTGAAATCGACTAAGCTCATTTTAATTTTAAAATATTGTACGAATTCTTATTCAAAAGTGCATGTTTATACGTTGCAATCAATATCTAAATATCAAGCCATCATTTAAATATTAGCTAGGAAAGCAGAGATATCATTTTTTCTAGATAGATATTAAAAAAGAATTATACGAAAATAAAAAAAACAATGTAAAAAATACGTTGATTCGCATTTTTAGCACTCAACAATTGTTGAACTTACTAACGAACGAAAGAACAAGAAAGACAACAGCTTGAAATACATTAGGTGTTAACCCTGCGGAATGATAGTCGACAAAGAAAGCTCGCTATTCGTATTGTCATACTTGGAGCCAAATTAAATTATATCCGACCTGCATGATATTATATTATATAATATGAATCCGTCTATACTCAATTTCCACTTCAAAACAGATAATAAGCACGCGAATAATTGATAACTGCGTTAGTCAAATACGTGTAATCGAATTATATGAATCAAATCATTTAATCTAACATTCGTGCATACATAAAATTTAGCACATTTAATAAATCACAATTGTCGTAATCAATACCGGGGAAAATGTGAGAACCAGGTTGTAATTTCTCGTCATAGCCTCCTTCCTTCAAATGGATAGAAATGGTCTTGCAGGTATATTCCTAATTTATTAGGACAAACTTAATTAAGAGGGTTCTTACAGGGGTTCGTTGAAGGGGAATACTTGACATGGTTTTTTAAATAGTTTGTACGGTTGGTAACTGCAGCTATGTTAACTGTTGTTATAGTTGGTGTACCAATTAATTTTTGTGACAGATAAATCATATAAATTCATTGCACATATTCTAGTGATTATAATAAGATAAATGTACTTTACATCAGGCTATTTGGCGAGTTTGTGTTTATTTTGATAGTTGCATCAACACAACCTATTTTTAACGCACTGTTTTGATTGGTCGAATAAATTACAAAATATCAAGTATAGTTAGTTATACCAACCGTAAAAACTAAATACAAAAAAAAAAAAAATATTTCGAGTGTAAGATACCGCCTTAATTAGTGTATAATTCCACCACACATTAACGTTGACACCCTCCCCCTCATAAACAAAATATTTTTATTCACAACGTAAATTAGTCAAAACGCAATTTAAAAAATCTGTATCAATCTTATCTAAAAAAAAATGGCACAAGTCAAAGGGCCGCATCAGAGTAGCCAAGAGGCCGCAGATTCCCCACCACTGGGCTAGCGTGTTCATGTTTTTGCGTTTATTCGAATTATTTTCCATTGATTTTTTTGAGTATAAATTTACCCATATTTAAAGAAATCAACCGCATTAAATAGTACAAATAAATTTTTAAAAAATCATGAATGGTTTTAATTCTAAAAAGTGCGCGATGTCTTCAATAATGTTAAGAAACACTGTTGTAAATAATTATGATTTGCAATTTCTTACAAATTATTATGAAACATCCAAGAAGTTACTTAGAAGAAACACTCGGTATTTGAAAATATTATAATAGTATTATAATTATTTCACTGTCATTTAAATGCCACATAATGCAATATTTATAATCGTTTGACATTGATGAATAAACATAATTCGTTCTAATAGCAAACTCTTCCATTGTCTTACAAGATAATAACGAAAAAGGTGTAATCATGGAATCAGTCACAGATAGACCCCTTTTAATTGACCATTATTCACGGTCTTGAAATATACTATATATTTTGGATAGTAAATTCCCACGCGTAAATATTGTTGAGTAACGAAGCACTCTAAATATTATTATATACACACACAACAAACAAAACGAACTTCACAGTTAATTGTTATCAAATTATTTCTAATTTTAATCTGGAGTTAGAAGAAATTACCGATTGACAAAATTCTTCATTAACAAAAATATTTAAATTCGATTTAACGATTGATAGTACATCATAATTTTGAAAATCTTTGGAACTAAGATTTTTTAAAAAATAATGTGTTTACAAACATACTTATAAAGCCTCTTTTACACCAATTGAGTACGTGGCCGAGAGAGTGAGCTCGGCCGAATACAAATCAATCTGGACGTGACGCACGGGATTTAGTCTAGCGATCCGACGAGTGATTTAAGGCGAACGAGTGAATAGAAACTGTTTCTATTTCCTCAGCCGAGAGGATATCTTCACCACTCGTGAAACGATATCGCTGACCAATGTTGTTAAATCCAACAAACCGCAGGGAAATATGAACTGACTCTACTGACGCATCACTAGGTAAAAATTGTTTTTTCATATGATAATTTATAGCAGTGCTTTTTTAAAGTTGCTGGAACTCTTATCAAGTTGTTTTTTTCTAATTAATGTTTGTTCTCAATGAGGAGGATATAGTTTCCTGATGGAGGTATCTCAACATTTTTTTACGAGAACTGCTTGTTAGTCAGTTGCTCAACCTCCCTTTTTTAAAAAAGAATAAGCATAGAAAGATGACTTGGTACAGGGCTATCGGTTAACTAATCGCTTTCGCTCTGCCTTGTCAATTTTAGGATTTAAAAGTGGGAGGGATAGATATCACAAATACCAACGCCTTCGAACAGAAATTGATCTTGTTAATCTTATCTTAGTTCTGATAATTCATTGCATTACTTTTCCGGGTGACCAAAAAAAAGGCATAAAAAGTCAAAAGTTTTCAAAGGAAAATAAAAATAAAATTTTGCGAATATTGATTTGAAACATTAAAAATGTCGATAAAAACGGTGCCAGAACGCCGTTCCACCGCGTTACATGAGAAAAAAGCACCAATTTAAAGTATATGTAAAGATTTCATAAACATTCACTTTTTAGAAAAATATAAACCTAAATTCAACTTATGTATTAAAGTTATTAAATACACCGCGAAATGCTAATGCAATATTTTTAATATCCCCAAACATTAAACTTTGTTTTAGAACGAGTCCACAACGAATATTTTAATTCCTATGAAATCGTAATAACATAATATTACATGAAAAAAGTATCTACACTTAACATTTAATTTGTGCATGTAACATATTGCTGAGAATATTGACCAAAATATGTGAAATGATGTCATACAAAGTGGCGGCATGCAATTTGCACATAAAAATTTTCGCATCTTAAATTGCTGCAGGAGTTTCATAATAAAATAAAATAACTTTGCTCCAGTTAAAATCTGCTCATTTCTTGGAGACAATGCGATATACTTACAATTATGTTGCGCGAGTTTTAATGTTAGGGAATATTAAAAATATTGCAACATGAAATTTGAATTTGCTAGTTGTCATTTTGAAATAATGTTTCCAAATTGTGTGGTGTTTTAAATGAAATAAAATTGAAAGTTGATCAAACTAGTTGGTAGGTCGCAGTATCCTAGTGTTCAATCGAATCATGATACAGTATATGTACGTCAGACATTTATACCTTAAGGCAGCGATAGTCAACCTTGGAGGTGCGCCTCCCTGGGGAGACGTGGACTATTGCAAATGGAGGCGCGAACATTAAAAAATATTTATTTACCTATTAAAACGGGCTTTATTACTATATGAAATAAAGGATGGGGAGGCGCAGTAGTATAAAGGTTGGAAACCACTGCTTTAAAGTAAACTCAAGGAAAATTTTCAATTCGAGAATAAAGGAAATAACGATCGTCAATGTAAGAAAATAAACATTTGATATTGAACTGGGTAAAACGTGATGACGAGTCGGGTCCTATGGCACAGCGGTTAGAGTTGTTGGCTTTCGTGCTGGATCTCACGGATTCGAGTCACAGTACGTTCAGAATTTTTTCTAAGCATCTGTTCGAAGGCATGGGTGTTTGTGATGTCTAAAAACTCCATTCCACCTATCCGATCCTTCAATATCTGGGCGTAGCGAGGGCGATTAGCTAACCACTAGTCCTTTCCTTGCTGTAATTTATCTACCCTTAATTACTCTTTTTGGAAAAAAGAAGTTGAGCGACTGAGTAACAAACAGTTCTCATAGGAAAACTTCTGTTAAGCTTCCTCTATTAGGAAGCTATATATTGCACATTGGAAGCGGACATGGATTAAAAAAAGGTTAACCTGCTTAAGTGGAAGCTTCTGAACTTTAGTTGGAACTGTAAATAGTAAGCTACTAAAGTCTACAGTATATGTACATCAAATGGCATAGATTTCTAATATTGCTATAAATGAAGAGTATTTCTTTTAAAATTATTTGAATGTTACAAATTTCAGAGCTCCTGGATACAAACTGACTAAACTCATAGTGGTGTAAGTCTAATTTTTGGAGTCATATCTCCACATGTTAAACTGTACAATGCAGTCTTGAAGGAAGTCATAATAACATTATACTATGACAAGCAAAATGGTGGTTTTATTGACAGCACAATGGTGTTAATGCAATGAGGAAAAGTCTCCAGAAAGACACAAATGATTTTAATTGTAATTCGACAGATAATACAGATTATCTACAATTACCAAAAGATCTCCGAATTTTATTGAAAACCTGAAAACAGCGATGTTAGTTCTCTGGAATTTATTTGAGCGTTATTTTAAAAAAACCAGTGTACCCATATCAGGATTAACAAAATGTGACTTACACCAATATGACTTTAAAATGTCCATAAGTATAAGAAACACTGAATTTTGGTATACTATTCCTTTTTCAATTTAAACGTCCGGTGTACCAACGTTTCCACTTAACATTGGCTTTGTTATTACGAAACAATTTCCACCGCTTTGCGCACTATGAATTGAATATTAAAAGTGTGATGATTCAAGTCGTGCGATATTTTTTCAAACGAGAGTAAAACATTTATTTCAGTCATTGTTCTTCTTGCAATGCAATTAGCAATTAACAAATTTTGACTAATGTCCGTAATGAATTTAGTATGCGAAAGCATAATGTAAGTATTTTGTAAGCCAATTATATTTAATGAAGCGAACATTAATTAGTTTTCCCTCTATCATCTTCAGTGGCATAATATCGCGTTCAGTAGTCAGCCTTCGCGTATTCCATCTCCTTATTGGGCTACACCACAAACATCTCGTCAACTATTATCAGTTAATAAGCAACCAAATGAAATGCGATTTTTTCAGTTAATGTTATGAAGCGATATTCACTATTATAAAATAAAAAAGATAACTACCTAGAATCATTTCTTTGTATGCATGAATATTGGTAGATTATATTCTTAAAATTGCCTGTAAAAAAATAATGCCCGCAGGGAATATCATTGCGATCATTTGCGGTATTTTCACACAAAATATTTTTATAATATATTATATTTTATGAGACAGTAATAATAATATCAGCGTGTTTTTGATATTTTCTCACAATTATATTTGTAAACATATATATCAGTATACCATACTAATTTCATAATATTATAATGCAATAAGTGTAAGTCTGTAATCGTAATTAACCGTAATTTGTCCAAGGCTACCATATGCGCTCATATGCAGTATTTTTTGCAGTCGTTCCGCGGATTACTGATGTTTTGACAACAAAATTAAATGGCAGTTAGCCTCGCAAAACGTATTAAGACATACATTGTGATTATAGCAGAATCACAAAATAACCAATCAGCAATTTTTGTAATAATAATACTTACATACAAAATGTCCGCTCCCAATAAGACTAAGAATATTTCATAATGACATTAATATCATTTTATAGTTGATGTTACAAATGTAAAATTTAGTAGATACTGAAATGACTCTGTCTATCTAAACTAAACAATGTTCGCAAGAAAAAACGAAAAATACTTCAATGAATAACTCATTGGTCGCTTACCTATTGAAAAATACATTTAAGTCACAACTATGTACTTGATTGTTTTTGATTAACAATGATTAATTAGGTGATTCAAGAACGATCATGCGAAAATTCCTGCAAATTTTATTGTCCTTTTTTTTAACCATGTCCGCTCCCAATGTGGAGCATATGGACTCCTAATGGAGTTTATCTCAACATAAGTGTTTCTACGAGAACTGCTTGTTACTCAGTTGCTCAACCTCTCTTTTTCCAAAGAGTGTAGGAATAGAAGGATAGGGCTAGGATAGGACTAGTGGTTAGCTAATCGCTCTCGATACTCTCCGTTCATAGGATAGGATGGGTGGGAGAGAGGAATTCAAAACATCACATACATCCATGCCTTCGAACAGAAATTTATATTCATAAATCGATTAAAAAATCAATTTATGAAACTGTCCGTATTGGGATTCGAACCCGGGACCTCCGTAAACGAAGCCAACGACGTTGACTACTCGACCACACAGGTCGTCCTATATTATGGAAATTTAATCATCTCTTATATATATATTATGTATGAAAATAATAATGATTTTTGAATATCATACAATGAAGGAAGGAACGATCGTTTTAAAATACTCTATTGTTCAACAAATCAATCAAATAATGAAATATATCATAGACATACAAATCATTAATAATTTACATGACCTAATTATGAAACACCCCACCTTATTCCGAGACATGGCATTACGTTCATAATATGTTCATAATTACATTTTGCTTGCCAAATCTTTTATAACGCAGACTTGAGCTTTCGTCAAGCTCTTTTTTACAAAGATTTTTAAATAGAAAAATAGTAATCCACTCATTTTGCATTTCATATTGTCTCATTTTTTCCCACGAACCATTGTTTTGTGACGAAATTTTTGGAGAAAAAATACAATGGCCATTCAAAACTGGATCGAATAAAAAATACACAATATTTGCTTAGCAATGCAGTTTCTAGACAATTTAAGCAACAATAGGTACCTGAGTACTGTATTGCTTTATTGCTGGTACCTTTATAAAAATCGTGTGAACTATGTTTATTGCACGTTGCTAAGTTTTCCTTAATTATTGGACTCTTATAATTATTAGTGGCGTTAATAGTGGGTTATATCCAAAGGAACAAAGTAATTCAAACGAAAAAAAATAAAATAGCACAATGCCAAGATGGATTCCTGCAAAACAAGACGATGGAAGCTGCTTGACTCTATTTTAATTATTATCAAAATATAATACAATATAATAATATAATAAAAAGGCGTGTAATAATTTGATCCATTCGTTTGTGTCAATGTATTAGCAACACTTGTTCAAATCGTCGTTTTAACCGGAGCTGTGGAGTCGTGAAGAAATAAGACGACTCCGACCCTGACTATATCTTAAAACGCGACTAAAATTATTTTTTAGGCTTAGCATTAATTATTATGCAGTTGCTCCTCTTTTGACCCTAAAAAATTGAATACAATTTTTTAAGGGTTCGAAGTTATTAGTTTTTCTCAAGCAGAACTCCAGGTAGAACTCCACGACTACGACTCTACAGTCCTGGTTTTAACAAAGTCCGATGCAAATTTTATTAAATTTAATCAATACAGTAGTAGGCAGAAAGGTAAATTTTTAAATAAAATATATAAAAAAACAGTTTTGATGATACATATAATGTTTTAATAAATATCATTTTTTGGTTTTGAATATATATACATTAAAACTATATCAACGAATGATTGAGCCCTTGAGAAGTGAAGTAAGCCAATTGGTATTTTAGAAAACATTGAGTTCGATCCGTTTTAATATTCTAAAATGTCTTAAAAAAATGTCTAAAATGTCTTAAAATGTCTTAAAGCAGTGATTTTCAACCTGGGAAGCGTGGACTATAAGGTGGGCAAAGGGAGTCGCGAACAGTTTTAAATATTTATTTACCCTTTGAAACGTGTCTTTATTGCTATATGAAATAAAGGATGGGGAAGCGCGAAGATATTTTTTTCAAAGGGAGGAGTAGTAACATAAAGTTTGGAAACCATCGTTTTAAGGTATCGTTGAAAGTAAGTAATCATAATTAATACTCACTGCAATAGTGTTCAATTCGCAAAAACACTAAATAAAAACGTGATTGTACTTTTAAATTCCAATAGACCATTTTGCTTCTTGGCTCACTTCACTTATCAGCGTCTTTTTATTTTTTTACTTTCTTTGGTGAATTTGTTAAACGTTTTCGACTATGGTGGCTACGGAATCACTTTTACAACCATGTTTGCTACTGGTGTGGCTCGTATTGACCACAGTTTAATCGGTATACGAACCTGTGTTTCAATACATAATATCCTTATTCATTTGCCATCACCACTTTAACGTCAGCTTAATTTGTTATATCAGTCAGTTAAAAATAAATATATGAATTCTAATTAGAGTTTTATTTGAATATTTTAAACAAAACAAATAAATAAATTATGGAATAACAATTCTGTCAAGAATGAATGGAGCAAAATGGCTAGTTAACTATGCAAAAACATAATAAATTTCACGAGATGGGCACTTTTCTCACGCATTTTTTTAAACAGGTGACTTTTATTGTAGAAATTTGTATAACTTTCTCTTAAAACATCGCAGATGATTTTTTAAGCTTAGTCTATTTCACATTTAGCACAAAAGTTAGTGATCGATTTTAGTAATCGTGGATAAATTACAATTTGATTGACACGACGTTAGGTTGATGGCTTTTTAAATGTCGTCTAAATTCTTTTCAAGAAAAAACTGTTTGAAATCGTATCAATAGGCTCGGGGAACCATTTTGGAAAGCCACGTAAAGAAACACACCTTTGTATAATAATATTTATTATTCGATACTAAATGTCAAGGGTAAGGTTAGGCAAGATTTTATTTGTTTAGCGACTGTGGGAACTTAATATCTTTGGCAAATCTACAACTATTTTACGAGACCATTTTTTTTAAGAAGATCCGGTATGTATTAAATTTAATTGTTTGATTGATATACACATAACAATTCATTTAGGTAGCATAAGATGAAATTGGAATTAATAAAATGATAAATTACGGAAAGTCCTTCGCGATAGCATAAAACCCAATGGTGGATTACTGTATAAGCAAATTAACGTCCTCCGAATGTCGGGGGTCTCAAAATTAGCTTACACAATATAACCCACATACTTTTTGTGATGTTTTTATTACTACCATTTTAATTTGAATTTCCTGACGTTTTTATGTTATCCGTATAGCAGGGCCTACAAATTTTATAGCGCCTGGGGCCTCCCATTAGCTCAATCCGCCAGTGATAATAACAATGGAATGCATTTTTTTGTAACATTGGGATACACAAAATGGGTTTAAATGGAGGTTCCCAAAGTGGAACTATCTTCCCCGTGGAGGTACTGGAGGAAGCTGAGGAAACAATGCTGGCCCTAGGGAAAGTAGAGGGGTCTTCGAAGCAAAAAGAGGACAAAAGTTTTTTATATGTTTTAACTTTATAAAATATTATAAAACCTTTTATTACACGGTTTACGTTTATACATACATATGTAGTATTGTCGATAAAATCTCATTAAAAACAAATGCTATATACGATTTTGTGATGTTGTTTTATATTCTTATTAATTTTATTGCAAATAACAAAATGCAAAACTTTTATAAATTGGTGGCACTACCTGATGTAGTAACTCATTAGTTTAATTTTATTAATATTTATAATATGTTATTTAAAACACTATACACTTGTTCATAACAAATAACTTAATTTTTCTGTTTTAAATATTAAATTTTAAAATCGTAAATTTTCTAGAGGAGTCTTTTGTATTTTTTTTTTGTTGAAAAGGGCGTAATGGGTCAATAAGTTTGAGAATCCATAGTTTAAAACGTTTAAATTTTGACAATTTCCTTTTGATACATTAAGATTTTATTTATTTCAATTATGATACTTCGAATTACATTAAAAGTTAGTTTGTCCATGGTTGTAAGAATTATTCTTAAGGTATTTCGACGGAACATTAAATGAATGGTATACTGACAAAAATAACTATGTTTTCTCGAATACTATACCAATATCTTTGGTTTAGTTTAGTTTAGACAGTTTAATGAGTACATATACAATACAATTTTATTCTATGTTCAATTAAATAACAAAATTATGCCAAGATAACAGGTTCAATTGGTTTGATCTCGAGTTGAAATAATGAATTTATAGATAAGCCTTCATCAGTTCAAATATAGGAGATAATTTTGTTATTTTAATTTGCACTACTCAAGCAAATATGACCAGAGCACTCTCACACCTTCGATAGCTCAGTTGGTAGAGCGGTGGACTGTAGAGTAGAATACCGTTCAATTGTTATCCATAGGTCGCTGGTTCAAATCCGGCTCGAAGGAATTTTTGCTTAAATATTTAGTTGTCATTACACTTATTGTGTCGTTATTAAAACAGATTATTTTTTTATATTAAAGTAATTGATGTTATTACTGGGTAAAAACACGCGTATTTGGCAAATATTTTATTTTTATTTTTTGTCAATTAACAAATCTATGTCTAATGTATGTCCATGACGGTTTCAATCGACTTATACTATCAAGAAATCGGACATAAAGAAAACTATTAGTTATCATATAGTCATTTTTATCTACCATTAGTCATTACCTTATTCAAAGGGGAGCAAAAGACACTCTTAGGTTCTATCAAAACTTCAGTTATGGTGTTGAAAAAGCTAAAAATTAACATTTACATTTTTGCCAAATTTCATCATGTTTTTTGATATATTTATCAGTTGTTATCAAAAATATCGATTTCAATAAATTAATCAAAGTCTTTATTTCTCAAGAATTAAAACATGATTTATAATTAACTGGTTTCACGCCATCGTCAATATACATTGTTCTGATAATGGCGTGAAAACCGAAATAGCTATCATGAAAATTGTGTACTAATACATGTTTGTGAAACTAAATACTTTGATTTTTTTTTATTTACTGCTATGAAATGCAGTGATATCACCTATAAATGCCAATTCAAGGTAATTTTTGATATGCCAAACAACATAATTTGAAAGCAAAGACAAATCGTTCTACAGAAAATTTATAAATAATTGGAGGAGCACTGGACAGAATGTATCACCCTTGAAGAAGAGTGTCTTGATGAATAAAGTTGAATTTTGCCCAAAAGTTGTTGTTTTATTAGTTAGGCTCGGGACTTATTGAGTGACCTATGTATTGTAGTTCAAAATTTTAACATTATTTTTCTTTCAGAGCGGAGGGGGCAATATTTTCCAAAAACCAATAAATTATTATGTAAACTTTAAAAAACTACTATTATATGTTAAAGTGAGCTGAGACGAAAACTTAAAAAGTATTTACAATGATTATTTAAAATGATGCTACGTTTTTTAAACGGAAATTGCATTATGTATAATTCGCATATATATGAAAGCTAATGAAATTATTATACTGCAATCGTATTCACCTTTAGCACAGTAATTTATTTTAATTATTCGTATGGTAGCATAATACAAAGAAAATGCCAAGGTATTAGATAAATCTTTGCTTCCAATAGTGGTTTATAATTACAATGCATCCGGTTTATAGGTTAATATTGACAGAAGCGCCACGTGCTTTTCCGAAACTAAGTTTAAGCATCCGGTTCTTGTTTCTGAAATGCCATACAACTGATTTGTGTATCCTGTATGAAGTTTGTCGATATTGATATGTCTCGAATACTTTATAAATGGTAATAAAGATTATTTGAACGACATTAATGATAGGTGAATGAAAACTACAAAAACATTATAAATATTGGTAATTTATAATTATTACAAAAGCGTTTTGTTTTTTTATTACGATGCCTTTCCAACAAGAGTTGACGGTGAATACCTTAAAAGTGAACAACGTTAGAATAAAAAACGGCGATATTTGTGATCTTTACACTTTAGACATAAACATCGATATTCTTTTTTAAAAAAAAACCGCATTTAATTATAACTACTTCATTTCGATATTACCTTTGAATAGAAACAGGTCCAATTATTTTTGTTACTTTACGAGTTTAATCAGCCGGGAGACCGTATGTTCATTCTTAAGCCCAATATGGTGTCGCAGTTAAATATTGGCGGAAAGAAAGTGACTAAGAAGTAAGAAGTGAACAGCCAAGTCGTGGCGACAGTCGACACCGGATGCTGTGGATGTGACACCGATTTTGTCAGCCTCCAGCCTCCGGTCAAATTACCTACCTTTGATACTGCCGTCTTGGCTTGTGGCTGCATTACACAATATTACGTTAGTCTACATATACACCGCGCACGAGAAATTAAATATCTATATTTATCCGACAAAACGTCTTACAAAACATTATGTTTTTAATACACACCCTCTCAAAAATTTCCCTGGAGAAGAATCTCAATTTTCAAAATATGTAGTTGTTCGGATTGCCACTAAAATATTACGTATCGTCGTCAACGCAAAAATACCTCACATGTGATCGATTTTACGAAAATTAGTTAAATACTAAATTGCAGAGAGATTCAACTGTTCTACCGTTTGGTATAGTCTGCTACGTGACAGGAAATACTGATATTAAATAAAAATATTTTTTGCATCTCCATCTCATAGTAAAAATCTTATTATTATTTGTTTTATCTTTAAATTGAAGTTAAGAGTTATGTGAAAATAATGAAAAATCGATAAAGACGTATGGTTGAAATGGTGAACAAGGAGATGCTACATAAAGTATATTTGATTTTTTAAAAAGCAATCCCTTTAACCCTCAAAAATTAGTTTTTAGTGTATTTTGAACAATTACGTTACCTGAGACCTATTGAATATTTAAAACTAACCTGCTGGTTAGTTTTAAATATTTAATACATATTATATTCAACATTATGTTACTTATCCTTTTTAATGTTTATATTTTAAATCACCAGTGGTATTAAGTAAAACCGTATAAAATACTTGATTACTTTTGTTTGGCTTTACTTAAACTAACTAATATTCTGTTCGAGTATCTCAACAGAATTGTTATTACGAAATTTATTTATCTCTACGCTTTGTCCCTCATTTTAAGGAAAGGTTAGGTTAGAAGGACGAGGCTCTGAAAGAACTAAAAGTTAAATAGTCGTTCTCGCTACGCCTCGTTAGGGTAAAAGACAATTAGGAAGAAATATATTTCATTTCTATCAATCAATACGAAATGTTGGTGAAAATTATCATGATAAGTAAAAAACAATGGTAATTTCAAAAAACAAGAGGCCTTCATAGTCGTTCATGGATTTTTTTCAGACTTCTAGGAAGATAGAACATGAACTTCAATAAAATTACCGCCGAATCTGTCGAAGATAATTTACTACTTGAATCAGCACAGATTTATTTCACTAAGTCATAAATTGTATCTACTTATCGCTGCTATTTTACTTTTCTTGATATTGAATTTATTTTTAGCGGTTTTATAGCAACTATTTTATTCTTCATGTTTCTTTATCTTTAATTTAATTGAAAATTTAAAAAAAAGTTCATACTGTTTGGCACACTCTACTGTCAACTCGCGAGGCTGAGATTTTTTTCATCTGTCACATAATATGTTATTATAAATGACGAATGTATAATGTGGTATTTATTGAAAAGGAAACGCTCTGAACCAAGTGTAGATTACATTGGTAAGTGTGTGTTTTTCATTAATGGTGGAATTCACAAAAACATAATAAATGATACATTTGATGATGAAGCATTTTTAAACAACAGTTCAACAAATTATTATTTAATCTAGAATATTAATAAAAAAAATCAATAATTGATTTTATTATATAATACACTACTTGAAAATTCTCCATATGCCTGAATGCACACTTCCAATCTTTAAACGTTTCTATGATTCTCTATTTCCGGAAACGCATTATTATTTATGGTTGTCACCCTTAGCAACGCGCTGATTGGGGAAGCTTTTGTTTTTTCTTCAGACATTCACACCAACTAAAAAACGTCTAGTGGTTCATAAGATTAATATCAATACTAGAATATTAAAAAATAACATTACCCACTGGTAATGTTATTGAATACAAATAGTATGAATACATTTCTACTAATGGTTTGAGAATCCAATTATTACACATTTATCAATATTTAATGTATTGAAGCTCAAATCTAACAAAATAATAATGTTTTTGTTATAGGTATTATGAAAGTCTAAGCAAACTGTTTACACGAAGGCCGCACAATGAATTATTCCAAAGAAAGACAGGTTGCAAATTAAATATTAAATACTTAATATGCATTATTAAGTAACATAGAAAATGAGTGATTGTTAACACACAATTAAATTGCGACACAACAATATCTGTCGAGCCCTCTTTGGCCCTTGGACCATAGTTTTCCCTGTCTTCGTATTAATATTATAGATGATATGTAAGAAATTTATAAAATGGATTATTATTATGAATATTGATCAATATATAAGGCGTGTGGGCATGGGTAAAAAAAACGTTCATTCACCAAATATTTAAAAAAAATATATACTATTAATCCACTGCTTCTAATCATGTTTCAGATTTCATTCTCAGAGATTGTAAGCAACTATAAAATAATTTGACTTCTTTATAAATTAAAATAGGTGTTAGTCTCAAATCAAAACACGATGAAATTTTCAGTAATTAACATGTCAAATACAAAACGTGGCCGCTTTAAAGCGTATAAAATAAAAATGTTGTTTTATTATAATTACAAATGCTCTTCTAAAATCGTGATTTTCTACAGCTGTTAATGGATTTTAACGAAAAATTTAAATAGCGTTAAATGATTGTTTTTGACTCATTAAAGTGTGCATTGTTATAAAAAAACAAACACTTTTAATTGATTACTTATTTATAATAAAAAACATGAATTATGATTCATTAAAGTTCAAGGATTTTGATGCACGATCGTCCATGAACTACCATCACGATTTGTGGTAGTTAAATAATCGTTCTTTTATTAAAAAAAACTTAATGTATAATAACGACTTCATTATTGTCAACTTAAAGGGGAATTCTTCAAAATTTTTGCAGGGCTGTAGGCTTAGCTTTTGTAAGTTTTGGACGCACAATTTTTACAGTAGATAATTGGCGTTTTTATGTCAGAAATGTCAGTATGTTTATTGAATAATTTTGTAGGCTACGTACAATTAATTAACGTATGTACTGATTAATGTAGATATAAGCGTTGAAAAATAAATGCATTTATGATTCGAGAAGTAAAATAAAAATAATGCGTTTTGCTAGTTTTAAGCAGGGCTGTGGAATCGGAGTTATTAAGATATTAAAGGAGAAGATATTAAAAAAGTATTAGTCATCATATTGATTGGCGAAATCTACTAAAATTATTCTAGAATCTAGAATAATCTGATTGGTACATTGATATTTTAGTTAAACGGAAATATTTGAAAAAATCAATTGGGAGTATAAGTTTTTTTACCCGACTCCACAGCCCTGGTTTTTAAAAGAGAATTCAAATTTAAATCAGTGTATATGTATATACACATGACATTAAATTTAAAAAAAACTATTGTCGTACAGTGATTGGAATTGAATTATTGTGCCACATTGTATACGATATGGTTTTGGTAGAATACGAAAATGAGCCGAGAAATAAAAACCTTCTCAAGATTCCATCAAAGGGTATAAGTATTCAGTTGAAACATTGCTGGAAGATAGTTTATCAATAACCAACTATGGGAAGTGTTTTAAAACAATGTATATGCTGATCTTCGACTTCTTTGTCAATTCTGGTTTTTAATTGAATCGTTGATCAATTCGGTGTTCATACAGCTGATGTCCATTTATCATCCTCCGCTAAGTCTTGGACATTTAGATGTCTAGTGAAATACGTTATCGTTGTTTATAATTGTTTAAAACATGTTATTAATATAAAATAATTATTTTGAGGATGTAGCAAACTGATGTGCAATCCATTAATTTATTGATATGATTATAATTATATCGTATTAATGTAATTGAATGAACACAAAAAACAAATGACTTCACGTATGAAATTAAATATGTATAAAGTTTTTATTTTTACTTCGTTTTTAACATATAAAATCTGTAAGGACGACTTTAGCTTTGACATTGAAATCAGATTTATTTATGATAAATGCCTCATTATTTTGATGATACAATATATAATCATTTAATTAATTACAAGCAATAAATAATACCAATTCCGAGAATGATTTTAAGCATCCTGTCAATGAATGAGATATGGCGTCGTGCGGAAATCCGATATGCCATATCAATTTATTTTATTTTTTACATTCAATTTAGATTTTTTTAACAATACGAATGTATACCTAATTGTCTCTTGTGCATATTTACAATATATAACTCTTCAATCCAGATAACCCAACTCTAGTTTTCAATATCAATATCTGCGATATTGTATATTTATTTTATACGTTATATTGAAAACACTTCCGAAATAATATAAAAATCGCATTAAATTTTGCTGCCTTAAGTTTAGTGGTGTCTGTCGATGGAAGTTGCAAGCAGTAATTAGTTCTGGTCATTATAATAGTTGCAGTTTTTACAGCATGCTGCGTCTAACCGCAAGGTGAAGATGAAGGAAAAACGTCATTGTGACATTTGATTGTCAGATTGCATTATTATTAAAAAATAATGAGACTTTGTTCTAAAACGGTGAATGAAAAAATATATTATGTAATAAATTAAGAAAAAACACAATATTCCTTTGTACTTAATTTTCACTTTATTTATCAAGACCAGAACCGGTTTCGCTCTTGGAGAGCATTTTCAATTGATATGAAATACAATTAAACAGTGCTATTGTCAAAAAAATACTATACATGACGTTATTTATGTAAACTACTACAAATTGAACAAATATTTTCGTTATATGGATTTTTTAGGCAAATTTACCGAAACATATTTTCAAATTTAATACTAATATTAATATTATTAATATATAATTTAAATCAATGTCTTAATTAGCGTAGTTTTTTTTATAAAATGGATCCTATATTATAATTTTGTTCGAGCTTTTTTCCCTTTTTTTACGCAGTTTCCAGATACGCCGGTTTGCAAAAAAAAGTATCTACCAAATATATCGAGGGATAACATTACAACATTATATAACAAATTAGCATTGACAAACTTTCTAAAGACACATACATGTCCATGCGGTGTTGTGCAATAATACACAATAACAGAATTGCACCACGAAAAACAAATGTTCTTTGTTATGTCTCACGAAATACGATTGTGATTTATTAGGGATCCGAATAATTAGTCAGTATTCAAACATTATTCATAGGCAATTAAAAACTTTTTATTAATTCTAGCATTCATCATTTCACTCAAGACAGTTTGGGAACAGCTGTCAATCATTATTTTACATCATCTGTGATATTTTTTAACATCCGTCTAATAATCGTTGTTTTTTCTTCGTTTATACATATAAGAATAACCAGAGGTGACCGTTAAGCAAAGATGCTTTCAAATATTACTTTTATTATTTTAAAGATTTAAATACCGATAGGGCTTATTTCATAAATTATAATTTATAATTAAAAACATCGTGTCTGTTTTGGTAACAAACATCAAGAAAAATTCACATGTTTTATTATGTATATGTACAGATAAAATATTTAAGTTAATGTATAAATTCAATAGTCAATGAAAATGTTGTATATTGTAGCCAGTCACTGTGTACAAGAGAGAAAAATTTAATCAGTCAATGAGTACATAAACTATACTTCGTCTTTAAATCGTTCAAAAACTTAAAAATAATCAAGCGTGTTCTCAAAGTGTTGCCAGCCTCTCTCCACCTATGTGCGCGCGTAATCATGCAGCTATTGTGCTTAACTGTCGTCTCAAATTTTCTGGTGCGATTTTTCTCCAAATAGAATTTTACTGGCTGAAATCCAATGATAAGATTAGATACACTTGTATAGATAAGCTTGTTTAGAAAAAAATACTATTCGTATGTGAATCTACAACTTTTTAATATTTACAATTTATTCGGCGGTTTTTTTTGTGAAAATTCATTAAAAAAAATAATGTTATTGTTAATCGACTGATTGTGCAACGAATCGTGATACGTTTTTAGTCTTTTAAGAAACTATCGACAGTATAACTTTAGAATAAAAGTACTAATTAAGTGCTGTTATTGTTTGTATATAAATAACCCCCTTTCTGCGTTAAGTAGAAAGAAATATAACAACCTTTATTTGTAATGTATTTATTACAAATTAAAAATTAATGTTTATTAATAAGTAACCGTACGATAATTAGACTAAATAATGAAACACTTTTAAAGAAACAAGGTTAGAAAATTGTATTTCATTCTACAAATGTTTGTTTTATATCTCTTTACAAAACACATACGTAGCACATCTTAATAATTGGATCGATATATGAAAGTTTATAAAATATAAAGATGTTTATCTACCCAATCAAAGCCTTCAAACAGAATAATTTAAGGTTCGAACAGTAGCTTTCTTTTTTGTGTACAATGTACATGCTTATCTCTTAAAGCTTGGCATTTAAGTCTCTTGTACTAGCTTAACGTCTCGACGGTGTATTTACAACATTTCTCAATCGTGAATTAATTGTATAAAATGTCAATATAGTTTATTGAACAGATCCCATCAGATCACGTTTGTCCTAAATACACGTATTTAAGAAATCAATCCAACTCGATAGCGATACTGTTTCGGGTTTCACTATCACGCGCGTTCAAGTCTTTTGTGAACATTTGGACGTTTTTCAATCTGATTTTACGTGACCCGTGGCAGTGACGTGCGTATTAAGATTGCAATTTATATAGGTACTAAAGAGATTTTATTTAAATTATTCTTTGAATTGTGATGATTATAATATGTCTTGGAACTTATATTAGATTCAATCACCAATTTCATGGAGCTAGATTATATCTAATATATTTAATATTTTTAAAATACTATTCTCATGAAAACATGTCTTAGTTTCAATGTATCTATACATTATCTCCGAATAAGATGTTCCGCTGAGGAGGAATGCTCTGTTATCCATCGAATGTTGACGAGCTCAAATAGTAAATAAATTACTTAAATTTTAAGCATTCGACTAACAATAGTTTTCATTGAATATAACATACATATATTGCATATAATTATAAAACTAAATACAAGGTTAATACGAGTTTACATATTTTTAATACTGACAAGCCATGATATATTTTAGGAGTCCAGTATCAAACAAGGCCAAGTGTCACTGTTTTTTCAGGAAAGCTAAAAGTTTGTTTGACTACTTTTTACTAACAAAATTTTAATGGAATGAATATAAAACTTTATCTTATTGAACGAAAAATACTGAAAGATACTCTGTCAGCTAATTAATTTCTGCGTTCTAATTGATTTACTGTTTATAACTTAACTAGTATGGTAACGACATGGCCATTATTGATATTTAAATCATTATTTAAAGTTGATTTTCATTCGCTTAAATTATGATTATAAACTGAAGCATATATTGAATTTTATGTACTAAATTTCCCTACAGAAATTAATAAAAAGTGTACATCGGTAACAGTATGTCTTGGCCGAGTTTGGAACCTAATTTAAATATGAATTTTTGTACATAATAGAGAGTCTAATTTAGTTTATGTAGATATTTTCGTGAAGCATTAAATCAAATTACTTACTGTACAACGTGTTACTTATAACTTTTGTGAGCACATATAGCCGAACTTAGGCAAACAATAAATAAATCGAGCCGACAATTTATAAATTTTACAAGAAAAAGTTTTCTTGTAAATCATGTTCGAAAAAGGATTTTTTAAAGCCTATCCTGATATTATAATAAAATTTTCTGACTACTTTCAGTTCTATAAATCAGTGTTTTTCAGTCGAGCTCCACGTGAAACAAACGACAACAAGTAAAAACACTAAAATGCACAGGCCCTAAAAATGATCAGACGAATGAGATAACGCTCTAAATTTTTTGTCACTAACGCCTTTGGCTATCTATATTGAACAATTATTGACTTAAAACCTGATTTACCGAATTGTGTCCCTTACGTTTTTATGTCGATTATGGGCCGATATTATTATGTGAATAAAAAAACTCAGTGGAAAATATTTAACTGAATTATGACTAATTACATTAAAGTCGACAAGCCGTAGCAGTAATTAAAAATTATATTCTAAATTTTGGATAATTGTTTTCTCGGTAGATGAAATAAACATATTTTCAATAGTATAGTTGATTGTAAAATTTATTTTACACCTGTGCATAAAAGGGCTGAATTGGTTTTGATTTTGTTTTGGCCTTGATGTAATAACCAGTTTCTGATTCCATCTTGAGTGTGTTTTTTTTTTAATTTTTTTATTATAATGAAGATGTTACTTAAAAAACGCATTATATATTTTTTACAACATATTTATTTGGAAAACCCCAAATAAAAAAAACATGGACGTACACTCGAGCACGTTTTTCGATACATTGAAATCATAAAACCTTTGTCCCATTACAAAAATCAAATTATTACTTTTTTATTTGATTATTTTCAGCGAAATGATTACTAAAATATTCAAATTACTTGCCCACGTAATAATTATGGTATAATGGTCTGTCAAATAATCCTTTAATTTTCAAGGTAATAAAAAAAATATTCACTCTGTTTGATAATCATTTGTTTAATCATAAAACGAATAATCAACAATTTCCAAATCGTAAAGAATCTCATTTTCAAACATTTTTCAGTTTATTATGCTCTGAATAATAAATTACAAAATTCAAGGATACTATTGCAGAACAAAATGTTGAATGTTTAAAAGTGCACTTTTACCGGTCTCTTTTCAAATCAATTAAGTCACTGATACTAATCAAAGTTATCATACGAAATTGATTTTTAATAGAACTAATTTTCGAATACTTATTTTTAAATAAAGCTTAATATTTGACTAACTTAAACACTTTTCTATGTGCCTCATTATATTATTTATTTTCTTTGTATTCTTATCCATGTCCGCTCCCAATTTGGACCATATTATAGCCTCCTAATGAAGATATCTCGACAGATTTTTTCTACGAGGGCTGCTTGTTACTCAGTTGCTCAAAATCTCTTTTATCGCAGATAGAATGGATAAAAATGATAGAAATGAAATGAAAGTGGTAAGCTAGCTCTCGTTATTTAAGATTGATTTTTTTTAGACATCACAAACATCCATGCCTTCGAATAAAAAAATTATGTTCGTACTGTATTTGAACCCGTGAGATACGTCACAGAAGCCAACGGCGTTGACCATTGCGCTACAGAAACCTACTATCCGACGTATTAAAACTCTCGGCAACCATTTTTATCGTATTCACGCGTGAATCATTATTTAACCAAATTCAATGAATTTTTATTATTCATTATTAAATATTAAAGGTGTAGTAATTTAAGAATTTATAACTAAAATAAGTCTTAGATAGAGTAGATAACAATTTCGACATTATGATTTTAGTTTTTCTATATATTTATTAACTTAAAAGAGAAAGACACTATGATATCATCTAACTAACTCTTAAATCTTAGGCATATAAATTATTTATTGTGATAATTTCGCAGACGAAGGTGTGATGCCGAGATAGCTAGCTATCAATTAATTATAATTCTTATATATTGCAATACTTAGCTACTTTATCTTGTTATATTTGAGTTCTACCATCACTTTCAAGGTGTTCAAAAAATTGTACTAATTTCATATTTGTGTAATAGGATACAGATTTGTTTTGCTTATCACAACCATTTTCAACTGAAATAATTTTGAAATATCTTCAAATGAGAGTTTTGCCAATTAAATGCAACTTGCTTTAGCTATTTAAAAAAATCCAAAGCGTATGTAAATATATTTGTTAACACATTCAATATCGATTGCCTTGTGAATGATGACTCAAAGATACAAAGCGCCAAAAAAAGCGATGGCATTTCAGTTATACTTATTAACGCTTTTATATGAAAACGAACAGCGAGCACATTCATGTCTAACATTTCATTTCGTCTGTTCTATACTGGGTAGCTCTATTCTTACTTTCGGTGAGACTTCACAGCAAACCTGGAAAGCAAAATATTATTATTATATTACACTGAACTAACTTTTTACACGATTTTGAAATAACACGGTGCGAAAAAAAAAATCATTTAACAATGCGTAACAATAATTAGCCGCCTGTGTGGTCGACTGGTCAACGTCGTTGGCTACCTCTACGGAGGTCACGGGTTCGAGTCCCAATACGGGCAGTTTTATAAATTGATATTTAAATCGATTTATGAATTTCTGTTCAAAGGTATGTATGTGATTTCTTGAATTCCCCCCTCCCACCCATCCTATCCTATGCACGGGGCGTATCGAGAGCGATTAGTGCTTTCCTAGCCCTTTCCTTCTATTCCTACTCTCTTTGGAAAAAGAAAGGTTGAGCAACTGAGTAACAAGCAGTTCTCTTAGAAACACTTCTGTTGAGATGAACTCCATTAGGAGTCCATATGCTCCACATTGGGAGCGGACATGGTAAAAAAAACAATAATTTGTAATTTCCTACATCCCTCGCATGTACTTACTGCTCAGTAATATGTGCAGAGAGGTATGTAATAGTGAATAAATGTTGTCACCTTTGATTTTTTAAATAAAATTAAAATACAATAAGCAATAATGAATTTTACTTTTTGATATCTTGGATTGATTTTTATACAAGGAAACCTATCTACCATATTTTTTTTACAAGTATTATTTACACGGAACGCATAGAACGTATGTATCTACCGTGTAAATGGGGAGTTGAATGTATTGTTATTTCTTGCTATTCCAGGAGCGGAGTGCTAAGCGCAATTATTCATTCGATTTAATGTATGTTTTAATTACATCTATCTCAAAAATACCATTAAAATGGGGTGTAAAATAAAGGTTACCGCTTGTTTTCCCCTAACAGTATCATTTTATGGTTACACATTCTAAATTAGGGTTTAAGTGACTGACAGAAAATCAGTTATCGTTCAAAATATTATAGTAAGGTACTCCATTAAATGTTGATAAAATCCAAATTGGGAGAGTACATGATTAAAGACTTACATATTTCGATTGACAACGTAATTTAGATGTATTGTTTATAATGTAAATATCAATTGAGATATTCCACAGGTAATTCTTTTGGCGTAATATAATACCGATTATCACAATACAGCAATCGTAAATCATAAAGGCGATGCGAAACTGTTTTCACATCTTCAGCGCAATTCGCGTCGTGATTCTGCAATTCTTAGAGTCGTCATCAGCACTACATTAAATATTAATAATAAGGCTGCGCCAGATCACGACCCCGGTTTGTTTCTGATAAGCGGCCGCTAAAGTTCATATCGTATTGAATGGTGGCCCAAGGGAAGACATTTGAACTATGGAAGTAATAATTATCGTAATAAGACAGCTCCTTTGTCTTTTTAAAATGACACTACATAGTGGATCGAGCACAATTTTTGTACGTTAATTTTAAGTAAATTCGGGCAAAATTTTTTGGAACCTTTTAGACTAGTTTATACAATTGGTAGATATAAATAGTTTTAAGCTGCAAAATACATTCAACTTGTAAAGAATATGTTATCTGGATTATTACAGTTTTTATTATTTTTAATCAGGACTGTGGACTCGTGTAAAATAAAGACGACCCTGACTCCCGTTTAAAAATAAAAGCTTCTATTATGTGCCTAGAACAGAGGTGGGGAACCTTTTCTTTTTTAAATGCCGGATTCATTTTTCTGATTCGACATAAGGCCGCAGTAAACACCGAGAAATTTGAAATCCACAATTCGCTATACTTTTTCCCCAGATATCTCCAAATCTCGTTTTTTCAGAATTGGCCAGAAGGCCGCGGGTTCCCCACCTCTGGTCTAGAATGCTCAATTTTGCGCATTTTAGTGCATTAAAAAATATAGTTGAAATAACTTATTGTCGTCAAATACGTACACTCTTTTCTGTGATGATTAAGTATTTATTTCCACTAAGAGATTTGGTGTATTATTCTTGTGTTTTCTTTTACATTTGTAAGACTGTTTATTAAAAACCCAATGTCTTGAAAAAAACACAACGGTAGTTATTTAATTTTTTCTCTATATTATTATACAGAGTGATAATAACGTTTCTCCTTATATTTTTATGTATAAAATTACTAACAAGTAATTTTGTCTTGGTATGATATGGAAAATTTGTGGTCTCTATTTAACAAAGACAGCCTTGTAAAACATTTACAATTTTTATATTTTAAATATTGTACATGTTTAGCACAGTGCTGCCAACTGCGTTAATATTGAATAATTAAGAATTCAAGGATACGCATTTATTAATACGAATGTAATTAGACGCAACCAGCAAGCAATGCAACTGTCAATTAAGGCAAGCACGACTTAAAATAGCTGCAAGCATTTTAGATATAAATTAAACATCATGAATACACCAGTAGCTGAGGCTACATATGAAAAATACAATTCACACGTAATCGCTTCATCAGCAAAAACATGGAACTAAAACATTGGCAAGAAATTAAGTACGGTCATCCGTGTAGCATTATTATGTCTTTAATATCTATGGTTATAATTTATACATGATCACATTGTCTGTGGAAATAAATTAACAACAAAAAATATCACAATGACACGTAGACTATTATGACACTTGTCTTACGTAAGTACCAGCTGCCGCCTATCGTGTAGGCGTAGGATGTATGGACCTCGAGCGCCACATGTTCAGGGCTTCAAAGCACCAATAAATGTCACTCTTTCGTTCATTTTTTGCAGCTCGAGCAAGTTTTTAAGCAATTCGTTATTATATTTATATATATATAATATTTTTTAAATATTTTATGGAGATTTATGGAGCTGTAAGTACCAGGACACGTAACTAATGTTTTGAAAAGTTGTATTACCTTACTATCATTGCAGACCGAAGGGCGTGATCGCTACAGAGGTAAGCAACCCCTAGGGAAGCCAGTTACTAGAAAGGAAAAAACGTAATTGTATAAACAACGACGAATAGGCGTATTAAAGTTCCTGTTGTAAAAAATATTATGTATAGTGATAGATCTGCTTGTTGATATAAAAAGTGTTTTTTCCCATGTAACACGGTGAAACGGCGTTCCAGCACTTTTTTCTCGACATTTTTTCAAATCGAAATTTATTTTCCTTTGGCCATTTAAAAATATATTTTTTTAAATAACATGCGAATAAGTAATAACAGTAAAAAAAGAATTATCAGATCTAAGATTAGACCTACAATATTGATTTCTGTTCGAAAACGTTGGTATCTGTCTTCATATCCTAAAATTAACAGCGCTAAACGATTAGCTAACCACTAGTCCTGTACCAGCTCTATCTGTCTGTCCTTAATCTTTTTAAAAAGGTAGATTGAGCAAATGACTAACAAGCAGTTCGTGTAAAAAAAACTTTGTTGAGATACCTCCATTAGGACACCGTATCCTCAACATTTAGAACGGACATGAATTAAAAGAAAAGAAAGTTTGATAAGAATTGAGTTCCAGCACCTTTTTGTTTTAAAAAAAGCACTGGATATTGATAGATTTTAATGAAAAAGTGAGCACAAAAGCACCAATATAGTACAAAGGCATCGCAATCTGACGACCTGGCCTAAAAACACTGTTTATGAAGACAACAACTTAAGAGCTCTGATTTATTATACCGTGGCTACAACAATTTGTTGCAGAATGAAAGGATACTAGATGATATTTTACTAGCTTAAACTATGAGAACAGTGAATAATAAAGTTACTTTTCGAGTAATGGCAACAAATGACCCTTGTTACGGTACACGCTTGTAATCGCATTATATCACAGCAGACATGCAAACTGAAGCAAGGTCTATTTTAGATTGTGTTTAAACTCGGGCGGCCATTGCAAATAATGTAATTTACCTTTCACCTGATTACAGGTAAAACCTTTGGTCCACATTACCCATACTTGTATCGTACAAGCTTTTGCAATTTATCAATCATCATCAACTATTACGAACACGTCGATTGTTCAATTCGTCGAAGTTTTAATTAGTTTTACGAAATCATTGCCATACATCATATATTCAGACTGTTTATTACTTCTGCACATGTTTATCGATATATTTCTTAATAAAGAAAAAGGCAATGAATGTTTAATTTTTATAGTTTTGTATAAACGTCACCAGATGTCATTGACGAAACACACGGAGATGAAAGTGTCAGAAGACGCAAGTTTTGTTCGATGAATAGATTGATGGATAGTATCGATAGAAATTGACATACTAAGAAGATAGCTTTTCATGCTTGACATATGTATCAATTCCTGCCAAGCTAATGAAGAAGAAAAAAATAATATGTATACATTATTGTAAGAAATATAAAAGCCAAACAACATACAACATTAGTTCATATTGATGTTTATTTTCTATTTACCTTTTTTTACTACCTGGTTCGGTGATTCTACCGAAGATTCTGTGTCCGAAAGAATCGGTGTTCGGAGTATTCTTGTTCGGAGAGTTCGTGTTCGGACTATTCCTGTTCGGAGTGTTCGTGTTCTGAAAAGTAATGTTAGGTAGAATCCGTTCACCATCCAATATATCAGTTGAAAATGATCGTGATGCGCTCAACCGGTTCTGATCATAATAAATAATTATGAAATAAGTATAAAATAGTGTTTCCTTTCAAATTCTGTTTATAAGTAAGTATTGGGGGTAAGATATTATTTTAATATTATTATCATGGTACTAAAACAATTAAGGAGTGGATAACATATAATGTTTATTTATTAAGCAGTCAGTAGAAAGGGTTCCGATTAGTTAATATTTCGTTTAAATATATGATACAAAACTGTTATTAGAATTAGTGTTTTTTTTAAGAACTTCGAGCTGTGAAAGAATTTACATTTATTATCAATCCGTTTGCGACTTTGACTTGGTTAAAAGATTGTCAATTTATAAAAAGTCAATATTTTATTTAAATTTAATTAAAACATTTTTAATTTTCTGTAATTTAAGAATTTAAAATGAAAATGCAGTTGACGTAATTTCATTTAGGATATCGGGAAATAAAACAAAACATTTGGCATCCTTATTCATTTATATTATCAAAATTGGTTATTGTTGAAAGAATATGTCTGTTGTCGTAAATTAATTAAAGGTAGGTTTTTTTCGTGGTCTTTTTTTAAGTTTACAAAAAACATTAAAGACTGATATAGTATCAAATATATGACTTTGCATAACTTAATTGTTTTTCAAAACCGTTGAAAATTATTTCCTATTGTTTTTTAGATTTACCTTTATTATTATTACACTAGATAAGTATATACGTATACATAATCCATTTAAAAAAACACACACCCAATGACCTTTAGTTTAACGCCCATTAAAAGAAATACAATAAAATTCTAATCGACCGAGAGATTAAAATTAGTTCATGGCTAAGTATTTGACTGTGAGTGACCACTGCATTGGTAAATTAATTTTAACCGGATTCGGCACAATCTCTTCCGGATTGTACCTTACAACAAAGAACGCTATTAAGTTCAACTGGATGGGCTACCCACACTAAAAACGTGTGTTTCAAAAAATGTATGCATTATACATATATACCAGTGGCGGCCGTAAGATATTTATTTATTTAATTAACATTGCACATGGTTGACAAATTATAAATTTAAAACTTTCACAGCGAAGAAAGAAATTTAAAATTAAAATCAGTAGAAAAAAATGGCAAGAAGGAAGTCAACTGAGTAAGCTCCGACGAACTCTACTTTATTACATAAAAAATAGTATTCGTCGGAACTCACCCACATATACGTGGAATATGTTGACATCCGAAGCAATATTGTTGAACACCGTTAAAGATCTCCCCAGTGGCATTCCCATTGGCAGGCTGGTTCTACACCTTGGAAAGAACCTATAAAAGGCACCTATAAAAAACTTCGTGTATTAACATTCACAATAATGTGGAAGTAACGGAAGGAAAGCTTTCATGGATTTTTTTTAAAAAAATATTAGAAAGAAATAATTTAAAAATGTAAAAAAAATATCTCTTCAACATGCCATATTATATATGCCAGTGCTTTTTTTTTAAGTAAAAGGTACCGGAACTCACTTCTTGTCAAGATTTTTTACTGATCCGTTTCCGTTCTCAATGTCAAGCATATGGATTCCTACGCGAGGTATCTAAACTGAAATTGTTTTACGAGAACTGCTTGTTAGTCAGTTTCTCAACTTTTCTTTTTTTTCCGAAGAAATTAAGAATATAATGATAGGGTTAAGACAGAACTAGTGATTAACTAACCGCTTTCACTTTGCTTCGTACTGTGATTAGAGACCATGAGATCCGTCACGAAAGCCAACCACGTTGACTACTCTGCTATGGACCCGACTGTTGGGAAAAAGTGTCTTAAATAAGAGAATTTTCAAAACAAAACAATATATGAGGCATTAGAAGAAAATCTAAATAATTATAAAATGGGTGCCACTGACAAAATAATTATATAAAATACTATACATATTTCGTAATTTTCATATAATTAAGAAGGTTATTTTTTCATTATAATGGCATGTGGGTTTATCATTTTTATCCACTATTCATTAATATAATGGCTCTCGTGATGACTTTGTTTATTTTAATTCAATATTAAAAATATTTACAGCATATTTTAAAATTATTTTGGAAAATTTAAATAATTAAAATGAAACAATAGCCACACGAAGAATCGTACACTAAGAATATGATAGTTTAGCCACCGACCGAGTAGGATAAGACTTTTTTTTTTATCCATGTTAAATATCCTATTACAACTATTTGTTAATCAATTTATCACCTTCTCTTTTTTCGGAGAGGGTATAAGGATTGAAAGGATAGGGCTAAGACAGGACTAGTTATTAGTTATTTTAGAATTGGAACAGTGGGAGGGAATTTTTTAGTCACCACAAACATTCATATCCTTAAACAGAAATCGATAGAAAAATGACGTTCGTACTGAAACTTGAACTCGTGAGAGTAATCACAAAAGCCAACGACGTTGACTATTGCACAACGAACCCGACAAAAATGTAAGGATTGGAAATGGTTTTTGTTATGTTTATTGGAAAATCGCATTGAGTGAACTGTGGCTTTATTAGGCAACACTGAAGAAATTTCAAAATTAGGTATACGACTAAGAGTGTTTAATTTTGTAGTAGGTATCCAAATTATAAAAATAATAAAAGGTTATTTGTCACTCATTGATATTTAACAAATATCAATTTCCGAATCAAAAATTCAAATATAAATACAAAATACAAGCAACTGCCCAAGAATTATCACTTTGTTACGAGGCTGAAATTTTATTGGTCGTATTTATTTTTACTGCATTGAGTAGAACAAACAGTTTCATTTCATCAATACGAGCTGCTTCTTAAAAATGGTGCCAAAACCGATAAAATATTAAAAACGTGCATAATTTTTGATAATTATTATTACCACTGTTACTGTTTACTGAATGTTTGCTTTCTTATTTGATGATTATGAATTCAAGGATATACATATATAGCAAATTACATTCAAATGTGGCTCTGAGTTATCATCATTGCAGCTGTTCATTGATGATACGAAAAAATATTAGATCGTAACAAAAAGACTTTATCCAACATCAATATATCAAAATTTAATTAGTATTAATATAGTATATAAGTTTCTTACATATTTAGGCTTTTTCCGGGTATGAATGCATTATTTTAAGGATAGGCGGCTGTATCATTCAGCTAGACAACATGGTGGGGAAAATAGAAAAAAGGCACCGATAATATATTTCGGTGATTATCAAGGTGAACAAGTAAAAATGTAACACTCGTTTTGTTATGATTTGGATTAAGTCTTTCGAAAAATAGTTGAGATTAATACTTCAAGGATAAAGTTATCGACTTAAAATGAATCGATTTAACTCCATTATTAAAGAGTAAATATATGTTTATATTTAGTTACTTACAATGGTGGGCTGGAGTAGATTGGGAGAATTCTTGTTGAATATTAAAAAAAAACAATATTCCTAGATCTACGTGTTATAATATATTATAATTAAATTAAAGACAGTAGTGATGAAGTTATATTTTGTATGTATGACTAAAAACATAGAATTAGAGCGAAGATAACTTAAAAAAAACATATTTTAACAATTTCACATTATTAGTAATGTATTAAGATCAGAGTCAGTTTTATTTATCGCATGCATTATCAACTAATAACATGCTCACGGTGAGCGAAACCGGCCCTGATCTTAATAAATAATAATATAGAATTAGTATAATAAGTGATTTTTAATACTTGATGTATTCCCACTAAGAACACATTCAAAGTGAGTTTGATTTATAGTTTAAATTGAAAACCGTTTTAATTATATTCTTACCTTTAAACTAATGTTTATTTGCTGCAAATTTTCATCCCCGTTAAGGTATTATGTTATATTATATATTGTAGAAAAGTACATATCTCAAAAGATGTTTTAATGGAAATATGTAGCATTGTTTTAAAATATGCTTTGTGCGATAATCATATTTTAAATCAAATAACGAAGTACAATATTTTGTCTCATAAAACTTTATGTCGAGTATTTTAAATAATAAAAAAACATTATTAGTTATTGCAAAACGAATGCATTAATATTCAAGAATTTTTGTTTAAATTTCAATGCCGTACGTTTAAAAAATACGCGCCTTAACGGGATCAATCGGTGTCAATTTTTTTTCAAAATGAAAGTTGATTTTTAACATAGGTTTAGTTTCGAATATTTTACAACATGATAATTATTGAGTCACTGAAAACATAGTTTATTCAAAGTTTGTTCGATTATTAAAAATATTAAGATACTGCAGAAATATTTACAAAACATGCGGCATATAAAATTCATAAATGCATACAAAATCCATAAAAATCTCATCTCTAGCCTATGGATAAATATGTAGATAAATTAAAAGAAAATTTAAAAAAAAAGAAATTATACGGCTTTCCTTGTGACGTGTTCTGTAATTTTAAAATCGAAATTTGTGCTCGCTCTCCGTGAATTATAATATATATTTTAAACATGACTTCTTTAATATAAAATAATCATTTTTTTTCTTTTGCAGCAGGCCTTAAAATTTATTTAAGTGAAACTCTGTTGGGATATTTAGCAAAATTACTCCTTACAATTATACACAACTATATTTATCTACATGCATATATCTAAATAATAGGGTAACAATAGCAACGTATTTAGTTCTACAGTAAATACGTCGCTATTTTTACCCTATTATATTGGAGTTCTACCAAGTAAATGTCAAGTCAATCAACATATATCTAAACTTTTGTCAGTTTTGAGTTTTTTTGATGTAATGAATTCAGAATATATTCCTTTTAATCGTATAACTAAAAAATATATTTAACACGTTTTTTTTAACCTAATACAAAAAAGTTGGCAGATAATATAGTCAGTCATATATGCTACGTTAAGCATAAATAAGAGTGTTGCATGGATGGAAACGTCTTTGCTTCTTTCCTTATTAACTTCCTCAAAAATATTAAGATAAAAAACCACTCCAGTGGTATTTTATAGCGACAACGGTAGAATAAAGTACGTTTCTGTGCCTCCTAAAAAACTTGTACTTTTTGAGAAATGAGGTCCCAGAAAACTTACGACGATACAATATAGAAAAGCTAATATGACAACATATATTTTTATAAATTTATTTTTGTATTTGTAACGCAGCACACACACACACTCTTTCTATCAGCGCATGCACAGAGGTAGAGTATTTTTTAACGCAAATTACACTTTCCGTTTATAGTTTACAAAAAGCATGACAGGTAAAAAATTCTAGCCTATAAATAAAACCTTACGCCATAAAGGATATATTCTAGCTGGTATAATATACTATTATAAATAAATGCAAAAAAATAATTGTATACAAATTAAAAAAAAATATATATAATTTTTAAATGGAATCATTTAAATAAAATCATCGAATTAACTCTTAATTAAAATTTAAAAAATAGATGTTAATCTTAGAACCACGTACTGTTGAAAATTTTCAACCCATTTACTTTTTAGCAACACGTACGATTATTAATCGAATCAACATGAAAAAAAATAATTTGTATGAAAGTGTTATACATAAATCTAATTTTATGTGTTCATGCAAATCTAGTCGTGATTTCTACATCATTTCATAAACAATTTATCTCAATTTTGCATACGTTTAGTTATCAGATAGAACTGTGTTTCCCAACGTGGGGCTAATTAAATATTATGGGGGGCAATGCCCAAATCATTAATATTTGCCTTATTTAAATACTCAACTGGTCTTGGTAGATATAATTAATGCTATATATAATTAAACGCTATATTATTTATTATATAACGATATATTCTTCAATATTCTAGTAAAAAAAAAACTAACCACCCAATAATCAGCTAAATCGAAACATTGATACTAATTTTCAAGTGACTATGTTTAAAACTGAAATAAGTTTTGTATATAAATGAATCAAAAATCTTCATTACATCTCATTTAAATTTAAATGCTAAAATATATCTACTTTGTTAGATTTCATGCCAATTTTGATTATATTTCGATACTACCAGTGTCAACAACGATCACTTTGAACACGGAGGTCACGGATTCGAATTCCAGTACAGACAGTTTTTATAGATTGATTTTTCTATCGATTTATGGGTATCTGTCCAAATGCATACATAGAGGTTTTGTCTCATATGTAATGTCTTGAATTCTCTCCACTTATCTTATCCTAAAACGGGAGTATTGAGAGCGATTAGCTAACCACTAGTCTGGTCTTAGTTCTATAGTTATATCTCTACTCTCTATAAAAATGAGAGATTGACCAACTGAGTACAAAACAGCACTCGTAGAAAAAATCTGTTGAGATACCTCTATTAGGAGGCGATATGCTCCATATTAGGAACAGACATGGATTTTTAAGTCATTTTTAAGGTCTTGAGCAATGTTCCCGCTAAGGTGTGCGCGTGCACACCTCCCAAAATGTGCCCGCACACATTTTTCCATCCCTGCACAAGGTCGCACACAGAAATATTGTAAAAATAAGTTTGTTTCACCAAATTTTTATATTTGTGCACATTTTTTATTTTACTGAAAATTTACTGCTCACAGAAGTTGATGGTCCGCACACACAATAGAAAAATTAGAGAAAACGTTGGTCTTGAGTATTTTTTGAATACTGAAGTATTTCATATTTTGAATTAAATATGTCCAATAAACAATGATTAAATCAAATGAAATAGTCTCTTTATAATTCCTTAATAATACTTTATCAATAAAACATTTTTTGAATAATTTAAATCTTATTTTGAAATTATAATTGGTTCAACATATTTTACTCAATATAGAGTAATATTATTACTAGAAGGTATCAATCATTCTTTGAGAGACCCTTGTTAAAATTTCGACCAGATACAACATGTAGTTGATATTTCACAGGCAACTGAATTATTCACTTTTGGATTTGCTGCAACAAGTTTCCCACTAGCACACTGTCAAAACTTGTTTCTTACCGTTTTTCAGACATTTCCATATAAATTTGTTGACCTCCGTTTATGTTTGAAATAAAATATAATTCAATTCATAACACACGTCATTTGCACTATATTATTTTCGCATCTGAACCGTTTCAGTAAATATTTTAATAAATAGTAAGTAAGTTCAGATATGTAATATTTTCTATAATTTAGGGTAGATCTTGTCAAAATTGGTTTAGTATTCGTCCTTGTCGAATATTGTTTAACTGTTTATTTTATGTATTTATACTCGTGTTGCAAAACAAATATCTTAGTATTTTTTTTAATGAGTTTAAATAAATAAATTGATTTATTTTTTATATCTATCTGTTTTTCTTCCGTATTGTTAATTTTTTTGTGTGTAAATATTATTCACTTTTAAGGTATTCACTGTCAATACTTGGTTGAATGGCATTATAATAAAAATAATAAAACATTTTTAGTACTTTTTATGCGGAAAAAGTACTAAAATGTTTTATTATTTTTATTATAAATATTATGCTAAAATTGTCAAATACATGGTGAATTGGCTGTCAATTCTATTGTCATAATGGGCCCATTATAGGTGAAGTGAGCCAAGTGGTATTTGAGAAAAAAATATGTTAGATGCGTTTTAATATTCTACGCCTCTCAAAGTATTGTAAAAGTGAAGTAACCTCTGTTAATACACATTTCAATAGTATTTGTTATATGCGTAAAATAAAAATATGCAATCCGCTAAAACACCAAGTAAAGATGTGATTGTACTTAAGTCCAAGATTTTTTTTTATCAATTTACAAGTTAGCTCGCTTCCCCTTTTGGGGGCTCTATTATATTATCCTTTTTTTAAATTAATATTTGATTTTATGATTTTATCTTAAAAATTTAAATCGATTATTTAACGCTATACCTAGTTAGTATGTTATAACTTTGTTTAATGTTATTATTTATGGAGAACAAATTAAATGGTCAGAATTTAAATCAATTTTTGGTCAGAATAAAAATATTATACGATCAGAATATTTTATAACCATTTTGGTTAGGTTAGGTTAGGTTAGGTATTTTTCAATTTCATTTAAATTATGACTATTTACACTCACCGATATATTATGACCATTTAATATAAATTCTGACCGGAAAATATTAGCATTTGTTCAATGTTATCATTTATATTACAAAAATCTCAGCTATTATACACCAGCTAATACATAGGAATCAGTCATAAATGTCAGTGATCAGAATTTTGAATTTCGATTTCGAACATTGAAATAAATCATCAAGTTCAAAGTTTGTTTATTGTTGAAATGCATCACCTTGGTTGCACATCAAATAAAATTATACATACAGATTCGTTTGTTTAAAATACGGAATTTACACAATCGATGTCTTTGAACCTAGTCTCTGCAAAATCCAAAAATGTTTGAGGTCACAACATTGGCGCTTGTAAATGTTGACCTCTATTTTGGGTCATTTAAATATTGGCAAACAAGCATGCAAGTAAAGTATCAGTATACCGTATGCATTTAGAATATATTAAATATAAAATATGTAATCAGCGCATTTATATGCAACTGGTGTGTTCGCAATGGTTCGAGAATTGAATGTTAATTTTATTGGAATCTATAATATGACTACTAGATGATTTTACTTACTTTCTTTTGAAATAGTTATCCAATTACAGAATTAAAGAAACTATGTTTTTTTTAATCAATAAAAAGTATACAAATTACTTATTTGAATTTGATAGATGAATGACTATCAAAATCCATCGATTTAGGAGGAGACACTGTTAACAGCAAGTGTGTCCATCTCTCGGCCAGTTTAATTTTTGACAGCACACTACTTCAATTAACTCACACCTAGAAAATTACAATCACGAACCAGAAATTAATCCATTCATTTAAAAAAAATATATGCCAAATCTCACTAATTTTATGTTGGCTTAGTTTTTTTTATGAAAATTTAATGAATACAATAATGGTTTATAAATTATTTATATTATAACTATTTTTTATAAAATTAAATAAGAAAAGTTTGTTATTCTACTTGTTATGTTACAAAATGTGGCACTTATTTCGCCTTTTTGAGAAGCATCTTTAAACATCACATCGCAGGGTTTACGAATAAACTAAAAATTAATTGTAAGTCTTATATTAAGTGAATTTTATTTTAAGCTCCGATTTTTTTTTCGGAGGGTCCTCGCAATTTGAAAGACCTCAGAAACAGACCAACCTAACCCAAAGGGTATACAACGTCACGCTCTAAACCAGGGGTAGAGAACCTTTTCACTTCTAAAAGTTACATTCATTTATCTGATTCAACATAAGGCCGCAATAAAGAAAACGTTGACTCCCCCATCCCCCTTTTTCGACTATGGAACATATATATATATATATACAAACGCTTGCATATATTTTTTCAATCAAAGTGAATATTTTGATCTAGTCAAAAGGCCGTAACAGACTAGCCAAGAAGCCGCAGGTTTCCCTCCAATGCTCTAAGCTAATTCGCTAAGTGCTGCAAATTCTTATACAAACGTTATATGAAAGTTTGCAACGCCTAACAGATTTCAGTACAGCGTGATGTTTCGAGGCCCTAGTGTAAAGCATTTTTTCATCTCAGGAAGGGTGAGTTTCAGGTATATATTACATAATCTTTGCTATTGTTCACTGTAGCTCCACTATCTGATAAGATGTGCATCCATAATATGTACCAGATTTTTTCGTGCTACAATTTAAAGTGACGGATAAAACCTATTCTTGTCCGTGTCGGCCACAATTAATACTTTTTTGCACCGCGGAAAAAGCGCCTGACGACGGGTGGCTATTTATTGCACAGATACCTAGGTTGTTATCTAAAATGTCGGAAACGATATTCTCTACAACACGCGATAAACTATGTAATAAAATTTCTCATAACTCAGCGTGTCATTAACGAAGGCTTATCAATAAATAAAAGTCATTTTAATCGAAATTCCATTAGGAATGGTAAAGTCTGATGTATATATAATATCTTATAACTGATTGTATCAAAGCATTCTATTATAATCAAAGTAACATATAATATATTTTTAAAATAGCAGTACATTTTATTGTTTTTACAAGATATATCAAAATAAATAATGTACGGCCCAGTAGATTTGATAAGTACTAATAAAGGTATATTTATGGTATGTCAAATTATTGACGTTTTTAAATTCCTAAGAAATGACTAGCTCATAATATGCAATATTTTCAGCCCGTCAAAAAATTATTGTACACATATTAATGAATAATCGGGTGCAGTTTAATTTTACATATTTGACAAAACGTGGTGTTTTTCGTGTTTTGTATTTCTGATTTTCCTTTGCATTTTTTACACAAAAATAAGAAATAATAATATTAATTGTATAATAAAGTAAGATGGTTTTAACTTTATTGAGTAAAACCAATAATACTGGGTATATATAACTCATTGAAATATGACTATAATGCCATGACAGAATTATAATTCTATCTTTTTGTGTATTTTTTTAAAAATCTTGTTGTTACCGGGAAAATTTCTGTTTTAATTTTAATAATACTGACACTTTTCAGAACTGTAATCCAGTGGTCAACGTAGTTGACTTCCGTGACGGATCTCAAGGCATAAGTGTTTGTTTATGATGTCTTAAAATTATCTCCTACAATTACAATTCTCAAAAATAAACGGCAAAGCGAGAGCGATTAGCTAACATTCTGACATATCCCAATCTTTCTATGACTACTCTGTTCGAAAAAAAAAGCTTGAGCAACTGAGTAACAAGCAGTTTTCATAGAAAACTTCTGTTGAGATACTTCCATGAGAATTTTATATTAAATTTAAAAACATAGTAAAATGTAATGATGTTAAATATTATTCATATCTTCAAAGATCAATCTTGTGTTCAAGCACAATTTCAGAACAATCTATCGCTGAAATACTTGCCAACGTTATTTGACAGTGCTCTCTTTCCAAATACTTTTTTCAAATTAAATTTACTTGACAAAATCTGTGGGAGTGTACATAATTTGAACGATTCAAATTTACTTAAACAAGTATTATAACTAAACCATAATTTTCATTTCACATCTAAATAAACTACATTAAAATATTTTATGCTGTAAGAATAAACATTAAAGATATAACAATTGATCTATCATTTTGTAGTATATATGTACTGTGAAACTGATTCTGATTATAACGATCTAAAAAAAATGTGTAAGGTTATGTTATTATATACTATCATTTTGACTACCTTTTTGGCAAGGTTAAATCAATCTTTCCTATTGTTTGTTCTGTTACAACCCAAAAGCGAAAGGTTCTTTGATAAATAGTATGCTTATTTTATTTTAAAATACTGACAAAAACATATTCTTAACGGCTGAACGTTGATTATTTGTGTTTTAGATAGTAGGCGAGTCTGTACAGGCTTTGAGGATTTTTTCAATGTGTTGCACCAAAAGATATTTATATAATATAAAACGATACTGGCCTCTCGAAATGAAAAGATTTTCTACTCAACACTACAAAGCTCAAGAAGGTCAAAGTACATTTGAATTTGTCTTTGTTATATGTGGAAAACACGGTTATAAATATAACAAAATAACAACAATTAATTGATAAAATTGACGTTAACTTGACAGAACTCCATTTTTTTTTATCATGTCCGCTCCCAATGTGGAGCATATGGACTACTTATGGAGTTTATCTCAACAGAAGTATTTCTACGAGAACTGATTGTTACTCAGTTGCTCAACCTCTCTTTTTCCAAAGAGAGTAGGGATAGAAGGATAGAGCTAGGACAGGACTAGTGGCTTAGCGAATCGCTCTCGATACGCCCCGTTCATAGGATTAGGATGGAAGTGGGAGGGGAGAATTCAAGACATCACATGGATGCCTTCGTATTCATAAAACGAACTCCATTAGAATAAGATAAACAAATTAAGGTATTTTCTTTATACGATTATTATTTTATATTTATAGTAGATAATGTTAATGTAAGTTTGAATATAGTTCTGACGTGGGCATAAACCGAAATATGATCAACTATAAAACAATAATTGTTTAACTTTAATACATCGATATTGTTTTACCATATTACGATAATAAACATTGGAAATATACAAATAAATATTTTAATAAAATGAAAACGAAATAAAAATACTAAATAACCGATTAGCTTCCTGTTACATCAATAATCATGAAGAGTCGTTAGAACAAATCACATAGCTCAGAAATCATCAACTCTGATCGTTTACTTTTAAGTCCAGTGGGCTTTAAACACACAAGACCCAAAACGATAAGCGATTGACAGAGAATCTTGGTAGTGTCATGTGGTGACATTTAAATATATATCGGATAGCAACGTAAGAAGAAGAAAATGGTAGACAAAATTATCATAAACATTGGATTCCCGATTGATAAGATTAACCGTTTTTAAAGAACCACTTAAAAACGATTCATGTCCGGAAAAACGAATACTGTTCTATTTTTCGGAATTATAAAAACAGCAATAAATATAGGGAAATATAAACACGAGAGAAATAGATCGGAGTTTCACTGTAACTATATATATATTCACTGTATTTGTGTATTAGTTTTAGACTAAAAAAATTGTCATGCTACTTTTAAAAATAAAACGATTTGAAGGGGTTCAGCAAACTTTAATCAGTAGAGAATTGAAAACACTGAAATGAAAGAATGCACTTGTTAAAACGAATTCGCGTTATTCGAGAATAATACATATTTTACAAAAATAATCCGGTCAAATCCCAAGGACGATACCCAACGCGGAAGAAGTATAACAATTCCAATTTAAAATGGAAAAATTAATTCCTTTTTTATCTTTTTTCTAGATTCCGGATACGTTTCCGAAACCTCAAGATAAACACTCGTTATATTCATTTATCACCTTGACAAACAAATTTATATTTTCGAATAACAGCTGTCTCTTCGTAAAAAAATGTACCAGTCTATATCATTGTATTTTTTACAGAGTTACAAGTTGCTGCAAAAAATCTAAAACACATTGTGAATGTCCAGAAACAAGCTTTATTTGATTTAATATAAGAATATTTATTTAAGAACATGTCGATAATATAATGTGACAGATATAATAGACACTTAAGATTTTTTACAACACATCGCCTGAAAATAAACCATGATTAGTCACTCAATACAAAATATTGTGAACGATAACTATTATGTAATAAAAATCATTTTGTTTTAATTCAGGCGTCTTGCGTGTTGACTTTGTTAAAGCTATCGGGTGTTTTTTTTAAATATCGTTGGTAATTTTCCACGTCCTCGTATCTCTAAAAGTATAAGTTTTCAGGAGACACATAAATGTCCTTTATTCTACCGCTGTCGCCATAAAACACCACTGGCGTTGTTTTGTCTTCAATATCTTTGAGGAAGTTAATTAAGAAGGAACCAAAGACAGTACATAGCTAAACATAGCACATGACCATATAATTTACCAACGTTTTTGTATTAGAATAAATATTAAAGCATGAAGAATTTATTTTTTAGGATACAAGTTAAAGAAATATGGATGTATTGAAATTCTGAATTCATTATAACAAAGAACTCAAAACTGACAAAAGTTGAGATACGTGCTTATAGGAAATAACGACGATATTGACATTATATATCATGATTAAAGAGTGCGTCGATTGCTAATGTATTATTGATCGATTGCGGACCTTTATTGATTAATCGAGCCAAAACTACTCGACGTTCCAGCACTTAAAATCCGAATTAATCTTAAGAAACACTAAGACTATTTTTTATATGTATAAAATTCAAAATTCATTTATTTGAATTATAAAAATTGACTTTTGATTGTTCTTTCATTATACTATTATTAAAGATATCAGTCGATTACTATCAATAGTTGTATCTAATAGTCGCGTCTAGAAAAAAGTGTTGCTAACACTCTAGTATATCATAAGGATTTTTTTAAGACAGGGCAATACTCCGGATGACAATTTACTATGATATATATATATTGGTATCCTTACAGCTTATAATACAGTGCATATTGTCTCCAAATAGAAAATATCTTATCAGAAGTTATTATGTGAAAAAAAAATGTTAGTCAGTAGTTCCACCTTTCTTTTCTGGGGAAGTACTTGGTTATACTGATGGGATTAAGACAAGACTGTTGGTTAGCTTATCGCGATCGTAACGTTTAGTGTTTAGGATTTAATGAAGTGGAGAAAACATTGAAATCATGTGCTAATTACACACAAAATAAAAATAATGAAAATCTGCAGTGAATCGTATATTTATAAAAAATACATACTTTTCGCTTTCTGAGGTCTAGTTAGTAAGAAATTCTCTATAACGATCAATAGTAGTAATGGGTTCAAGCTTTAGTAAGGTAAAAATCAAATATAGATAATTAACTTAAATTTGAGATCTTTGACCTAAGCGTTCTTAATATCTTCTCTCATCAAGTTGATAACGATGTTTTTCGATTTCAAAATATTTGGTGCATTGGCATTTTTAAACACATTTTTTTTTTGATAATTAAAAATAAAATATAGAAAAATAATTAAATTCGTTCAATGACACTAATTTTTACATCGTTCAACCAAGCCTAAGTAATGCATCGCTGCTCTTGATACCAATACGAGGTATCTTTAATTTATAATAAAATTAGAAATAAATTCGGATAAAATTACGTTATAAAATTCGAAAGAAGAAGAAAACATTGGTTTAAAACAATCTTTTTATTTCAAAAACATATTTTGGTAGAAATTGATACAAATCTATGTTAAATATCTAAATACAATATAATCATGGTCGAAGAATCCGCTTATGTGATTTTTTAATTTCTGATTATTATGCGACGTATGACGTCACAGAAGAAAAATATTTCGTTAAATAAACATAGACAATCGCAATGCCACGCCCGGACCAGGCGTGTCTAAACGGTGGATCGCATAATAATATAAACATTTAAATTGTTGCAACGAATATGCAATAATGTTTTTTTTTACAAACGTAATGTTCGCATCAAGCGTATTAACACTGCTGGCTGTATATTGAATCCATATTTGCCCAATTGGAGATATATCATTTTGCACAATGAGCATAGTAATAGATATCTGAACAGAAGTTTCCTTTGCGGTAACGGTTACTCAGTTGCTCAACCTCTCTTTTTCGAGATAGAAGGAAAATGTTGAATGTGATAAACTGATCGCTGTCGCTACGTCACGTTATTTAGACTTGGATTGGAAAGGTGGGAGAGAATTTTTCGACATCACAAACATGCTTTCAAACAGAAATCGATAAATTGATTTAAAAAACTGCCGTTCGTACTGGGACTCGAACCCATGAGATCCGTCACGGATGCCAACTGCATTGACTGCTGCGTCACGAACTCCATCACCTAGTAATAATTTCGCGTAATAATTTGTGGCTAGTATTTTTTCGGTCAGAATTTATATTAAACGAGGTATATTTCTTCTTCTACAAAATATATTTGTTAGCAAACTTAAACATTTCAATTAATCTAAAAATTATATTATATACAAATTAAATACTGCAAGGCAGGGCTGTCGATATCTGCCCCGAGATATATTTCTTTTAGAATTTCAGATTTATTCAATAAATAGGTTTGTAATTTATTTTTCACGCCAGTAAATTTTCTGACTACTTAAAAATGCAACGAAAATCTCCCCGTTGAGGTCAACGGGCTTACAGTTAGTTTATATTAAATGGTCATAATATATCGGCCAGTGTAAATAGTCATAATTTAAATGATATTTAAAAAAAACCTAACCTAACCTACCCAAAATGGATATAAAATATTCTGACTGTATAATATTTTTATTCTGACCATTTAATTTGTTGTCATAATTTATTTGTCTGTCAGTCTGTAACGAACATCACAACACGGCACTTGCATACAGTTTGAGATACGCCCACAGAGACTTGATGTGCGTAAGTAATAATAAAATGCTGTCAAGTGGCACGTGGTTAGTGTAAGATATTACTTGTTTTTAAGAATCCAGTTGCTTTTTTATGGCCAAACTGGAATTCATCACGAAATTTGCTAAACAAACGTGAAACTTTCATTATTTAAAATCGTCAAAAATTGTTGCGTAGACATTCATTGTTTGTTCTCCCAAGGTGTAGAACCAGCCTGTCATTTGGAATGCCACTTTGGAAAGCTTTAACGGTGTTCAACAATATTGCTTCGGATGTTGACATATTCCACGTAGACGAGGTCGAGATCCGACGAATGCTATTTTTTATGTATTAAAGTAGAATTCATCGGAACTTACTCAGTTGACTTCCTTGCCATTTTTTTTTCTACTGCTTTTACTATTAAATTCTATTATTTTTTTTCTCATCATTGGAAAAGCTTAAAATTTATAATTTGTCAATCTTATGCAATGTTAAATAAATAAATAATTGACAGCGTGTGATTGTAAAAACCTTTACCAATTTTTCAAGTATTGAAAACATCTGTCATAAAGCGGACCAATTGAAATGAGCTCAGGAGTCATGAAGCACGATATGAATTAATTTACTTTATCGTGTTTTCGTTTTATATTAAGACATATATGCTTCTCAAATAAAACCACACTTGTAATAAAAGCTAACAGTAAGCAGAGTTTTATTATATTTTCTTTATTTTTTTATAAATGTTGGTCTTTCTTAGAATAAAATTATCGTGTACAATTAGGATAACCAAGAAATTCTACGTTAGTGGTGAGGTTAAAATTTAATAGTTTATCAATTTATTTACAATTGATAAACTATTTTTATCAAATATATTTTTCCTGATATCCAAAAAATTCCATGTTATTTTTTAAATATTTTCAAACCTTTATGACGTCTAAAAATAGGATAGATTCTATAAATTATTGATAAGATATTTTTTTCAATCAACCGATAAAAAAATATAACTGTTATATTTTTTTTAATCTTTAATAGTGTCCGCTCCTAAAGTAAACCATATAGCTTCCTTATGAATCAATCTAAACAGAAGTTTTTCTACGTAATCTGCTTGTTGCTCAACCTCTCTTTTTTCCTTAAAGAAGTTATCTGTACTATTACAGATGAAGAAATAACACCATTTTTAAACCTTTAGGACATTCCAGAACATTTGTCCCTTTGAGGATGTTTTTGTATTTATTTATATTTCGGACAGTACCAGGATTGTCTTCTCGTATTACATCGAGACTTACTTGACCTGTTTATGGAAGTAGTTGCATGAAAGCAATCCTGTTTTATTAATAATACGCCAGGGAGTGAAGACTGAGCATCAATTTGATATATTTATTGGGAAACAGATTATTGAAATACCTGCCATTTAAATTTTAAATGAAAACTGATACTGATACATAATTCATTATTCTGTTCAATTGGTTCAATTCATCTGTAATGTACATAGTTTATACCTAGCTTTGATGAACCAAGAAAGTGAAAAGAGCAATATAATGGATGACACCGTCTGAGAACTACTGCTCTTTAAGTACATAAGTACATACACCTGGCCTGCTATGCGGAACTGTTTCACTTTCACCAGAACGGGCAGCGTGTTATTCCAAACGGCATTTATAACTACCGATTCTGCATTATATTCCTTACCATATTATTATCGCACCTACTCGAGTGATTCGGAGCTTTTTACGTCATCTTATTTTATTAATTGCAATTAAAAATTGGAATTAACAATTCACTCACAAGCAATTCTCATGAACCGCATAGACTGCTTAGTCACTTCCCCGCTTTTAAAAATCTAATTGTAAACTTTTACATTGTCTGCACTGCAATAAAAAATACATTAGAATATTCAACGTGTTTATATTTAGATTTCTGTTCGAATTCATGGATGTTTGTGACGTCTAAAAATTACCCTCTCACCATTCGAATCTTAAAATTAACTTGGCTTAGCGATAGCTATTAGTTCACCATTAGTTCAGTCCTAGCCTTATCCTTCTATCTCTACTCTCTTCGAAAAATAGACGATTGATCAACTGAGTAAAAAGCAGTTGTTTTTCAGAAAAACTTTAGTTTAGATACCTTCATTAGGATGCCATATGCATTATATCCACATTGTAATGGAAATGGATATTTTTAACGTCTAATAATTTATATTTATTTCAGCCGCCTGTGTGGTCGAGTAGTCAACGTAGTTGGCTTCGGTTACGAGGGGCACGGGTTCAAATCCCGGTGCGGACAGTTTTATAAATTGATTTTTCAATCGATTTATGAATTTCTGTTCGTAGGCATGGATGTATGTGATGTCTTCAGTTCCCCACTCCCACCCATCCTATCCTATGCACGGGGCGTGCGTCCAATAACTGGGTGTAGAGAGAGCGATCAGCTTACCACTAGTCTTGTCCTAGCCTTATCCTACTATCCCTACACTCTTTGGAAAAAGAGAGGTTGAGCAACTGAGTAACAAGCAGTTCTCGTAAAAACACTTCTGTTGAGATAAACTCCATTAGAAGTCCATATGCTCCAAATTGGGAGCGGAAATGGTTTAAAAAAATAAATTATAGATTTTTATGATTTTAGTGATGGAATCTTCACAGTTTATTTCGTTAGTACTAGTTCTTGAAATAATCGCTTATAAATGAGAAACAACGTACAACTTATTTTTTCTCTAATGACTTATTTTTTTCTTTTATAAGACATTCTTCTCAGTTCAAAGAGCTATCAAATCGAGATTTATTAAATTAGTAACTAAGCACTGATTTCCGTTGATTGAATTGTCCTTCACATTATACATCTTGATTACATTGTCAAAGTAAAATATTAAATTAATTTGTATTGCCTTAGCACAGATTTACGGGTTTTGTTCGAATACTAGGTGATAATATATCTATGTCGAATTTAATTTATGTAAATGATAATTTTTGGATCTTCTTCGAAACACACAAGAAATTGTTACTAACGTCTCATTGTATAATATCATCATTTCTGGCTTATTAGTAGAACAAAAAATGACAATAGAAGTAATCTTATGTTGGCTATTATGACATTGTATGTAAAATGTTACAAAGTGATGACAAACAGTTTCCATTTGTATTGCCTATTGTTACATTCTCGTAACTAAGTACACACATTACCACGTAATTAATAGGCACTGTCTGCGACAATCGCACAGAGGCGGACTTGGGAAGATGATTTTAATTATACATTATGCATACAACGAAAACATTTGTACTTACTTTTATTAATTCTTAGTGGAAAGGTGTTGTTTGTATTGTGTGTTCAGTTAAAAAAAACAGTAAATCAGTAAACTATGAGTAAATAAATATAGTTAAACCCCCAGAGACGAGAGCTTTTTTACGAAAAAAAAAATATTTTTTTAAAACCATATTAAAGTCACGGATAACTTTTATTCCTAACCGAAATTAAAAAAAAAACAAAAACGCAAAGTCGTTATATAGAAACCCCACATTACTATATGGTCATGCTCATCCTTTCATATTATCGTGTAATATTGTATACGGACAGTAGTAAGGACAAAGGTGACCGCATGGGCACGCAAACATTTGGGGTTGAAATATAGCTAAACGTGATTTTTTTTAAAATATCTACAATTTGACCTCTTTAGATCAATATATTTTCAATACAAATATATTATCAAAAGAACTGTAAATAATTTGATGTTTTGATAAAAAAAAAATAACTAACAGTTTCAAAAGTCCATTAAAAAACGGAAATTCAAAAAATCGCATCCCCGCGGCTGATGACTTACTGAAGTATGTAACCTTCTTAACCAAATATGAGTGAAAGCAACGATATTCAGGTAGAAAAAGGATGAATAGTGGGATCAATAGACAACGGTGTTTACTGTGACCATATTGTCACGCTCGTCCTTGGAGGGTTAAACTAGAAATTCTAAGCATGTGGCAGTGCCACTTTCAGATAAAGAGAAAAAATAACAAAGTATTTTAGTTCTACAAAATATATAAATTTATATTCAGTTGATAACTATTTATTATTGAATGTACGTCTTTATTTATTACTTCAATCACCTTCAGAGTTCCCGCAAAACATTTAAAGCGCAAACAGACAGAGAGAGAGTATGTGTGTATGTATGTGTGCTGTGTGTCAAAAAAATCATTTACTAGTTGTAGTTTAAAATCTTACCATAATTTTTATCGGATGGTACTTCTCGAAGAGACGGAATATATGTAACACCTAGTTAAAGCAACTAAAGTTAATTAAGACAAAGTTATCAATGCTTTAGTCAATATTAAACGGTAATATAGTATTTAAATTGCAGCTTATGTGGGACAACTGAATTTTTAATTGGACGTAACAGTAATAAACTGAAACTACGTAATGAAGTAAGTAAATTCGATTAATCCATGTCTGCAATTTTAGTACACATTACACACTAAAATTATTTAATGTCGTTAAACTGGGTTGTCATAATAAAATCATGTCACCTTTCACTTTCTTCGTGAATCGCTTTTTCTTTTTTTTGTAAAATTTACAAGCATATAAACATACAGGTATTGGATTGGATCACAGTTTATGCGGTAGTAATAAATATTTCATAAAGACGACACATTGTGTCATCGACCGATCAATTGATATCCATAGATATCGCGAGGAGATAATATGCATCAATAAATGTATGTTTTATGTTCAATACTATTACATCATGAACGTTACCTTACCCTACATAGTTTCCAGTAACTGAACATTAGATGAGTGTAAAAACGACGAATTAAATTACATTAGTAATGAATAATTGATGATAATTCAGATCGACTATTATAAGACCGATGTATTAACCTATAATAAATCTGAAGTCAAATCATTGTAAAGAGTTATATATTTTTTTACGTAGTGATAAGACATTCTTTCATTGAATTTAATCATCGCATAATCTACAAATTCCGTTGTAATTATTACGTTCATTGTATATGAAGAAATCAATTATCTTCAAAATAGCATCGCTCGACTTTCGATCAAACGCAGTATGTATTGTTGCTTTATTTTTAAATTGCACAAAGATCTTTTTGACAGTAACTCTCTCAAAAATTCTTTAGCATTTGACGGTAAAAATGAAGCAAAAGGGGTCATATTTATTACGGTATTTTAATTCATTTACGTTTTATTCATCTTTGCATGCGTTGTTTTCGTTAATTCAATGTTGAAGCAATTCGTTAAAAAAATAGTTACATTAGAGTGCCAGTCATTTTTGAAAAATACGGGTTTTGAGAAAGATTTATTATTAAAAAATAAATACAGAATTCGCAGCACTAAAATCATCACTATATTGTATGCCACGTCTGGAATCGAACGTTGAATGAGAAAAGGTTGCTATCCCTTATCCCTCCAAGGACGAGCGTGACCATATGGTCACAGTAAACACCGTTGTCTATTAATCCCACTATTCATCTTTTTTCTACCTGAATATCGTTTCTTTCACTCATATTTGGCTAAGAAGGATACAGACTTCAGTTAGTCATCAGCCGCGGGGACAGAAACGACCACCAAAAGCACATGCGATTTTTTGAATTTCCGTTTTTTTAATGAACTTTTTGAAACTGTTAGTTATTTTTTTATGAAAACATCAAATTATTTACAGTTCATATGATAATATATTTGTATTGAAAATATGTTGATCAAATTGTAAATATTTTAAAAAATTTCACGTTTATCTAAATTTCAACCCCGAATGTTTACGTGCCCATACGGTCACCTTTTTCCTTACTACTGTCCGTACACAATATCACACGGTAATAAAATGATGAGCATGACCATATAGTCATGCGGGGTTTCTATACAACGACTTAGCGTTTTTTTTTTCAAATTTTTATTATGAATAAAAGTTATCCGTGACTTCAATACGGTTTTTGAAAAATCGAAAAAAAGCTATCGTCTAATTACAATGTCTAAGATTCAAAACAAAAATCACATTTATATGAACTTGCAAAGATGTACTGGTTGTTACAGAAAATATACCAAGGGATGGTCATTCAATTTGAAAATATAGACCCTACATAATAAAATAATAGGTTTTAATATAAATAAATCATACATATTTAACTTAAACTCTACACACATATACAAAGACGTAATATATCAATTATTATTAATATATATGTATATAGAAAAAAGTTGCAATCATTTGTTGCTTCAAAATTCTTCTTGGGGGGGTGGCCATGGCCGTCATAAAATCTTATGTTTTAATTTACTATTTCGTCAACGCTGATTTATTTCATTTTTAAGACTGAACGTATTTTTCTTTTTGCATTATTTATTTATTTTTTATTTTAGGATCAATTAAATTTTATTTTTTCTTACATTTATCAATATAACTCTTGTGTTATTTTTTGTTTTAAAGCACATTAAATGATATGTGAAAAGCTTAGTTTTACACACATTTTTTTTCGTTTCTTACTCGTTTTAAAGCACAGATATAGTACAATCGCATATGAACCAGCTTGTGCGCAAAGTCCGCTAGTGGCTAATAGGCGTTTGTTTGATTTTAGACTAAATTTTGAGCCATCTATCATCCGAGACTGTATTTTATTTTAAAACATTGAACCAACTAAATGACCGAGTCAGACGTGATGTATATATTTTTGTATTGAATGGATATTCATTGGCATTTATGTCCAATTGTTAGAATGATTATTATTGATCACTTGACCAGCGGTGCACGTGCGAATCGAAAGTGAAATCACGCTCTAAACGCTTTTAATATACTTTACTCAAAAGATGCGTGACTTTTTTTGAATGCGTGATAAGTACCACAGTACCTACGTCGCTTTTATTACTAAATTTTGATATGGATACTCAACCAGCGCCATTTTGTTTTTGTTTTTATCCCACTCCATCAATTGCAATTTTCTCAAACAATTTGATGAATTAACTTTTCTACTTTAATACAGTCTTTTAATTAAATTTAATTCTCAATATAAGTCATTATCCGCGTGTTAAATAAACTATGATAGTTTCACTTCCACGTTTCTATAAATACTGCCATGTGAAAAATCATTATTTTGATATTGGTATTGTTATCTTTTTCGTTGCCGTAAATAATTAATAATAATTACCTAGGTCGGCTATAATTTGCGACTATTAATTTAATTAGTTATTGGCGAGATAACTCGTATTTGGCCTGTTGAGCACGAAAAAAATTACGAGATATCTCGTATGTGGCAACCATCGAGTTAACACGATAAATCTGCTATGGATAAAACATATATACATCATGTGCTTCAATCCTTCATATACTGTATCAGTTCTAATTAAAATATGTTTTTTCTAAAGTCATTTTTTTGGATTTGTATACCAACACAGTTAGAATAAAGTAAAAATAGACAATACTCTGCAGAATGGCTGGCGGAAAGAAGCACAAGAAAATTATAACAAACACAGTTAACAAATTCAATATAATATAACGTTTATGTAACAGAGTTTTAAAAAAATCATATTTTCCAATGATATCCGGTTTAAGCATTGATTGCATGTTACGATGAATAATTACCGACAGTTCATGTGAGATGATAGTGTTTATTTCTTCGCGTCAGCTTATCCAGATTCATATGTATGAAAAGTTAATTCACTTGAAAAAAGACTTTCTGAAATCATGATAAAAATATAATTTTATTTTTGCAAATAATGCAAAAAAAGTTTTAACACTATCGTATTATAAGAAATGTATTAAAACAGTAGGTAGAATGAATATATGAAAAGCTACCGATATTATGAAAACTAAAACTGGGAAAAGTCATCATTATAACAGTTGCCAATCAATGGCTTAGTGCGTGACATGACGGAATGACCAATTAACGGGATCACGATCATTCTGCAACGTGATACCGTAAAAACCATTGTTCTCGTATATGCTTTTTTGCATACTTACTCACTATGCTAAAATAATCAGATTTGATTTCACTTTGCCGTTATGGCGACATAATTTTACAATTATTATTATTGTGAATAAATATCACACAAATTCTTACAATGTGAATTTATGTTAATTTTTTTAGTAGATTGTCACAATCAACTAAATATTTATTTCGACGAACCACTTACATAAAATAATTTAAGATTTCGACTGAAGGTGCTTGGTGGAATTTAAATATTAAAATTGAATCTTTCAAATTATGTACATTCAGACAGATTTTTGTCACTAACGACTCGGGTTTCGCCTTTCGGCATCTTCAGGCGTTCAAGTGCACGAATGAACTTTAACTCTCTATGAACGAATCTATGCGTCAGTTCAAGTTCATCCGTGCACTTGAACGCCCGAAGATGCCGAAATGCGAAACCCGGGTCGTTAGTGACAAAATCTGTGTGAATGTACATAATTTGAATGATTCAAATTTACTTGAAATAACTGAATGCAGGTTGATAGATAAAAAAAAAATCATGCTTATTCTTGCCTATCGTTAACTTTTTTTATCCATTTCCGCTCCCAATGTGGAGCGTACGGCCTCTAATGGAGGTATCTTAACAGGAGTTTTTCTAAGAAGTATTTTTAGTCAGTCGATCAACCTCTCTTTTTCCAATAGGAATAGAAGGATAAGGCTAGAACAGGACCTGTGGTCAACTAAACGCTCTCGTTACGCCCAGTTGTTGAAGGATCGTAAGGGTGGAGGAGAATTTTTAGACATCACAAACACCCATGCCTACGAACAGAAATTGATCGAAAAAATGCTGTTCGTACTGGGACTCGAACCTGTGAGGTCCAGCAAGGAAGCCATCAACACTAACCGCCGCGCCCTAAGACACGTTAGTAGCTTAGTCTTCGTTAATTACGGTCAGTGACGTTCCTAGGCTATGTGCCGCCCCTAGGCAGAGCTTAAAATACCGCTCATACTATTTTTCTATTTTTTTTTTTAAATTACCTTATCTGCCGCCTACAGTGCTGAGATCGGTAAATGTCACATTTAAAGAAGATTTTCACGATAAATTTAACTACTGTACATCCGCCGGTCATAATATTATTACCATTGAAAATGTTTTTTGTCGGCATTTTTTGCTATCAAAGAGATTGAGATATAATTTTTATTTTAAACTAAATTCGTGTGTCAAAAATATTTAGTCATTTAAAAAAAACTGTGACCGTTTGCCGCTCCCTTTGACTTGCCGCCCCTAGGCAACTGCCTACTCGCCTATGCCCTCGGAACGTCCCTGATTACGGTCAATTTTAAGCAAATGGAAATCTTTTTTAGTTGAGCATATGGACATTTAACAGGGATTTTCATCAGAAGTTATTGTATATTTGAGACAGTAGGAATATACATAAGAATTAGTATTGGTTATAATAGTTAAATAATCGATTTTGTCATACAATATGTAATATAAACATCGCATACATCTTGCATTAAAACGTTCATAAATAGATTAATTAATGAATGACGGTATCGTGATTCGAACCTGTGAACACCGCAACCGAGTAGGACAAATCATTATCATATGATTCATAAGTTGTCTATAATGTCGACTGTGGAAAGGAAAAAGGAAGTAACTCTCAATTTTCCAAAACAGCTTTTTTTCGATAGTCACAATGTATCAAACTTGACACATTCTATCAAAAGGATGGAAGCTGAAAATGCCGAATAAGTATCTAAATTTAGCTTTTAAGTTTGAAAAAGATGACCTTGTAAAAAATTAAAACCAAGACAAAACACTGAAATAAAGGTTTTTCTGGGACAATTTCTTTAATTAATATTAGGTTATGTCAATTAAACACCGGTTTAGAAGTATCCGTGCAGTTCAAGGTTGTGTATAATTCATAATTTGCATATGTCACAAAATCATCAAAACACGTTTTTAGCGCCTCCTGTAAAATTTGGTATGTGTGGGTTACGTCCTTTTTCCTTTCCACAGTCGAATTTTTATTATGAAAAATTAAATAACACCCCAAAGAAGTTATTCCGAAATATGTCGCATTTGTTTTCTATGGCCATTCGTTTGTATATCGTGTGTGATACATTAAATGATGTTTCAATGTTTAGCAATATTATTCTTTTGGTATAGAAGAAAAAAGCTTTCACGTGTTCATTATTAATGTAATGTCGTGAACTTTTGACAAATCACGTCGTTTTGTAGTAAATCGTGGTGGAGCCTCCATTACATTTTCCCGTGCGAAAGTGACATGAAGTAAAAGTGATGCAACGAAATTGATATGACATTATTTCGCAAGATACCCTTATGAAGTCATTCTTTTAATACGTTGCGACCAATCAGGATAATTGGTCTTACGTTAGATACACGGTGTTTTACAAGTTGTTTTACTTATTTTTCTGTCAAAATGGCATTATGACTAACGACATTCAAACAACCCTTTGATGAGTATTGCCGTACCGGTACGACGAAGTATTTTGTCATCAATTATCTACTGGCATTCACATATAAGGGCTATTGCTTGCAAACCGGCTCATTCCATAATCACTCCGAATACCGAAAAAGAAGCAATGATATTTTAAGGTTAGGTTAGGTTAGTGGTTCTTAACGGGGGCAGTACCGTCCCCCTGGTAGGCGTTTAAAAGTCTGAGGGGGCATTTTTCATTTTTCATAAATTGGGGGCGCTATTATTAAAATGTTAATATGACTTACATGGCAATAAATCACATTTTGGGGGACGGTAGGTAATTTATTTCTGCTAAAGGGGGTGATTCTTTCGAATGGTTAAGAAACACTGGGTTAGGTTACACTAATCTAATTTAAATAATGCTTCCATATAACAAGAAAGTACCAAAATATATATATTTTTTTTACAATAAAACTTGATCGTAAATTTTCAAAATTACTAAATATTACTTACTTACTTATATTAAGTAGAACAAATTAAAATACTAATTGCTCTAAAGTTATCATATCTTTGGAAACTTGTTATCTAGTTTAACTCAACAAGAAAAATCCCATAATAATCCTAATCAGTGATTATGTCGTTTAACTTTATAAACGGAATTCTTTATCAGAAAAAAATAATTGTAAAAAGTATTTTGATATGCAGACATAAATCCAAATATAAATTATATACCAGTATTTTGCGTAGCATCAAAATAAAACCATTTCTCCTGCATTAGTATCCTCATCATTTTGCTCCGTATCAAATCCATTTCCGCTCATGATAGTTTGATAGAGATTTCCCGCACACCCGGTGCATTTAATTGTCAGTAGAAGTCGACCGTGGGAGAATAAACAACTTCCACAACTCTAAGCAAAGAAAGTGTCCGATCATTATGCCATTTATTATTTTTTGAGACAGGTAAACAAGTACAAATATAATGCGTTCGCTGTATTACGGAACACTCGGTGGCCTACTGGAAATATTGTTATAAAATTTCAATAAAACACACAAAATACTCATTTAGATTCTAATTGTGTCAAGCAATAGTAAAAACTATTTTATCTTAGTTATCACTGTCAATTCTTGGTGGAAATGCATTGTTTTTAAAAATAAATCACAAATAATGTGAAATTACTACAAAAAATGTTTTAATTTTTTAAAAAATGCGTTTCCACCAAGAATTAACAGTTAGCTCTTTAAAAGTGGTCTTTCCTATCCTTACCTTACAGCAAATGTCGTTTCAAGCCGACGGAGATAATTTTATAAATTTTCATCGTTCGGATATACCGTTGAAATTAATAAATCGAGCCTCACATCATTAGACATTTTTTTGTCCATATCCGCTCCCTAGTCGGAGCATATGGCCACCACACGATTCCTCCAAGATTCTCTATCCCCAGCCAGGGTCTTCTTGCTTCCTCTCATGTCATTCCAACTTAATCCAGACAAATATAATTATATGTAAAAACATACCTACGTTTAAGACTTTTTACCACTGAAATTTCCTAGCCGTGAAGTGAACTATCGCCAGTTTGACCCATTTCGTGGTTTTCAGTTTGAAATATGAATTACCAGTGATTTGCTTTAATTTGAGTAGCATGTTTGTATAAGTGAAATAATTTACAGTTAAAACGATCCGCTAAATATTTGTCTCACAACCATTTCTTTCAACAATCATATATATAATCTATCATATTTTCTTCTTTCCCATATCTGATATCAATAAATTAATGAAACATGAAGTGTAATAAAAAAAAATGCATCCGTCGTTCCAAATGTCAATGTTTCTGATGGAACACTATTCAAAATTTTCTGCCATTTTAATTCGGAAACTATGTAGATAAATCATATTTTTAATAATTAATTTAAACTGTAAATATTAGGAATTATATAAAACTATTGTCGTATGATAAACATTTAGCAACAATACGATTATGGCTATCGATGTTTTAACTTAAACAAACTACAGATAACCTGTTATCAAATGACGTAGGTGCTCTTAAGACAAAAAAAATAAACTGTTGATAAACTTTCTCGCAATGTTTACACCGTCGATAGCTCAGTTGGTAGAGCGGTGGACTGTAGATTTGTACATAAAGAGTGGTGATCCATAGGTCGCTGGTTCAAATCCGGCTCGACGGAATTTTTTGCTGCATTTTCTATAAGGAAAATGGAAAATTTTTGATTAACGATGATAGCTTTTCCTCATAGAGTATCCTGAATGCAAAAGTTTCATGTGAGATAAATATTAGTTAAGAAGTGAGTACTATTAGACGAGGTCAGTCCTCACACTGACCCTCTTAATCTAAGCTGGTTAAACAAAGTATTATTGATCCCACTTTGGTTTACCACGCGTAAAGTAAATTATAGTTAAGACAGAAATGCTAGATTTGAGTACATTGAAAACCTGTGTGCTTATCAAATACAACAAAACTATTTTCATATGCAACGTTCCTTCTAAGCTGCGCGCGCGGCCGCGTAACAGTTTTAAATCACCCACAAACCAGTACAACTATTCTAATAATATATTTTTTAATTGGAATAACCCTAATTGAAAAAAAAAACAGAAATTTAATATTTAGATAATTAAACTAGAATTAAATTCTTTTATTTTATAAGAACAAGAAATTGATCTTAATCTAGTTAGGGATTAGTTGTAAGGAACGACAAAAAAAGCTGGATTTTTTATAAATAGATTTATAAAATATGTTGCTAAATTTATAAGTGACATACTATTTGTTTCATTTGCTTATCTTCTTAATTTGCGTTAGATTTTATTTTATATATTAAAATAGAATGAGTTCTGTTATTTCTTATTTTATATTTTATGCACTTATTAGAAAAAAGATATTTATAAATTATCAAATAATAATATTATTTTTTATGCAAATCAAAACGCAAAAAACTAAAATTCCCGAGGATTTGTTGGATTGGCCCGCGCAGCCTTTAAATTTTCCGCACAGCTAACCTCTCGTCTTAGAGGGAGCGTTTTTCATACGTCGATCAATCAAAAATCTTCTGAACTATCAATGAATGTGAATTATGAACACTTTTTTTTCACAATTTACGATGGTTCTTTTTTAGCACTTAGTCAAAACAATCTTGCTAGTTTTTTAACAACAATTTAAAGATAACTGATTAATTTTGCCGTACGATTGAGCTTAAAAAATATATTAAATACAACCTTTTTTATTTAACGTTTTTGGCAGAACCGCGAAGATTTAAAATTCATCTATACAAGGGTTGTGGATTCGGGTAAAAAAACAACTTCGATTCCGACTTCGACTCCGATTACGAATTGATTATTTCAAACGTTTCTTTTTAGCTTACACATGTATACCATGAGATCATCTTGAATCAACCTTACATGCAGTGACCACACTATGGAATATTGTGGTTTGAACACACATCATTAAAAAAAAGTCTGAGTCGTAAAAAAAAATCCAACTCCGACTCCACGACTCCCAACTACGACTCTAATTCCAACTCAATAGCCCTGCCATAAACTTACATTAAATGACTCCAAAGCCCACAGTTTTTGTTATAGACAGATATATACTAGTATTTTCAATTGTAAAATAAATATTATTTTAACAGTGTTAATCGAAGTTAAATATTTTATTGTAGATATTATTCACTTAGCCTTTTGGCTGCCGTAGAAAAAAGTACGTAATTACCTAGCACGCCGGCTTTAATTTGCATTTATTAATTTATTTGATTATTTACGAGATGTCCCGTCTGTGGCAGCCATCGAGTAAAACATATTTTCTACATCATAAAACTTTCATTGTATTCTCTTTAGTAATGTACAGATATATTTGTTTGCATTCCGACATAAGAATGGTTTGGATTTTATAAAAATACCGCGCCTTTTTACAATGACTCTGTACATGCACCTATACCGGGTGGTGGAAGGTCACACCATTTGCCATTGTGTGGTCACTTTTATCACAGAATATATTAGTATTTGCATATCGAATAACGAACGAATCGATAAAAAGTAGACTGTAAAAAATCGGTCGCAAAGTACGTGACAAAGGTCTGAGAATAACGAAAAGTGGGTCAGACACTGTCAACAATAATTTTCATAAAATGAAAAATGATTCGATAGCGCGCGGCGTAGGAAAAGTAATTGAGTTTACTGATAATATCGACCGGCAATATTTAGCATTTATAATATCTTGAATTTATTTACGACTCTGGCACGTGGTCAGTACTTAAACTATATAAGTCATAGATAATATATACATCAAAACGGTGAGTAAGAAATTAAAAAATAGATATTCTATTCCCATTATTTTTAAGTTAAGCTGGTTTTAATTATAACAATACAAAACGATATCTAATAATCTAAACTTTGTGACACGGGTCGAGAAGCATCTTCATACTTACTAGCGTAGATGTATGTATTAATAAAGTAAAGCCGTTGGCTTCCATGATGGATCTCACAGGTTCAAGTCTTAGTACGGACGGCATTTTTTGTAATCGATTTATCGATTTCTGTTCAAAGGCATGGTTATTTGTGATTCCCTCACACTTTCTTAATCCTAAAAGAACGTGGCTTAGAGAAAGCGATTAGCTTGCCCGGGAAAATCCTACCACACAACTCATAACGTTCATTATGGGATCACGGTAAACGTCTATTAGACGTCCGTGGCGGGTGAGTAGCAAATAGTTCTCGTATAAAATAACTAAATTCACCCGCTGTAGTTTTACTGGTAAGAGATAAGCTTTACCAACCTGGCTGGTTCGGGTTCGATTCCCTGTATGGTCAAGTAAATATTAGAGTTTTTTTCATTTTAATTTGAAATCTAAGACATGGGTGTTTGTGATGTAAATTTTCCTCGAGCTGATCTCGAATGATCTTTTTTTTAAGCTTTTAAAAATTGGCGCACTGGCATTAGCTTTAATGCGGAATACTTTTTTAATATTAAAAAATGAGATGCCTTCATTAGAAGGCCATATTCACGAACATGGATGAAAATATCAAAACAAACATTGTTCCTAATTCTTGACTGATAAATTGAGGTTGGGATATTTTTTTCTTTCTAATGTACATGGTCTTGATGTTTCATTAAATTATATTTTCTACACAAATAACAATACAATGTAAAGAATTTGTTTACTATACTATTCAATTGAATAGCCAACAAATGGTCGCAGAAAAGATGCACTCAGTGAATTTTATTGTGCGGTTAAAGATAATAAAATAAACGCGATGAACTGTTTGAAACCGTTTATGTTATAAAACGATTGTTTTGTTGTCAGGCTTTTTTTACAAAAATGTTACTTTAAATGAATAGCTAACAAAAACATTCTACTTTCGCACATTTTTGCACGAATTATTTGTCGCTTTACCGCAAAGGACACAAAAAAATGTCTTCTTTGATTCTATTTTTTGATCTTCTATCCACTATCGCTTACTTATAATGCATCCGTGTTGAGACCAAGCTTCATCAATTTTTAAACACGCCCGTTAATTGAGGACCTCAATTGCAAAACCTACCTAAAGACCATTTTTGATTTTTTTTCAAATTTTGATGCCAATTTGTTCTCTATTTCAATATCTACACAATCAATACATTTTCGATTTCAAAACCTCTCTAAATACAGAGAAAACGTATTTTCAAAAACGTGTTTAGTCTCAAAACGTGCTCAAATACAAAAAGCCCACAGCAGTTTTTTACACTTTAACAACAATTTTGGTTTTTGGAGTTAAGAGGTAAGTCCTCGACTTACGTGAATTCGTGTTACATGAATTCGTACTTACACGGTTTAAAAAAATAAGTTTTTTATATGAAGCTGTGTTTTGTTTCGCGGGTCATGTTGAGATAATTTTTTTTTTTTTATTCATGTGTGAGAGATATGTTCATTGTTTGACCAGTGGATCTAGGTGTTATACAAAATGCATTTCAGCATAATTCTAGAAAGAGTAGGATATTTATAAATCTCGGTAACGTCTGAAGTGAAATTTTAATATTTTATGAGTAATGTAAGGAAGAAGTCGACGAGTTATCAGCGAATAAGTCGAAATGACCAAAGAATTTGACTGAAATCTAACAGAAAAAGATTTTGTTAATTTAATCGACAGTAGTTATTCCACAGAAATTTTGTTGGAACTTGAAGACAAGAGAAATGAAGACTCTTTTTCAGAAAAAAAAACAGCACAGACAATTTGTAGTCAAGAAGGCTGTTAAAATAATATGATAGATATTGGATTGTTTGACTTCGTTAAAGGTTTAATCAATACCCTAATTTCAAACGATTTGCGAAAGTGTCAACAGCAGTGAATGATGATTTTGTATGCTGTACAGAAAATAAAAAAGGAAACAGGTAAACTCAACTAGACCAGTAATTTAATAAGAATTATAGTTTGTTTTTGAATGTGTGTACGTACCTTAATTAATAAGAAATTCTTTTAAGTTGTGTGTGTATGTAAAACTAACTAACGCATTTTATTTAAATAAATGCTCGATTTTAAGTTTTATTCGACTTACGCGAAAACCTTTGGAACGAATTAATCACATAAGTTGAGGACTTACTGTATCTCTATTTCTATGATTTTTACTTTCCTTTTAACTGTCATCTAGAACTCATACACACTATGCATAAATCTTTAATTGTTGATTACTACCTATTGCGTTTAATTTTTTACATTACAAGTTTACCAGGAATAAATAAATAATATAAAACGCAAGATTCTTGACATCATTTGAGATACTGCGCCATTTTTAGTATTCTTGAATGTTTTCAATTGCGATTGAGTATAAATAATTCTAGAAACGGGATTCACGTCTGAAGTCGTGACTGAGAATATTTTTAGAAGATCTGGAGAACCTGCTTACTGGTGCGTCACTTTCTCTGACCATCAAAGCCAGTAGACTCGTCGTCAGAGTGCAGCAAAAGCAATTTTCTGCATATTAAATATACAATTGACGAAGGCTTAAAAAAAATACCGCGTAAGCTGTCATTATTTGGGTGCTCTGGAATCACTCGACCGGATGCTAAACGTATTATAAAACTATTATAAGCCTCGCAGGTTCTGTTTGAAACGATTTTTTATAGAAGTCTTTCGATTGTTTGTAGTTATTTTATTTACATTCAATTGTAAACAATTCTATGCAAATATTTTACTAACCATTAGCCCCAGATCGCCGCCTATTATTTACCGAGATTTAGGGTGAGTGCAACGGTCTACGGCGACATCTATAATTAAGATAAATTGTATAGCGACTTATTTACAAGCATTCTTTTAATTGATAAAATCTACCATAATAGAATTTTATAAACATCCCAGTTTAGTTAAACATTCCTTATGTTTTTATTCCACTAACAATTATCATTAAAAATAAACATGTAGCCAATGACGTACTTAAGGAGTGACCTCGGATTATTTTTAATAAGTAAATTTATGTCGACTAAAACTCAGTATTTTTTTAAAATATAGTCAGCACAAACGATGAGTGAGAGATTACTAGCATTATTTTTTTTACATTAAACAATTCTCCATTTGACAGTTACTATTTCAACATTTAATTATATATGAGTGTCTAATAAAAGCTGATTTTTTAATAAACACGTAACATTAACGTTTAATAAAGTATTTTGTTTGAGATTTATCAATTTTTGGAAGAACCTAAGACGTCGCTGGTCAAGCATGCCACCCACTGGATCCCTGTTTATACACACACACACAGTAAAATATTAGTGGGATACTATAATAAGAAATACTTTTATCAACTATGATATTTTTAAAATGCTATCAAACTAGATTTTATCAATCACACAAATGTTTGCAAATAAGTCACTTAATAGTTTTTATTATTATTTGAATATGTGTAGCTGTAGACCATTTTATTTACCCTTCAAAATAAATAATTCTAATTGCCTTACTATCTACAGTTGAAATATTAAATACAAATATTGATTTGTAAATTTAATATACGAAAGGAAAGCGAAGGAAAGAATCAAAATCAATTCAAACTGACTGTTGGATGTATATATTTTTATTTTATTAAATAAATTGCATTTAAATCAAAACACGCTTTGGGCATTCAATAAAGCATAAATGCACTATTATTATCAGTAATTACGCAGAATATTTAATCGGTAATGTATACTTGTGATTGACAAGTGAAAATAAGAAGAAGAAAACTATCGGATTCAACAATACACATGCACTTAAGATCTTCGCTTGCTTGTTTTCTATACAAACTCTTGACGATTTGTTGCATAGAACCATATATATTTACTATACAACAAAACCAGTTTATAGTGAAGGCAGAAACAAGAATGTTGTATTTACTATAAGGGACTATCTTCATGTATATGAATGATGTGAAATGACACACTAACCAACTAAAATCGCTTGAGAGGGTATATTTACTTATATTAATGTTACAACAACACATACATTAAATATCAATTAAAGACATATTATACATGAAAAGCTACACGTTATGTTTAATACATTGGCAATTTATTGAGTGAGTGTGGATTAATAGAGAGTTAACAATATTTAGGATTTTTTTGTGTTTTACTTTTTATTATAATGAAAGCTCTAAAACTATCACATCGGAGTCTTAATCTTCTCCATCGCCTTCTTTCAACGAACCCATTTCACAGGGCCACTTTTACCCAGAAGGTTTGCTTCGTTCGTGTATTCCTATTTCCTATCCTATTATCTTGCACCTGGAAACTTTATATTAACATTATTTGGCACTAGTGTCTCTGACACACACTTGAAGACTTGTTTTTTGATTTTTTTTACAGAATTGAAGAATTGGAACTGGAGTGGTAGTAGCAAAAGCAGGCGACTCTGACTTTTTAGTAAGCATTATAGAATTTAAAAAGTTTATGATTTTAGTTGATATTAAAAACTCATATGTTTTGATATCTATAAAACTTTAAGTACATATTTTTAAAATCGGAATTGCCGTTTTTTTACGACTCCATCGATAGTTTTTACATAAAATGTCATTGGTAAAAAAGGTGGTGGTATGTTTTCCAGCAAAAAAATGTTATTTACCACTACTGTGAGCCATGCAATGCCGAAAAAATCTCACTGTCATGTCGGCTCTAATGAAACGTTCTAAAATACGCATTGTTTGAATGCCGCAAATTAACTACTTGCCAATATTGCAGAACGATAGCGAAATTCCAGCAAAACTCATTTGTCTTTTTTAATTCAGTTCCCAGCTGCCCACACTGTATGTAGATACCGATCAGTGGTACACAATGTATAAAAGCAACAAAGGGCCAAATCAAATGATATAATCACTTATTTGCTAAACGAAAAAAAGATGTATTACCAGCGATAACGCATAGTTTAGTTTTACTATTATAAAGTGTCTTAAGTAATTGAGAATTGCTTTCTTTTGCATGAAATAATATTCGTGATTTCAAGGCTTTGTTTTCCTAACATAAAGATTTGGTGGTAACTTTACAGAAGTTCATTTTTAACATAATTAGTATCAATTAGTCTATTTTTCAATCTTTCGATATTCTTCTGATGATGATTCCTAAATAAAGAGGTACCAAACAAGTAGTAACAAAATTAAAAAATTGATTTTAATTTAACAAGAATCATTTGCAATGGTCAATCAAAAAGTTCAATAGTTTGCCGACTAAGTTATCCATACCGTATTGTAGAATAAATACAACTTCGTAGCTCAAGATGACGAACACCAAATTGTGAAGAAAAAAACTAATTAAATCATAAGTCTCTTCTTTTACTGCATTACCTTACCCCATCATAGGGAGAACGAGCAGAACTGATCTCATAAGCTTTCCGATATCAAAAATGTTTTTTTGCACTTCAGTAAATATTAATCAACCAAGTCTTGAGTAATTACCCTTAAGACACTTCCTGTAATCATTGGAAATCGCTTAACGCTGCTGAGTTATAGAATATGTACTTATCAAGGGATTGACAATCTGTAGTGGGTTGGGTGTTCGCGGTAATAATTGGAATACTCTCGTGAGGTAAAAATTAAGCCCTCGAAAATGTTCGACTTGACATCAATCAGTATTTGAAAAAAACCAGTGTCAAACTTTTTTATGTTATTAAATTACGTATAAAGTTATTTTATATACAACACACAAAAATTGATTATAATACGTTGAAATGTAAAAGGATGTAAGATACAATTTTTAACTTTTCAGACGAAAAATATAATACATGTTTTCGTAAATTAGTAGTTAAACTTTAGTGTAACTTTAATGTCAACATGATTACGTCGTATTTACCGCATGGCAAATCTCAAACATTTTTTCTGTTGAAACAAAATGTTTTGAATGACATTTTAATTAAGTCTACAGATAAACATACTTTTGCATAAGCGTCTTTAAAACTCTTTTTTGACGTGAATACGTCTTTAAAATTGCTTCCATAGGGAGGCAATCCAAAAAAAACGAATGATAACGAAATCGGAGGATACAGTTTGGTGTTGCAGCTTCATATCTATCATCGCTACCAAAAATTTAATTACACCACTGGATAGCTAAAGAATCAAAACATTTACTGCGCTATAAAAAGTCTGTGATACATTGCGTGGGACGGAGAGGGAAGCGCCGCCATTTTGAAGTCATTTTGCTGCGTATCGAGATTTCTATTTACTATAACTTTTGACTCAAATAAGTTACGATGTTCGTTTAAGTTTCAATCGTTAGCTCTTAACAAAATCTATCGATTATAGATAAAACATTAGTGTAATATTGTGACTGTGACTATAAGAAGGTGTTAAAAAAAATATATCAAAAATATATAATGTCGGGCTTAATGCGTCAAAAAGCCAAGACGAAATAAAAAAATCGCATAAGGTTGGAAAGTGCTTCTCAAGAGCAATCGAATGGTACCATTAAAACACCATATGACCGAGTCAAGCAGTGCCGGCAACGTAAAAATGGGGCGTAATATCAGCTATTACGAGACGTATTCACGTACAACACACGGCCGTGTCCATGACACAGCCACACCCCATTTTTTGTAAACTCAATATATATAGGTTACACAAACTATTTATTTATACCAAAATTTAGAAAAAAATAAATATTCTATTGGATGGCATCGCTAAAGAGCTTTCCTATCTTTACCGGTTGGCGCAATAGTCTGTTAAATGTTTTTATAGTTGTAGTCTCTACAAGCACTTTTTCCGTTTTCCTTATTATTCTATAAATACGAATAATGTTTGCCAAATCAAAATCATAAAGTCAAAACGGCAGAAAGGAACAGATTCTTTTAATCTATGGTGAGCATATGGTCTCCCAATTTTTTTCTACGAGAACTGTATTTTTTTGAGTTGCTTGACCTTTCTTTTTCGTAGTGAATAGGGATAAAACCAAGGCCGGTGCCACCATACAGGCGAAATAAGCAATCGCTTAGGGCGCATAAATTGAGATATCAAATTATTTTTTTATAATTTAATAACAACTAATCTTTTCGTTATAATTATGTATCGTATTCTATATACTTCGAAAAATATAAGTTAAGCGACTGAGTAACAAACAGTTCTCGTAAAACTTATGTTGAGATACCTCCATTAAGAGGCCATATAATCCACATTATAAGCGGACATGCATATAAAAAAAATATTCCACAGTTTGTTAAAAAGGAGGCGCGCCTAGGGCGCCGGTACTGGATAAAAAGAATAGAGCTACACCACGTTATTTTAAGATTCGAGGGGCTATCTTTAGACATTACGAACACCTATACCATCGAATGAAAATCGATAAATTTATGGAAAAATGCTGTTTATACTGCGACCTGAACCCGTGATATTTGTCACGAAAGCCAACGACGTGGACCACGGTTATAAATAGGACATTAAAAAACGAATCATTGATGAAAACCTCTGGAAAATTTTGAAAACAAAACGCCATTCGGAGATCAAATATTCCTTAACTTATAGAAGCGATCCATTTCACACAACAATATTATGATCATACTTCATAGCAACCAAATCTTGGAAAATAGTTAAAATAGTTCCAAAAAATCAACAAGCGATCGTTTAATTATCCCAGCTATCGGATGATGTTGGATTTCCATTGGAAGATATACATAAATCTAAAAGTTAAGAAATATAAAATCAGTATCACAAAGTTGATAAAAAAATCTTTTTACAGAGGGTTAATAAAATAATATTTTTTTAATGTTTTCCTGAATATTTAATTGGACGCCACTGATGATGCATTGACGTGAATTGTTGCGTGCTTGATTAATACTGTAAGGCTGTTATTAGCAAACCCAAACTGCAATAATTTATTGCCAATGCGAATTCTATATTCCGCATTCTACTTTTTTAACACAGCTTTCAAAAATATTAACTGATATTTTTTATCTGATTGGTTGCAAACATTATAATTTGTTTGCAGTCGGCTGATATAACAATGTATATAAATATATTATAATACCTACAGAAAAAATAGAATGTAATAAGAAATGTATTTTTATATTAACTACTTTTATTTCAATCATTGTATTGCCATCTGTAATCAAAAACTATAAGCTACTTTTTGTTTCGGTGAAATAATTTATTATTTACAAATTTTTTCTTCATTTTAAAGTAGTTTAGAGAAATTGATGTATCTTAACTATTATTATTGCTTGATATTTTAATTTGATGGTGATAGGATTGCAATAATATTCAATATAATATGTTTAATAAACCACAGCGTACTACATACTTCGAATGTCTCATCTATCAATAAAAATTGAAAGCTATATTCAAACAACCTACATCGACTTTTGTTCAATAGATGCCGTTATATGGTTTTTAAGACCATGAAGTATGTAGATATAAGGAAACAAATTAAATGGTCAGAACTTGATCAATATTTGGTCAGAATAAAAATATTAAACGGTCAAAATATTTACTAACAATTTTGGTTAGTAGGTTAGGTTAGGTTAGGTTTTTTTTAAATTTCATTTAAATATATGACTATTTATTCTGACCGATATATTCTGACCAGTGTTATTTAAATTCTGACCAAAAAAATACGAACCATATTATAATTATGGTATCAGAAAAACAGTAATTAATATACCTAATCATATTATATAATTTGTACACATTGAACAGAATATATAGAAGTATTTTTTTTTTTTAAATGGCTAATTTATTTATTTTATTATTTTGTAATACTATATCAGATTTAAAATACAAAGCAGTCATTTCTCTGCTTATGATTATTTATAAAAAAAATACGGTATCAATAAAATATAAGCCCTTATTATGGCCAATAGAGGCAGCTGCTACGAGTTTCACATTTACAAGATTAAACTTATTGAATGTTTTCTGTTATTTTAAAATCTCGAATAATAATAAATTTTGGAAAAAAGCTATAATTTTACTATGATATTTTCTTTTCCATAGTTGATAAATTTTAAATGGGGGGAATATAGTTGACATCCTCGGGTCTCACATTTTTATCTTAGTGACCCTGGATATAATGAAGCCGCATAAATTTATTAGTTCATGGCTGAAATAAAAATAAAAATGACACTATTTTTATTCGAATACGAGAAAAACACAATTTTCTTTTGCTAGAAAGTCAACATTCATCGAAATAATATTTTTTGTGTAGGTAATATACCTTGCCAAAAATATATTCAATGAGACCGAAAGTAGGCCAAACTTTAACAATAAAAAAATACTTCATAAAGGAATGAAAAGAATTACAACTGAGTAAGTAATTCATTTTACACAATGAGGTTGTTTTCAGGTTTTCGCTGAGACTATTTTAGGAACGTTTTAAATAGCTTCAAGGCATTTTGAATCAATATATTTAATAAAAGTTTTAATCTATAAGTGTTTGTTATAAGTTAAAATATAATGAGTGGACGAAATTCATACTAAATTATGCCAATAATTTCTTGTACAGCTTAACTACAGACATTTTCGTTTTCTACATTTACTTCAATATTCAATTCCAGCTGTCGATAACCTTATTAATATGACAGTCACTGTGGTTTTCTTATATGTACATAAGACCAGCGGTGGGCTGCCAATACTTTAACAAGGGGCTCGCTTAATCTCAAAGCAATTATATGCAATACTTAAATAAGAAAACGATTGTTACTTAACACACTGATTATATGCAACAATATGCAGTTCCATAAATTAATCAATATAAATGGCTAAAAATGTACTACTGTGTATACTGGAAGCTGTCGTAGATAATATACATATATAAGTCAGAAATTACAGTTATGTACTAATTTGATCTGAGAATATTGTTTTCTCTTAAATTAACAAGGGGCTCGCCGGCCGTGGTGAAATCTAACAAGGGGCTCGCGTGAGCCCCCCCGATACCCCTGCATAAGACTCTTTTTTATACGCTGGATACATTCCACGGATTACCGTATAAAAAAGGCTTACTTAAGTATAAACTAACGGTGGATATGTTTCCTTTTTATAAGTA